>OU744316.1:63472224-63962518 GCA_916610145.1 Eristalis arbustorum
ACGAACGACTCATCTTCCAACTGCCACAGCGGCCCTATTAGGCCTACCAATGACTCGCGCACACCGTTTTGCACGTTCTGGGGTGTGTATTAATGGATCCTGAGAGCTTGGAGTGCATCCGGCAATATTGAGATTTTGACCCCAAAATCCAAGCAGTGGTTAGTAAGGCTTTTCTGATGGATTCCACTGCTAATCTTCCAACTGCCACAGCGGCCCTACTAGGCCTACCAATGACTTGCACACACCGTTTTGCATGTTCTGGGGTGTGTATCAATGGTTCCTGAGAGTTTGGAGTGCATCCGGCAACATTGAGATTTTGACCCCAAAATCCAAGCAGTGGTTAGTAAGGCTTTTCTGATGTATCTCATGACTCATCTTCCAACTGCCACAGCGGCCCTATTAGGCCTACCAATGACTTGCGCACACCGTTTTGCATGTTCTGGGTTGTGTATTAATGGATCCTGAGAGTTTGGTGTGCATCCGGCAACATTGAGATTTTGACCCCAAAATCCAAGCAGTGGTTAGTAAGGCTTTTCTGATGGATCTCACGACTCATCTTCCAACTGCCACAGCGGCTTTCTAGGCCTACCAATGACTTGCGCACACCGTTTTGCATGTTCTGGGTTGTGTATTAATGGATCCTGAGAGTTTGGTGTGCATCCGGCAACATTGAGATTTTGACCCCAAAATCCAAGCAGTGGTTAGTAAGGCTTTTCTGATGGATTCCACTGCTAATCTTCCAACTGCCACAGCGGCCCTATTAGGCCTACCAATGACTTGCGCACACCGTTTTGCATGTTCTGGGGTGTGTATCAATGGATCCTGAGAGTTTGGAGTGCATCCGGCAACATTGAGATTTTGACCCCAAAATCCAAGCAGTGGTTAGTAAGGCTTTTCTGATGTATCTCACGACTCATCTTCCAACTGCCACAGCGGCCCTATTAGGCCTACCAATGACTCGCGCACACCGTTTTGCATGTTCTGGGGTGTGTATTAATGGATCCTGAGAGTTTGGAGTGCATCCGACAACATTGAGATTTTGACCCCAAAATCCAAGCAGTGGTTAGTAAGGCTTTTCTGATGTATCTCACGACTCATCTTCCAACTGCCACAGCGGCCCTATTAGGCCTACCAATGACTCGCGCACACCGTTTTGCATGTTCTGGGGTGTGTATTAATGGATCCTGAGAGCTTGGAGTGCATCCGGCAACATTGAGATTTTGACCCCAAAATCCAAGCAGTGGTTAGTAAGGCTTTTCTGATGGATTCCACTGCTAATCTTCCAACTGCCACAGCGGCCCTATTAGGCCTACCAATGACTTGCGCACACCGTTTTGCATGTTCTGGGGTGTGTATTAATGGATCCTGAGAGTTTGGAGTGCATCCGCCAACATTGAGATTTTGACCCCAAAATCCAAGCAGTGGTTAGTAAGGCTTTTCTGATGTATCTCACGACTCATCTTCCAACTGCCACAGCGGCCCTATTAGGCCTACCAATGACTCGCGCACACCGTTTTGCATGTTCTGGGGTGTGTATTAATGGATCCTGAGAGCTTGGAGTGCATCCGGCAACATTGAGATTTTGACCCCAAAATCCAAGCAGTGGTTAGTAAGGCTTTTCTGATGTATCTCACGACTCATCTTCCAACTGCCACAGCGGCCTTCTAGGCCTACCAATGACTTGCGCACACCGTTTTGCATGTTCTGGGTTGTGTATTAATGGATCCTGAGAGTTTGGTGTGCATCCGGCAACATTGAGATTTTGACCCCAAAATCCAAGCAGTGGTTAGTAAGGCTTTTCTGATGGATTCCACTGCTAATCTTCCAACTGCCACAGCGGCCCTATTAGGCCTACCAATGACTTGCGCACACCGTTTTGCATGTTCTGGGGTGTGTATTAATGGATCCTGAGAGTTTGGAGTGCATCCGCCAACATTGAGATTTTGACCCCAAAATCCAAGCAGTGGTTAGTAAGGCTTTTCTGATGTATCTCACGACTCATCTTCCAACTGCCACAGCGGCCCTATTAGGCCTACCAATGACTCGCGCACACCGTTTTGCATGTTCTGGGGTGTGTATTAATGGATCCTGAGAGCTTGGAGTGCATCCGGCAACATTGAGATTTTGACCCCAAAATCCAAGCAGTGGTTAGTAAGGCTTTTCTGATGGATCTCACGACTCATCTTCCAACTGCCACAGCGGCTTTCTAGGCCTACCAATGACTTGCGCACACCGTTTTGCATGTTCTGGGTTGTGTATTAATGGATCCTGAGAGTTTGGTGTGCATCCGGCAACATTGAGATTTTGACCCCAAAATCCAAGCAGTGGTTAGTAAGGCTTTTCTGATGGATTCCACTGCTAATCTTCCAACTGCCGCAGCGGCCCTACTAGGCCTACCAATGACTTGCGCACACCGTTTTGCATGTTCTGGGGTGTGTATTAATGGATCCTGAGAGTTTGGAGTGCATCCGACAACATTGAGATTTTGACCCCAAAATCCAAGCAGTGGTTAGTAAGGCTTTTCTGATGAATTCCACTGCTAATCTTGCAACTGCCACAGCGGCCCTATTAGGCCTACCAATGACTTGCGCACACCGTTTTGCATGTTCTGGGGTGTGTATCAATGGATCCTGAGAGTTTGGTGTGCATCCGGCAACATTGAGATTTTGACCCCAAAATCCAAGCAGTGGTTAGTAAGGCTTTTCTGATGGATTCCACTGCTAATCTTCCAACTGCCACAGCGGCTTTCTAGGCCTACCAATGACTTGCGCACACCGTTTTGCATGTTCTGGGTTGTGTATTAATGGATCCTGAGAGTTTGGTGTGCATCCGGCAACATTGAGATTTTGACCCCAAAATCCAAGCAGTGGTTAGTAAGGCTTTTCTGATGGATTCCACTGCTAATCTTCCAACTGCCACAGCGGCCCTATTAGGCCTACCAATGACTTGCGCACACCGTTTTGCATGTTCTGGGGTGTGTATTAATGGATCCTGAGAGTTTGGAGTGCATCCGACAACATTGAGATTTTGACCCCAAAATCCAAGCAGTGGTTAGTAAGGCTTTTCTGATGGATTCCACTGCTAATCTTCCAACTGCCACAGCGGCCCTATTAGGCCTACCAATGACTTGCGCACACCGTTTTGCATGTTCTGGGGTGTGTATCAATGGATCCTGAGAGTTTGGAGTGCATCCGGCAACATTGAGATTTTGACCCCAAAATCCAAGCAGTGGTTAGTAAGGCTTTTCTGATGTATCTCACGACTCATCTTCCAACTGCCACAGCGGCCTTCTAGGCCTACCAATGACTTGCGCACACCGTTTAGCATGTTCTGGGGTGTGTATCAATGGATCCTGAGAGTTTGGAGTGCATCCGGCAACATTGAGATTTTGATCCCAAAATCCAAGCAGTGGTTAGTAAGGCTTTTCTGATGGATCTCACGACTCATCTTCCAACTGCCACAGCGGCCTTCTGGGCCTACCAATGACTTGCGCACACCTTTTTGCATGTTCTGGGGTGTGTATCAATGGATCCTGAGAGCTTGGAGTGCATCCGGCAACATTGAGATTTTGACCCCAAAATCCAAGCAGTGGTTAGTAAGGCTTTTCTGATGTATCTCACGACTCATCTTCCAACTGCCACAGCGGCCTTCTAGGCCTACCAATGACTTGCGCACACCGTTTTGCATGTTCTGGGGTGTGTATTAATGGATCCTGAGAGCTTGGAGTGCATCCGGCAACATTGAGATTTTGACCCCAAAATCCAAGCAGTGGTTAGTAAGGCTTTTCTGATGGATCTCACGACTCATCTTCCAACTGCCACAGCGGCCTTCTAGGCCTACCAATGACTTGCGCACACGGTTTTGCATGTTCTGGGGTGTGTATCAATGGATCCTGAGAGTTTGGAGTGCATCCGGCAACATTGAGATTTTGACCCCAAAATCCAAGCAGTGGTTAGTAAGGCTTTTCTGATGGATTCCACTGCTAATCTTCCAACTGCCACAGCGGCCCTATTAGGCCTACCAATGACTTGCGCACACCGTTTTGCATGTTCTGGGATGTGTATTAATGGATCCTGAGAGTTTGGAGTGCATCCGGCATCATTGAGATTTTGACCCCAAAATCCAAGCAGTGGTTAGTAAGGCTTTTCTGATGGATCTCACGACTCATCTTCCAACTGCCACAGCGGCCTTCTAGGCCTACCAATGACTTGCGCACACCTTTTTGCATGTTCTGGGGTGTGTATCAATGGATCCTGAGAGTTTGGAGTGCAGCCGGCAACATTGAGATTTTGACCCCAAAATCCAAGCAGTGGTTAGTAAGGCTTTTCTGATGGATTCCACTGCTAATCTTCCAACTGCCACAGCGGCCCTATTAGGCCTACCAATGACTTGCGCACACCGTTTTGCATGTTCTGGGGTGTGTATCAATGGATCCTGAGAGTTTGGAGTGCAGCCGGCAACATTGAGATTTTGACCCCAAAATCCAAGCAGTGGTTAGTAAGGCTTTTCTGATGTATCTCACGACTCATCTTCCAACTGCCACAGCGGCCTTCTAGGCCTACCAATGACTTGCGCACACCGTTTTGCATGTTCTGGGGTGTGTATTAATGGATCCTGAGAGCTTGGAGTGCATCCGGCAACATTGAGATTTTGACCCCAAAATCCAAGCAGTGGTTAGTAAGGCTTTTCTGATGTATCTCACGACTCATCTTCCAACTGCCACAGCGGCCTTCTAGGCCTACCAATGACTTGCGCACACCGTTTTGCATGTTCTGGGGTGTGTATCAATGGATCCTGAGAGTTTGGAGTGCATCCGGCAACATTGAGATTTTGACCCCAAAATCCAAGCAGTGGTTAGTAAGGCTTTTCTGATGTGTCTCACGACTCATCTTCCAACTGCCACAGCGGCCCTATTAGGCCTACCAATGACTTGCGCACACCGTTTTGCATGTTCTGGGGTGTGTATCAATGGATCCTGAGAGTTTGGAGTGCATCCGGCAACATTGGGATTTTGACCCCAAAATCCAAGCAGTGGTAAGTAAGGCTTTTCTGATGTATCTCACGACTCATCTTCCAACTGCCACAGCGGCCCTATTAGGCCTACCAATGACTTGCGCACACCGTTTTGCATGTTCTGGGGTGTGTATCAATGGATCCTGAGAGTTTGGAGTGCATCCGGCAACATTGAGATTTTGACCCCAAAATCCAAGCAGTGGTTAGTAAGGCTTTTCTGATGTATCTCACGACTCATCTTCCAACTGCCACAGCGGCCCTATTAGGCCTACCAATGACTTGCGCACACCGTTTTGCATGTTCTGGGGTGTGTATCAATGGATCCTGAGAGTTTGGAGTGCATCCGGCAACATTGAGATTTTGACCCCAAAATCCAAGCAGTGGTAAGTAAGGCTTTTCTGATGTATCTCACGACTCATCTTCCAACTGCCACAGCGGCCTTCTAGGCCTACCAATGACTTGCGCACACCGTTTTGCATGTTCTGGGGTGTGTATCAATGGATCCTGAGAGCTTGGAGTGCATCCGGCAACATTGACATTTTGACCCCAAAATCCAAGCAGTGGTTAGTAAGGCTTTTCTGATGGATTCCACTGCTAATCTTCCAACTGCCACAGCGGCCCTATTAGGCCTACCAATGACTTGCGCACACCGTTTTGCATGTTCTGGGGTGTGTATCAATGGATCCTGAGAGTTTGGAGTGCATCCGGCAACATTGAGATTTTGACCCCAAAATCCAAGCAGTGGTAAGTAAGGCTTTTCTGATGGATTCCACTGCTAATCTTCCAACTGCCACAGCGGCCCTACTAGGCCTACCAATGACTCGCGCACACCGTTTAGCATGTTCTGGGGTGTGTATTAATGGATCCTGAGAGTTTGGAGTGCATCCGGCAACATTGAGATTTTGACCCCAAAATCCAAGCAGTGGTTAGTAAGGCTTTTCTGATGTATCTCACGACTCATCCTCCAACTGCCACAGCGGTCTTCTAGGCCTACCAATGACTTGCGCACACCGTTTTGCATGTTCTGGGGTGTGTATCAATGGATCCTGAGAGTTTGGAGTGCATCCGGCAACATTGAGATTTTGACCCCAAAATCCAAGCAGTGGTTAGTAAGGCTTTTCTGATGGATTCCACTGCTAATCTTCCAACTGCCACAGCGGCCCTATTAGGCCTTCCAATGACTTGCGCACACCGTTTTGCATGTTCTGGGGTGTGTATCAATGGATCCTGAGAGCTTGGAGTGCATCCGGCAACATTGAGATTTTGACCCCAAAATCCAAGCAGTGGTTAGTAAGGCTTTTCTGATGGATCTCACGACTCATCTTCCAACTGCCACAGCGGCCTTCTGGGCCTACCAATGACTTGCGCACACCTTTTTGCATGTTCTGGGGTGTGTATCAATGGATCCTGAGAGTTTGGAGTGCATCCGGCAACATTGAGATTTTGACCCCAAAATCCAAGCAGTGGTTAGTAAGGCTTTTCTGATGGATTCCACTGCTAATCTTCCAACTGCCACAGCGGCCCTATTAGGCCTACCAATGACTTGCGCACACCGTTTTGCATGTTCTGGGGTGTGTATCAATGGATCCTGAGAGCTTGGAGTGCATCCGGCAACATTGAGATTTTGATCCCAAAATCCAAGCAGTGGTTAGTAAGGCTTTTCTGATGTATCTCACGACTCATCTTCCAACTGCCACAGCGGCCTTCTAGGCCTACCAATGACTTGCGCATACCGTTTTGCATGTTCTGGGGTGTGTATCAATGGATCCTGAGAGCTTGGAGTGCATCCGGCAACATTGAGATTTTGACCCCAAAATCCAAGCAGTGGTTAGTAAGGCTTTTCTGATGGATTCCACTGCTAATCTTCCAACTGCCACAGCGGCCCTACTAGGCCTACCAATGACTTGCGCACACCGTTTTGCATGTTCTGGGGTGTGTATCAATGGATCCTGAGAGTTTGGAGTGCATCCGGCAAAATTGAGATTTTGACCCCAAAATCCAAGCAGTGGTAAGGCTTTTCTGATGTATCTCACGACTCATCTTCCAACTGCCACAGCGGCCTTCTAGGCCTACCAATGACTTGCGCATACCGTTTTGCATGTTCTGGGGTGTGTATCAATGGATCCTGAGAGCTTGGAGTGCATCCGGCAACATTGAGATTTTGACCCCAAAATCCAAGCAGTGGTTAGTAAGGCTTTTCTGATGGATTCCACTGCTAATCTTCCAACTGCCACAGCGGCCCTACTAGGCCTACCAATGACTTGCGCACACCGTTTTGCATGTTCTGGGGTGTGTATTAATGGATCCTGAGAGCTTGGAGGGCATCCGGCGACTTTGATGCTTGGTTACTTGTTCGTCCTTTATAGACTTCCTCTTAAGACCCAATATTGTTCAGAATTCTTTGATCCCATTTTTGTATAATTGTGCGTAATAAAGCACGCGAATGGGTACAGATAATAAATAATATGATTATACAAAGAAAATCTCTTTAATCAACACATGCCCACATTGGACACAAAATATCAGACTATTGCTAATCAGTTCTGAAAATTTCAATTTAAATTTATACACGATGAAATTGAACTTCGTCCCAAAATAGAGCACACTCCCCCATGTAAACGCGTATCCGACGAGCCTCTGCGTCCATGCATCTGGCCACTGAGCCGAAACAAATTATGCCACGTATTTGTCATGGCATCTCGCATCCATCAGACCGGTGACCACATACGCCACACGAGTGGGCTTTTCGGAAATGCAATCAGTTTTTGGAATCACGGGAAGAAACCCATCATTTCGCGATGATCCCCAACAGCCCTCGCCGTGAAATTGGAATACCATCTGTTTTCCTCAGCAGTTCTGCACATCGCCGCTTGGAACCATGAAATTGTCTGCAACCTACCGGTTTCAGTTTTGAACACATGCATGGCTTGCAACTGACTGTCATATTCGTCAGCCAGTGTGTCTGCGAGCAAGTCGAAACAATATCCTGTCACATCTCATCTCACAGTGTCTACAAACATTTTGCATTCGCTTCAAAGTGAGGAGGTTTGCATTCTCGTCGTCATAGCTTCATTAACTGATGCTGGTTCCGAAGCTCCGTCGGTCTTGCAGCTGGATTTAATGTCTCCTAAATCTGCTCAATGTGACTGTAATTGTGATGTGACGCCATGCTCACGGCCAACAATTACTTGACGACGGTGGATGAAGAGACTAAAAAAAAAAAACGAAGAATAGAATGGAAGACGAAATTCTCTACATTTCTGCCATGAGGAAAGTTTCTTCTCATCACTGTGTGAATGGATCTGTGCTGGGACTGCATGCAGAAGCAATTGGAAATTCGTTTTAATGTGCCGTGGTGGTGTTAGCTCGACAAGTGTGCTTTAAATCATCTCGTTATCCTATTTAGTCGGGAAAATTCACGGCCTCTCGTGTGCAGTTGAATGTAATTCGCCCGAGGGCTGGCTGAATGCATCCCCTTCCAGATGTACAGTGATGCGCTGGAGTGCTCTGGAGAGTGCGAGCACACGACTCAGGACACTACCACTCGGCACAGTCATAAGTGTAATGCAATTTAAATTGCATGATTTTCACTTTAATGGTGACTGCACCGTTGTGTGTACATGTGCACGAGTGGCTTCTTCCACGAAGAGATTTATTTTGTGCCACATTTTCAGGGCATGTTGTGGCATTGTGGACTGTGTGCAGCAATGAAACGTAGTTGGGGGTACATGCACGGGAAGTCAGATTGTAAAGTGATGGGAGCGAATGGATACGTTGAGGTTATTGGAACATCGGTGTGGCTTGGCAGTGGATGAACGAAAACTACAATTGAATAGAATTGACTACCAGTTTACCTTTCTACAATGAGTGCAAAATTGCACATCGATTGACGTACGTAGAATATATCGCTCTCCTAATGAAATCTCATGTCGACCAGATTCAGCTCTTAGGTTAGGTAAGGTTGAGTCTGTGGGTAGACGCGGTGGGGCCATGTCTCACTTAGGTCCTGGTGTCCTTTCCTTCCCTTTTGGTTCCCTCGTCCAGAAACCTTTTTCGGTTTCGATTCTCTTGTCCAGAAACCTCTTTCAAATTCGGTTCCCTTGTCCAGAAAACCCTTTCGAGTCCCTTGTCCAGAAACCTCTTTCGAATTCGGTTCCCTTGTCCAGAAACCTCTTTTGGTTTCGGTTCCCTTGTCCAGAAACCTCTTTCGGTTTCCTTGTCCAGATACCTCTTTTGGTTTCGGTTCCCTTGTCCAGAAACCCCTTTCGGTTCCCTTGTCAAGAAACCTCTTTCGGTTCCCTTGTCCAGAAACCCCTTTCGAGTCCCTTGTCCAGAAACCTCTTTCGAATTCGGTTCCCTTGTCCAGAAAACCCTTTCGATTTCCTTGTCCAGATACCTCTTTTGGTTTCGGTTCCCTTGTCCAGAAACCCCTTTCGAGTCCCTTGTCCAGAAACCTCTTTCGAATTCGGTTCCCTTGTCCAGAAACCTCTTTTGGTTTCGGTTCCCTTGTCCAGAAACCTCTTTCGGTTTCCTTGTCCAGATACCTCTTTTGGTTTCGGTTCCCTTGTCCAGAAACCCCTTTCGGCTCCCTTGTACAAGCCTTCGGTTTCGGTTCCCTTGTCCAGAAACCCCTTTCGAGTCCCTTGTCCAGAAACCTCTTTTGGTTTCGGTTCCCTTGTCCAGAAACCCCTTTCGGTTTCGGTTCTTGATCCACCTCCACCCTCAATTGTAGCGCCACTCTTAGAACTCTCAGTTTTTGAAACGAAAACTGACTGCCGTTTGGTAAAAAAATAAAATTCCAACTAATTAACGTCGAAAGGTTAAGTGGTCACAATTTCAACCGAATGCAATAAGATCAAGCCCAACCTTTGGTCAATTCAGACGTCCATTCCGAGACTAGAGTCCAACCGTAACCAGAACACACTCAAGTGGGGAAACGGTAGAAAAGCTACCGGCAACAATTACCTCCCGTGGAATCCTTGCAGAAATTTACAATCTAATTGGCAAATACCAAACCTCTCCCTCTGTGGTTTCCTTTGTGTCCTTTGAAATGCCATCCAAGGACGGCGACACCCGAGGGTCCCTTTCACGGGAACGTAATTAACAGATGCTTAACTTAATAAATTAAATTGCAGTCAGAGCGTGTTCCATCACATCCCTTTGACCCATGGGCAACCCATTAATTTGTCCTTACCGCGGCGATGCTCGTTAACCACGCACGATACGATACATCCCGTGAGTCAAGCTCCTTTAATGGTACACCTCTGTAAGAGTTTCACATCTGGTCGAACACGTGGCTCAGCACTGACACACTCCGAGCGGCTATAAAGTAATTTTGATGTTCACGTCGCTGTCGTGTCCTTGGCACGGTGATCATTCCTGCCCCTAATGTTGGTCATTTCTCGGAGCGAATGACTCTCGACCCGTGGATAATGGACTGCGATCGAAGTGTCACTGCAATTTCAAGTTTTTGTGGCGAAATAAAAATCACTTGCTATTCTGAACACTGAACTCATGACTCATGACCTTTTTATTCGCTTTGAAGGGACGAATTTCAGTTTTTCATTACGAAAGCACAAAACGAGGAAGGCCCTTCGGCGGGACTTTGCCATCTCTCGCTGAGGACCATGCTCCCTGGCTCTGCTCCTCTCGTGGCGGAGTGGAGACGAAGCTCGTGCATCCTTTGCTTGTCATTTGTGTAAATAGTTTAACGTACGAAGGAGAAGGCATAAGTGATTTTCGGGTTCCTATGTGGTGCATCATCCAAGGATGAGGCGACATTAAATATGAAAATTCATCTCGCTTGATATTTCCTTCGCTGGTGCTACAAAACTGCAGCCGACGATGGCTGAACAGCGCCCACTTTGTTGCATGGTGTTACTGTTCTTCATTTAAGAGGTTTCCATACATTTTTCAAGGCACCGCGAGGAGGAGCACCAGAACGACGACGACAGGCCACCAAAGCTCACCAAAGGAACACGTTTGACAAACACGTTCTTCTGGACTCGGCGGTGGTGTGGTAGGGCATTTTTTGTGCGTCGGATCACTCAGAGATTCATATCCACGATGGTTGCTCGTAAAGTTTACTCTACTTCGGCTGCCAGGGAATACGTTACGGCTGGCCGGTCTGAGGTCGGGTTTATTTGCGTCTTCCGGAGGGAGAATCGTAAATTCCGCTTGTGAGAATTATATTTCGCAATACCAGAGTCCTTATGAATAATGTAATTCATTTTCCATGGACGGTTACATTTGTTTACGACTCTGCCGGGCGAATAGTTTGGGTTGTCTTATCGCGTGGGAAGGCACTGCTGTAGGATGCAATTCATTTCATTCGTTTTTTTTGCCGCTTCAACGGCGCTTGTGGGAAATTATTTGCAGTCTGAACATAACGCTTGTGACATGCAGTCAAGTGAATGCAAGGGAAATTAGTTTACTTTCAAGTTGCTGGAGAGCGTGTGTGAATGCAACGCACTGCTTATTGGATTTTGTATATGTTTTCGGAGAACTAAGCGAGATGAAAACACGAATGTGTTGTGCTGACATGGCTTTAAAAAGAATGTATGTATTCCACAACTGCTACACTTTGCGCGTGCCCTCTTACGAGAGGAAAGACTGGACGAAGTTTTCTATGCCGACGCTGTATGGCAAAGTTTTGGCAAGCATTTTTTCGACAGCTACACTCTCTGAGAATTGTCAATGACTGAGGAGAGGTATGTATACCTGAGAATAGTTAAAGGTGTTCGTATTGGGAATTGAATTCGATTCATCCATCAAATACCCCACGAGTTATGTTACGGTAGAAAACGGTTAAGAATTAAAACACCAAGTTACTTAAAAAAAAACCAAACCTCAAGTGAACAGCAAATACAAGGATAAGCAATACCGACAAAGAGGGACAAAAAAGGACGCTTTACAAAAGGGGAACAAGCAGAAAAGAGACACGTGACAATAGTTCGTAAAAAACATACATATTTCATGTTTGTACCACCTTGCTGGGACGGCGTCTTTTGTTTGTCAAGCCTGCGTTATATCCTTAGTGTAGCAAAAGCAAAATATAATGAAACATTTTAGCTAACTCAATTACTTAATTCTTCTTCTTCTTCTTTGGTTGGCGCTACAGTCCGGGGTGAACCTGGGCCTCAACCAACATGCCTCTCCATCTAGCTCGATCTTGTGCTAGTTGCTTCAAGCCACGCACTTTCAATTTATTTAGGTCCCCTTCTAGCTGTTTGCGCCACCGTAGGCGTGGTCTTTCTTTACCGCGTTGTCCCTCTGGGTTGGAGTCGAAGACTTTCCGGGCCGGAGCATTAGTGTCCATTCGCTCGACGTGGCCTAGCCATCTGAGACGAGAGATTCGAAGTCGTTTGACCAGGTCGATGTCACTGTACAGCCCGTACAGCTCGTCGTTCAGTCTCCTCCTCTAAACACCATCCGCACATAAGGGACCCAAGATAATTCGAAGAATATCTTCGCCCGCTTTAGTTAATGTCCATGCTTCTGCATCATACAGCAGGACTGGGACTATCAGGGTCTTATATAGAGATATCTTGGTTCTTCGAGAGATGGCTTTATTCCTCAGTGGCTTACCGAATGCGAAAATGCAACGGTTGGCCAACGTTATCCTCCGTTTTATCTCCGCGGTGGTGTCATTGTTTGTTTTAACTTCGGAACCTAGGTAGACAAAGTCTTTCACTGCCTCGAAGTTATAGCTGTCTATGGTTACGTCGGTGTTGATGGGCCTTTTCTGAAGACAGAATATCCTTCATCTTACCCTCATCAACTGCAAGCCCCATCTTGGCCGCTTCCTTCTCGAAGCTCACAAACGCCCATAAAGTGGATATTTCCTGGATTTCGCTGGACTGAACCCGCACAGATATTGACGAATCAGGCTGTTAACGTAGGACAGTCATCCTCTTTCATTGTCTATGCTGTTATTTACAGATTCTTTCAGTTTCTGTAAAAGTTTGAACCTCGTATGGCCATAGGAAGTAGTAAATAGTATGGCTTTGCTTGAAGGCCTTAAGCCTATCCGTTTTGTTTATCTTTTTAATTCTTTTCACAAACTTAGACTGCCCCTATATATGTTTGTTTTGTGAGGAGTTAAAAGCGCACGATAAATAACAATTACACTTCTTCTTCTTCTTGTGGCGCTACAGTCCAAAGTGAACCTGAGCCTCAGCCTCTCCAGCTGGCAAGATCCTTAGCCAGCGGCCTAAAATTTCGCACTCCAAGTTGGTTGAGGTCCTTTTCCACTTGAGTGCGCCATCGGCTCTGTCCCACAGGTTCGGAGTTGAAGACTCTTCAGGCTGGAGCAGTGTTGTCCAGCGTTCTACATGGCCTAGCTTAACTAGGTGCCCGTATAGTTCTTGGTGGAATCTTCTCCTCCAGACACCATCAACGCAAACAGGACCAAAGATCGCACGCAGAAATTTTCTCTCAACCAAAAAGCTTCTCCATCCGCTTTCAATAGCGTCCATGTCTCTGCTCCAAAGAACAGGTCTGGGATGATCAGGGTTTTATACAAGGTCAATTTGGTGTTTCGAGAGATGGCTCTGTTACTCAGTTGCCCCTTTGAGCAATCACATGACAGCGTGTCGCCTTGCCTAAAACCTTTTTTGGCATTGAAGGTCTCGGTGAGTTCGTTACCGACCTTAATGGAGCAGCGAGAGTTCTCCATCGCCATTCTGCACAGCTTGACGAGTTTGGCAGGAATGTCTACACTAGACACGGCGCTGTATAGTTCGTCCCTTTGCATGCTGTCATGTGCGGCCTTGAAAAATAGATGGTTGGTGTCGATCTGCATTTGATGTTTCCTTTCGAGGATCTGCCGTAATGTGAAGATTTGATCGATGGTGGACTTCCCAGGCCTGAAACCGCACTGATAAGGACCTATCAGATTGTTGACAAAGGGTTCAAATTTAATACGATGATGCCGAATACCGGTATCGCGAATCATCATCAAAATTCGGACCTCGTCATCCGCCATGACCACACAAGCACTTTAGCCATGTGGGTTCACGGGGGTAAAGCACACTCAGGCCACTCGATCGTCTGCCATCGACACTAACTCCTCAGGATTGAGGCCCCGGCGCAAACAAGCATGTTTTTAGTCTGGATGCAACCACCTTGTCCCATCACGGAAGGCATGATGATGGGGGCATTCATGCCACGAGGCAAAACCATCGACGGCGACCACGTCAACAGGATGGCTCGGTGCTACAGGTCATGTCATACGAGTAAGTAAAGATTAGATGATATCGAGGCGAATTCTGGTGATTGGGTCTTCTAATGGCGAGTCTTCACCATGCGCTTTGAGACCTCTCAATTATTTTCTCAGAGTTAACGTCCCTGCCCCTGCCAACACTAACTAGGTAATCACTTTGAACGAGCCAAAAGTCAGCATTCATTGGCCACAATAGTTACGCATAACATGCGCAAGTCAAGTCATCAAAAACTAGACCGACTGCTTCAAGAACTGCCACATTATGGTACTCACCATCGACACAACAATCCAAAATATGGTGCCCCCTGCGAGAAGTAAGCCAGTCTCTCCTGTAAAGTCAAACGCCTCCTTGATGGCTCCTTAAATTCAAGGCGACAGCTAATAACTCCGTGCCTCCATTAAAGACGACGCACAACCTTTAACATCCCTGCCTAAGCAACTGCCATCTTCATTGTAAATAATTCAAGAACATTACTCTCCATAATCCAAACATCCTGTGAATCGTATCGAACTACATTGGATGCCCACCCGCAAGGCAAGCAAAACAAAAAGGGGTTACAATCTAAATAACATCACACACCCCCAGCCGACAGCCCGGAGAACCCAATACAGACAAGGGGACGACGCTCTCCGATGAGGTCCTCTGCATAATCAATCTCAGATAAAATGAATTTTAATTCAAGCCATACCCCAACTACTCAGCCATGAAATTGAATCTGACCCGTTGCGGAGTATTCATCTGCCATCTTCGAACTTGCTGGTTCGAATTAATTAATCCCCAATTCGCCGCAGCTTTAAGAACGAATACCGCTCATCTGTCGGCATTAAAGCCATCGCAGAGGTTACCTTTTAAAGCACAGCCTGCCGGGAGGAGATGAAGCTCCTCGCCAAATGCGGCGCGCAAATCACTTGCCGAAAACCGCGAGTCGATGAAACACAAATTTGGAATGTCCAACAGTTGAAAGAGATTCACTGGCACCCTCACCGATGGTCAACAAGTGGGGGTGGGTTGGCAGGACTCCGGGGCATACGCTCTGACTCTGGTGTACGAATAAATTTATCAAAGTTGCACCTTTTTTTTGGCAGTGCGGAGTGATTCACTTGCCGTGAAATTTTATGCTTCGCTCAGTTGTTCTGCCATCAAATTGCGGTCCCGGATGGTGGCGGTTGGATGGATCGCGCCCCCACTCACATTCCGCCTGGCCGCAGGTGTAAGCCGCAGGGATACGGGTTTTTATATCTTCTGGCATTTATTGCATGTAATCTCTTTTGTCCTGTTACGGGTACATCGTAAAAACACCACCACCACCGGCGGCGGCGGCAGTGTGGCTGTGGCATGAATCCATCAAAATGAGATTCCCTGGCGCACGAGCGCGGTGCCCCGACGCTGGCTGTGTGTCTCTAGTTTAAAGTTGCCGGAATGAAAATGTTCGTTCTTGGGCGCCTTTAATAGAAGACAAGCGGATAGCAGGTGATAATGTTATGACGTGTGAGATTACTTCCGGCTAACTATTGTGTCCCGATTTATCGGCGAAACGTGCCCGGAGTTTATGATTGGCTGTGTGTGTTTCGGTTCGGACAGATTTGATGGAGACGCTGGAAGTAATTTAAGAAAATAGCTGTCTTCTTCATCATTTCTGATGAGTGGGGACGCCGGAACTCACTGGAGCCAGCTATGAAATGAAGTCATGCATCGGGGTTGGGCGCAACGGCCTTAAATCGAAACTTTGGTGGATTACCTGCGGAAAGACGAAATATGCAGTAGCTTGGCGGTCGTAACTTCTGGTCGTTGATTCGTGAGGATTTGGGGATAAGGATATTTGTTTTCATGGGTTTTTGTCTGCATCTGCTTGAGAGATGCCTGTGTCACGAAATCGATGACCTAAGCAAGGGAAAGTCCGTAGCTTAATCAAAGGATGCGGCGATCAAAGCCTGCTATCACGCGACATGTTTTTTTACAATTAATTACGAACGGCTTAACATGCTCTGTCAAGCGTCCATGACGCCAGGATGGACTCTTCTTTCTGTACGGCAATCCTAGAATTGTGTTAGATTGAGAAGCTTCTGCCGGTTAGGCGTCCGAAAAGTATGCACGGGTCTGCTGTAAAACAGAGTTCACAACACCGCTTGATCCATTGGCTATTCGTGTCTGTAGTCAGGTCCATAATATCACATACAGTGGGGTGCACAAATAACTGATGCTGCCTATGAATGGGAATAATAAAGCTAATTAAAAATTGTCTATTATTTCCAATTTCAAAAAATGGTGCAAAATTCAAACCGAATCGAAAGCCCCATGTACTCAATCTTGCCCTTTTCAGCAACTTTAACTTACTTACTTCTCAGGCCGGCGACCCATGAAGGGTCCGAGCTTGAGCAATTGCTGTCTTCCATCGGTGACGGTCCTGGGCACGTTGCTGCCAGTCGTCAGGGACCACGCTGTCCTGCATCCGCGATGAGTTGGTCTCAGTACCGGAGGTTCGGTCATCCTCTCCTCTTCGAACCAGGAGGCTCGGATTCGAAGACCCACTTAGCTGGAGCGTTGTTGTCCATTCGCTCAATGTGGCCGAGCCAGTGTAGTCGTCGGAGTTTTACCTTCCAGACTACATCCACATCCAGACGAGACCAAATAGCCGACTTAGAATTTTTCTTTCGAAGGCACCAAGAATCAGCCCTGCAGTCTTACTTAATGTCCAGCTATCGGCTCCATAAAGTAGGACTGGCAGAATAAGGCTTTCGTAGAGCATGACTTTGGTTTCGAATCAGGAGTTTCGAGCCCAGTTGTTTCGTCAGATCGAAGTAACATCGGTTGCCAAGGGTGGTTCGACGTCGGATCACCACTGTGATGCACCAAGTTAGACAAGCTGCTTTAATAATAATAATAATATGGATGGCGCTACAGCCAGTTGTAGTTGTGAAAATTGTTTTCGTCGCACAGAGCAGGAATCGAACTTACGACGCCCAGATTGGGGTCGACGCACATACCCACAAAGCCACGGGCCACCAGAGACAAACTTCTTTACTAACTCCAAATTATAGCTGTCGATTGTAATATTTTGTCCTAAGTTGTGTGTGACGGAACATTCCTTTGTCGACAGCTTATACATCGTTTTGTCCTCATTCCAAGCTCGTTTGGCATCTGCTCCAATTGTCGTTAATGTTTCCACTACGGCACGCGACGGGAAACATTAAAGTCCAACAGTTGGACTGATTTATTGAAGACAGTGCCTTCCGTGTTGACTTTTGACTCAGTACCAAATTGAAGAAATCACATGACACCGCACCTTCTTGCCGAAATCCAGCCGAACTGCACGGTCCATCGCGTGGTGCATCAAACGGATCAATTTTCCCGGGATCCCTAATTTGACCTTGCTCCTTGCGATGCTGTCATATGCGGCCTTAAACGATAAAGGGGTGGTGAGTATGGATTTGAAACTCGCTGGTCTTCTCCAGGATCTGCCTTAGTGTGAAGATTTAGTCGATAGTCGATTTGCAGGGCCGGAAGCCGCACTGGTACGTGCCGATAAGTGCGATGGTATACGGCTTTAAACGTTCACACAGTGCGCTGGATAGGATCTTGTGGGCGACATTGAGCAGGGATACACCTCTATAGTTCTTGCAGGAGGTGGGATCGCCTCTTTTGTGGATGCGGCATATGGCTGATATTCCAGCCCACCTCCCAGTCGTTTGCCAGATGATCTGGTGCATGCTTCCTACTCGAACATTGCCCCAGCTTTGAAGAGCCCCGATGGTTAGCCATCTGAGTCTGCTGCTTTGTTGTTTTTCAGTCTTTTAATGGCTGTGCCGACTTCTTCGAAGCTAGGTGGGAGGACTACTTCATCGACTGGAGTTGGGATTTCCTGGTACATTATCACTCTCTCCTGGCTAAGCCCTCTAAGCAGCTATTCGAAGTGGTGCTTAAACACATCCACTATTCTCTGTCCGTAACTAGATTACCCACGGAATTTCGAAGAGGCTGGGAGTCTTTTCTAAAGCCTGTGGCCAGACTTTTGACTGTTCTTACGTGATTGACGGGGTGTTCAAATACCACACTTTGGCTCCTCCCACTACGCACTGATCGCCGACCGAAGAGAGAATGTAGGCGGGACCAAGAAATAGGTGGCGACTTACGAAATATATCTTGACTATCAACTATCAACAGCTGACTATCAATAGGAGAACGGACCAGGGTACTTGTGAAGACAATGACCCCGATGATGCGGTCATTCATGTAAGCCTACGCCATTAGCAACATAAAATAAAATTGTGTTTCGTCAACAAGGTGGTGGCGTGCACCGCGTGTTACTAAGCGAATTGTATAAATTCCACATGACAAAACCTGTGACGAGGCACAATATCGATTAGGCAGACCATTATTGAGTTCCTACTGCAGCTTCAGTCCCTTCTAACCCCCTTCCTTGAAAGTTATCCGCAGGCTGTCCCAAATGATTCGTTAGCAACCAAAAAAGATTCCAGAAATATCCAATTTCTAAAGTTTCCGGCAAGATTACCGCAGTGCTCCACGTTCAATCGTCCTCTTCAATTTCTCTGATTCGATACGTGCTGTGAAGTTTCCAAAGTCCGAGCAGTTTCCGGCGTCTTTCACTCATTATCTCGCGGAAGTTCGTCCGGAATATCTCCCGCTCCAGCCGATTCGTTCATCAATTTTAACTGAGCACCCATCTGCCCGCAGAGACTCTCCCATTAAATCACAATGAATTCCAGTCCAGAGTTACCCGCCGGCAGTAACTCAGATTCGCCACCGCTACCGCCTCACATCCTCTAATTATCACACCACTTGAACCCTAATTGCAAGATTGGAATTTCCCTTCGCTTCTTCCGCACCACACGGGGGCGCAAATTGATAAAAAGTTTATCTTTCCACATCTCTGCTCTGCGGAAATGTGCGGCCGCCTTAATTTATTGCCGAATTCAGTTCAAGTGAATGAATGGAAATATATCTCTCGTCTGCATCTTCCGCGAGTTGGGCGCAATCAATATCCATCGTCTCTGCCATAGCCAGTGGCTGATTTCAAATTCCCACCGGTTTGCGGCCCTGCTGGGGCGGGGTTCATTCCATAATTACTTCGACGGCCACTTAGAAAAATATTGTTGAGACGCTTGAGTGCGTTCGCTTCATGGCGCGATTTAATCGCACGCCGCACACTCTTGGTTGGTGCGGACGGAGGAGGTGAGGATTTCATTTAGAGCATGGCAAAGCCTCGGAGTCTGGGAGGTTTTGTTTTTTTCAACTTTTGTTGCGGTGGGGCTGGTTGCCGATGGAACTAGATTGTAGTTGCGTGGAATGGGAAATAACAAGTACTATAAACTGTGTCTTAATTTGGTGCTCTTCAGCTCACAAGATTAAAATTGACTGAGAATATAGCGTTTAAGGGAGATCATTGCCACGGGGATCCTTTTATGTGAATCCAAGTCAGGGGCATAGAATCCAAGGAGACAAGGCAAGACCTGGTTGGTATAGTGGAAGCTAGGAGTTTGCAATCGGTAATGCTTCGTTGATTGTATCCGCACATTCATGGAGTTGGTGGGATGTGTGGAGTAAACTTCATTATTGACGCTGGGACTGCGTTGATATACCACACCTAGTTTTTTTTTATTTTACTTGTTTAATATAGAGGATACTACGAATTAGTGATGGGCATAATCGAATGATTTTAAGAATCGAGATATTTTAATAATCGAATGTTCACTCGAATGACTACTAATCACTCGAGAGTCTACTAACCACTCAAATGGCTACTGATATATTGAATGACATTCGCGAGATTAGTAGTCATTCGAGTGATTGATTGAGAATCGAGATGTTCTCGAGATGTTGTAATAATCGATTATCCCTCGAGATATCATTCGAATGCGCCCATCACTACGACGAATGTCCATAATATTGTACTTCCCCCTTCGGGTAGTGGTCATAGAATATACCCGAGGTATTGCATACCTTTCGGACGAGTCAACAAAAATCCTGAGCTATGAGCTTCTGGTTTAGGGAAATAATCCACGCCATGCTAGGTTTTCAAGCTAACAAATCTAGAAAGTTTGAGAGGGACTAGGAAGCTGCCATACCCTCCCACTTCCACCTAACCACTGCGGCCTTAGATGAGCCTACCAGAAAGCCTGAATTCACGATGATATTTTAGGTTAGGCTATTGGCCCACTTAGACTATTGTTGGTTCATTGTGATACCCTCTGTCTTAATTTGATCCCAACGACAATAACAATGCTTAATAATAATATAATATAATATGGGTGGCGCTACAGCCCATAGAGGGCCAGGGCCTAGCTTCTCAGCAACCACTCGTGTTGTGCGTGCTATTGTTCTCTCACGAGTGGAAGGGACCTACAGTTTTACGCCGAATCCGAACGGCCAAGTTTGAGAAGCTTTTTCTAGACAGGAAATACTCTTTGAGCATTGTCAGTGACTCGAAAGAGGTGGGGCCGTGATTATTATTTCTGTCGCTCAGAGCTAGAATCGAACCTACGACGTCGAGGTTGGGGTCGACGCACGTACCCACAACGCCACGGGCCACCTATAACAATGCTTATTTAACTAAATTTGAAAACCAGATGAATACATATTAACCCTCGCTTTCATTGGGATTCGAACCTGGAACCCCTATACCCAAGGGCAGGCACTGAACCAACTGCGCTATCCAGCCATTAAGTTCATGCTTAAACTTTGTATAGTGGCGCAATATTGTTCGCTTCAAGATAGTATCCACCTAGGTGTCGATGACGTGTGCAGTTTAGACAGTTGCAGTGAATCGCCCTCGTTACACATCTTGCGTTTTAAGACGCTTGCTTTTACTGGCCAGTGTCCAGTAAGGAAACCTGTGCTGCTACGAATCTGACTCCTTGTGAGTCTGAGGAGCTGTTTTGTTCTATTAAGAGAAGTAGTTGATAGGAACTGTTTGGCCAGTTACCTTCCGTGTGTTCAGTAATGGCTTGGATTACATGTAGTGATGCGAATCCTTTTCTGACTTTACGTTGGAAGGCAGAGTTCCCTGAAAGGAACAGGGCTTGCCTGTTATTTTCGTTAAGAATGTCAGGGTGGATTAGTCTGTACTTAGGGTAGGCCTCTCTGATGAGCCTGAAGACGTTAACCCTATATTCTCTATTTATCTATTCACAAACAAAGGAATAAAAGGAATGTGACAAATCTGTATGTAAAGGGTCATTCATCGTAAGGTTTGATGTGTTCTGTAAAATAAAACACATACATTTGAAAGTGAATTTAGATTATTTACTATCGGCTTGAAAGGCAATTGGCATTTATTTTTTGAAAATGATATCACGATACAACTACGTCTGAGGTGATCCGTTGGGAAAGACACATTTTAGGCGACTCGTTCGATCATTATGTATAGGAGCAAAGTTAGCTACCAACGCGTCAATCGTAGATGGCTTATTCCTGAAAATCTGAGGCTTTACATATCCTCAGAGCACTATCTAGGCACCCAATACACGCTAGTAAAACGTGACATTAAGTGCTCACCAAAATGATTTCTCAACAACTTCCGTGCTGCGCCTTATTGAAACCGGAGCTCACCGAGATCATGTGCTAGAATATCATGAAGCACGCGTTCGCTAATGGCGCGATAAGGGTTACCTTTGGCAGAAGCCTTCTGATTTGCCTAATTTTTGATGAAATATGGACCGAAAATTCCATTTCCCAGTCTCTTCACTAAGAGATGAATGTGGTCTAACCGGTCTAGTATCATTCGTTGATGTAACCTTCGATCATGCTTAAAGAATACACACTTGTGACATTTCTCGACATCGAACGTGCGTTCAACAATATCAAGCTAAAAGCAATCTCAGTTGCGCTTAACAACCTCGTGATCGGAAGTCCTTAGTGGCTTCGTACTCACCAGCAGGGTAATACACTCTCAGATGGCGCTAAGATCCATAGAGGAGTGAATGGCGGCACCCCACAAAAAGGTGTTCTCTCACCTCTTCTTTGGCACGTAGCGGTCAATGAACTATTACTAATACTGGAAGATGTAGGATGCAAGGTTATAGCCTGTGCGGATGTTGCCATAGCGGCTTCTGGCAAATTCGTCTCTACTCTAAGAGACATAATGCAGAATGCCTTCGACAAGCTGGAAGCATGGACACAAACATGTGGACACGGCGTCTTCACCAGAAAATACAAAATCCCTCAGTTTAAGCCACTCTGCTGTGCGGCATTATAGCACATCAAACTCCCCGTGCGGAATTTCTGGGTCTCACGATCGATAGCGAGCTTAACAGGAAGCTCAACATCCAGCAGCAAAGGTTCAAGAAAGCCTCATCTGCCCTTTTTAGCTGCACAAAAGCCTTTGGATGCAAATGGGGCTTACAACCACGCATCGCTAACTGGATTTTCAGTGTCAGACCGACACTTCTGTATGGAGTCTCAGTTATCAACTGCAAGGCACTCAATCGAGTAGAAAGACTGGCCTGCCTGCGCACCAGCGGAGCACTGCGAACCGTCAGACGCACTGAATATTGGTCTCCATCTTCCACCACTGGAAATATTCGGAAAACCAATAGCAGCCAACACAGCCTTGAGACTAAAAACACTCCGACTGTGGTCCGAATTTAACATCGGCCACTCAACCATTCTCAAGGAATTCAACTTCCTCCTAGCGACGCTGACCGCCTAATACCCCAGGCTATCTTCGAGAAGAAATTCTCGATCAGCATTCCCTCCAGATCGGACTGGATGTCTGATAGGCAGACGTTGGATAAACCTCTGCTCATGCACTCATGCTCGCAGCATGGGAGCCCCCCATCCTGCGAGCATGAAAAGCATTTCTCACATGACACTGACAGTTGAACAATTTGGAAACGCTGTTGTGGTGCCAGTCTTTCCATGATGCCAAACGATGCTAAACAGAAATGGAGCAATTTGATAGGAGCAAAATTTGACGCGAAATAAGGAAAAAACATGACTGGATGTGTCTATATGAGTGCGTTGTGCCGACGTGCTCATGAGCAACATCCAGACTAACGCAGGAAAACGCGGAGGCATGGCTGAGTGGGGCTACTTCAGAAATCGGACCATTTTCCTTGTATGAAGCGGAACATCTTCATCTTTATTTGTCTTTTGGGGATTGTAGGTAGATTGTATCTTATCAACTTTGGATTGATACCGGGCACAGCCCAAGGTCGGTCTGGTCTTTTTTCGACCATATTAGCAGTTATCTCGTTAATATCACGTGTAATGTCGTATTCCATGTCTACACATAACGCTGGCTGAGCGCGTACAGACGAGTGTTTGACGTATTGCCATCAAATATATTCCAAAGGTTTCACACAATAGCCGGGCAATCTACCGGTCCGAAGGGAGAGATTTGTCAATGGATCGCGCCTTTGCTGGTTCTTGATGGAACCACATCTTGAGCAGCTTGTGCATTTTAGAAAAAATAGAAGCTGGGAATCATAAACTGATTCACAGTAACTCTGTTCCGACGGTCATATTTGAAAAAAATACGGGCTATTAATGTATCTACTACAAGTTTGATAAGATCGTACACGTCAATGAAAAAATCAATTGTACTGGTTTATTATTTATTGAATGCTTTTCAATTAATCTCCATTATCAATAATTGCTTCAAGTCTTCGAGGAATGCTTTCCACTAATCTTATAGCCCAATCCTTGCTTGAGAAGCATCCCCAAACGTGCACCTTTACCGGGTGCTTCACGGTCAGATGGATTAATTTATTGCATTGTGTACACCAGGTATGAGTGATAGGAGGAGACCATACCCAAAAAGAAGCCTCATCCGAAAACAAAACGTAGTCTCTGTTTAAATTCTCCCTGACGCCCAACTGAAAAAAAAATAAAATTAATTTCAAAATACTTCCATCTCTGACAAAAATTGAACACTCTTTTTAAATTTGTTTATTCAAAGCATCTTAGCAGAAGTATTTTTTGTATCTGCTAATGCAAATGCCACTTCAAAAGCGGTTTTCATAAACGAATTTTGCCGTATGCGATCTCATCAAACGGACTGAGTAGCGCCTTTTCCACTATTCCTCATTGCCACCACTTCAATTGCCTGATTTGGGTTGGGTCGGTTGTGTTCATTAACAGATCGTGTCACAAAACTAATTTCATAATAAACTCCAATAATTAGTAGCCGCCTCCCGGTTGTTAGTCGTGCCACGATGCAATGCTGAGCACGTCTGTCTGTTCTTAGACGCATGTCACTACTCACGCTGTAGCTGTCAAAAATAATAAACACTTGAAACAGAAACAAAACCACCCACTGTTTGTCTATCCAGTTCTCCCATGATCCGTGCTCCCTGTCTGAAGACTTTCGTTCACCACTGTTCAGGCGACTATTAACTGACTGTTGAATTGAACTGCCGCTTCAATTTCTAACAACGAATCCAACACACCTAATGCCAATCGTGGCATTTTACGATTATTTTTGTTTTTCTTTTCAAATTCTCATAAAATTGCGCTCCGTCGAGACGTGCCTGTTAATTGCGTCTGGTCCAGTGAACTTTCACGGCAAATTAACGAACACTGTGTCTGTGCGTTTCTTTCGTGGGGGGGGATTTTCTCTGACTGACGTCTGACACTGAGTGAAGAGCTTATTGGCGGTTTCGCAGTTCAAAATCCGCCAACACATCGCACACATGTGCGTGCACTGTAGACGCTTATGTTTTTGCAATTAATTGTCTGAAATGTGTCTTATCCTGTGATTGGCATTTATCTCAGACCGGGATTCTGAAATGTAATCCATCTGCTACACATGAAAGGGCGTTGGGAAGGGTCTCCTGGTTGTTATTTGTTCTTAACCGACGTGGTTCAAAAGATATTTGAAAACACTGTGCATTTTTAGGGGCTTCTGACAATCAAGAGACTTGAACGTGGTGGAGTAGTCATCCTGGTCAGCGGTGCGTACGGACTACGTAGATAAGGGCGGCTCTTGGTACGCTCTCGTGTCCATTTTGGTTGGATCCGAATAAGCTTTTGCTGGAGAACTGAATGAGCTAGGGATGAAACCATGTAGCATCATGTTTAAATCGCTGGCATCATTGATGAAGTGACCAAGAAATAGCTGCGAGACACCAAAGCTTGACATCAGCAGAGGAGTTCTTGCACATTTTTTCTTCGACCGTGCGGTTTCTGAAGAAGTCTTTTGAGATGACTCCTCGTCTTTTGGTTTGTTGACACTAACTGAATTACAGTTCATGACATGTCGTGTTTGTCAGTTCGGCCACTTTACTTTGGTGGTAAGAGATGTTCATAGACATATTCGTTGTGTTCTTGGCACACCAACTGCGCGGTTCGCCTGTTCTGAATGATACGCGTACATCTATGGACACGCCAATAATAATAATATGGGTGGCGCTAAAGCCCGTAGGGGGCCAGGGCCTAGCTTCTCAGCAACCACTCGTGTTGTGCGTGCTATTGTTCTCTCACGAGTGGAAGGGACCTACAGTTTAATGCCGAATCCGAACGGCCAAGTTTGAGAAGCTTTCTCTAGACAGGAAATACTCTTTGAGCATTGTCAGTAACTCGAAAGAGGTGGGGTCGTGAAAATTGTTTTCGTCGCACAGAGCAGGAATCGAACCTACGACGTCGAGGTTGGGGTCGACGCACATACCCACAACGCCACGGGCCACCACTCATGGACACGCCAAAACTTGACCAAAATCCAACTAGACTACACTTCCCAAAGCGAAGCATCGAAACCGCGATTCCGAAAAAAAAAAACCTGTGGTACGGCGGCATCATAGCCTTTGGTAAGGCCATACACCTCTACACAGGTGGGTCCAAGACGGAAAATGGCATGGAACCAGAGTCATCTCGGAGTGCTTGATCTTAAACATCACTGTTCCTCTTCCCGATCACTGCAGAGTCTTTCAAGTGGAAGGAATGGCGATTAGTGAGGCTCTGTCTGTGACTAGGGTGAAACGTGATATTCGTCCGGGATAGCCAGACAGCAATTAGATCCCCGGCATCGTTCTCTTTAAACTCGAAAATAGTAATCGACTGTCGCGCATCTCCTGACGAGATAACCGAGCAGCTGTCTGTTCTGGATACCAGGCCATAGAGACATCGCAGGAAACTATAGATCTGACGAACTTGCTTTATACGCTAGTAGACTGTCGATTGATGAACTCTCTTGCAAACAGGGAACCCTTTAGTTACATTTCAATAACGTCTCCATACAGAAAAGATGCGCCAGATGACGGACAGGCAGCACCTGCAAAACAACAAAACCAAGTCTAGCAGTTATAGTACCCACTAACCCCACACCGACAAAAATTCCGCGTCGGCGGTTTGCCTCATCACTCGTCACTTCATGCAAACATATTTTGGCGTCGGCTGTTTTCCGCCGCCATCGGTCATCGTCGTCACCTTTCGAAACGTCTTCAATTTCGAAACACACTGTTGGCCCATTAATTAATGAGCGCCAGTTCGAATGTGCAGAACTGAAAGATCAGCAACTGCACTCGAACCCGAATGTAGATCGATATACGAATGACCGACCAGGATAAATAACATTGCCAGTCAGCATGAAGCAACACGGAAGCATGGAAATATGCAAACGAATACATGGAGAAATTGATTGCGAGGTTTGGCGTAGGCAAAGTTAAATGTAGATAGATTCAATATAAAAGAACAACCGAAAAAGATTCGGTGTTATGTTTCTTTTTTTATAATCAAAAATAATTTTGATTAAAACTTCTAGCCTCATCTCGATTCAAAAAGTTAACCTGATCTCCCTAAGTCGATCAAAAATTTGCACTGCGGTGGAAACAATCACCGGACACTGCCTAATGGGCATTTACGCAAAGAAACGAAACCTTTTCTCCAACGACTTCTGTAGAATCTGCTGAGACGAGGATGAGGGCGAAAGTATTCAGCACCTCCTCTGCGGGTGTTCTGCTCTCGCTTCAACTAGGAAAACCACTGCAATCTCATACTTTTATGTCAGCCTAAGTGACCTCAGCAAGGCACCAGTCTGGTGCAATTTGTGGATACAACTGGCTGGCTTTCATATTCACCTATCCAAATTTGAAACACCCACGTGTCTGTACAATAGGTGCCACTACATACCTACCTACCTACCTACTGCCGAACGAAAATAGCGCACAATTAAATACAAGATTTAACGAAACAATAAGAAAAGAGGCATAAAATGAAAGCTTGCTCAACAAGCAGGCAAATTTATTTTTTCACTAAGAGCTGCAGACAATAATAAACTCCCGCGTAAAAATGGCCAAGAAAAATCTCCTTGGACAGCAGACAAAAATACTTGAATTAATTTATAAGATTTGATTTTGAAGAAACGCGCAGCCAAGGTCCTTAAAAAATCAATTTTCATGTAAGAATGAGCAAAATTAGATTAAATTCGCAAGTACCTCGACTTTGTATGGTTCACATTAAATTTATTTATCACAGGGGACTAGACTCATTTCGTTCCTCTGGTTGAGTCATTTCTTCGAGAGGTCCCACCAACGAATCGGAACTTGTATGTGTTGTTTGCACGAATACATACACAAATTCTACATATATGAAGCGACTGACATGAAACTTTAAAATTAAAAATTATTCTTCCAATATATAGATTTATCTGTCTGCCTGCTGCGAGTACGGCCATTCGTCGGAAATCGCTTCATTTAGGGTCTTCGACAAAATTTGTCCTCAAGAGGGCATGCGCCTGTGCATCCAGTGCAAAGTTGCTGATTGCTCTCAACTTGGCGAGATGCCAGCAACGATCCCTGTGAATGCATAGGTGAAGTCGACGTACAGCCTTCTCGCAGCGCCCTCTGGATAGCCTCTACTACAACCGCTTAGATATGAAACAATGCATGTAGCGGCCCCTTGTCCAGGGGCTTAAACGAGAACCCGGTCCTCCAGGTTCGGGTGTTTCGCGTTGGTCCACCTTCCCCATCGTTTAGTTCAGATACGACAACAAGCCTCGGATACGGCTGTACCTATCGCTGATGACCATGGACAACGAAACAAGGACAACGATTTTCGGGTCACTTAACAGACCACGTGCAGCCGATGAACTTGCACAGCCCCTAGAAGCCTATACGGCTGACATCACCGCCATCCAGGAGGTGCGATGGGATGGGCCGGGCCAAAAGAGGATGAAAAACTGCGATGCAAGAAGTCTTAATCTTTAGATACAATAGCGAGCGCCTCACAACAATCCGCATCAAGGCAACATTCGGCAACAGTAGCCTAATTTGCGCACACGCCCCGACGGAGGAGAAGGATGACAATAGCAAGGATGTCTTCTATGATCTCCTAGAAAGAACATACGAGCGATGCCCCAGCTACTACACCAAGACCTTTCTAAGAGATTTTAACGCACAGCTGGGCAAGGAGACGTCTTTTCTAGAGTCGTCGGAAAATAAATGACAACACGTCCAGTAACGGACTAAGGCTGGTGGACTTTGTCTCGGGACGTAACCTCTCTGTTGGTATCACGCGGTTCCCACATCCATAAAGGGACATGGCGGTCCGCAGATCAATCAACTGTCAACTAGATTGATCACGTTGCGATCGACGTCAGACACGTTCCGAGGAGCCAATGTTGACTCGGACCATTTCCTTGTTGTAGCCAAGGTGCTCCTCCGCCGCCATCCGTAAAGAAGATGAGCCCTGATACAGACTCATCCACTCTCGTTCGCAGAAGCCAATGACGTTCCACGGGGGTTGAGTACCCCATCTTCAGTCGAAGGTGCTCGGCTCCCGGATTTCAACACGTGGAGGTGATAGTAGTAGTTCATTGACAGAGGCTAAGTGCAGACGCCTAGAAGTCTCCACCTGCCTTAAAACAAAAGAAGTTGGGCCATCACTTAGCCTAAAACGGACATTCGGTCTGCTCAGCAAGCACTCATAAGGCACCCTCATTGGAGTCATAACCGGGCACTGTGCAACTGTCACTCATGATCGCAGGTTCTTCTTTGATTGGCGCTACAGTCCGGGGTGGACCTGGGCCTCAGGTTGGGTGTCCCAAATAATGATTTCCGCAGAAGTTGCATGAAAAAAGATTGGGGAGAAAACACTCATCACCTACACGCACCCTCTGATGTTAGGAGAAGTCAATCCGCGTGGTATCACAATGGGCCTACTCTGGCCCAAGTGTCACTGCCCTTAGCAGACAGTCACTATTACCTAACCTAACCTGGCCTAAAGGCGGACACCTGCAATAGCGTGTAATT
The DNA here is from genome assembly GCA_916610145.1 of Eristalis arbustorum. Classification (NCBI taxonomy): domain Eukaryota; kingdom Metazoa; phylum Arthropoda; class Insecta; order Diptera; family Syrphidae; genus Eristalis; species Eristalis arbustorum. The sequence goes on from OU744316.1 coordinate 63,501,665, forward strand.
TCGCAGAAGTGGTTGTCCTTGTGAATGCACTTTAATCGCCTTTGGAACACGTCTTGGAATTTTATTTGGCTGCCAATAGACCCCTGCAATCTGTCTACTGAAGAGGTCTGCGAACACGGCCATTCGGGGGAAATCGTTTCCTATATGGTCTGCAATGGCGTGTAATTTCGTAGATTTAAATTCAAAGCGGTTGTCCGTTTGAATGCACTTTAATCGGAACACGTCTTGGAATTTTATTTCGTTCCACACATTGCAGGGAGCTTAAATTTAAAACTCAACCAACCACAGGAAGGCAGAGCACCCAAACTGCAAATCCCTCCACTCCCACACCGAAGATGGCTAATTCATGGAAATTTTAATTAAAGGTGCACCATTGCCAAGCACAAGCTTGACAAAACATTTAGGTTACTGTTGCCTCCCTCTGTGTACGGAGAGGAGAACGCTGCCGGTATTAATTTGCTGCGAAGCATAATGGAACGGAGGTGAGACGAACACAAATAGCAAATTCGCATTAAAATTAATGCTCGACTGAGTGTTGGCCGGTTGCCGTCGCGTCGCGCTCTTCTCTTGTCCATGGGGAGTCTCTAATGTATTACATCTGTTAAAGGTCCCCCAGATGGATGAAATCTTTCTGATTTCTTTTTTTTTTTCTGTGAACTCAGCTCCCCCATCGGACAAGACGTCTGCCAGGATAATAGTTACATTAACATATTTGATTTGCGGAATGATTTCATGGCAATTTGTTTGGTCGCCTTGGCTACATGACCAATTATATGTGTGCCGGATTAACGCTCGATGTCCGATCATAATTCGTCCTTTGCTCGGCGATTTCGAAACGAGAAGGTGGTGGTGCCATGATACCATTCAGGCGAATTGCGCTTGTGTGTAAGGGGGCGCCTGAGCCTGCCTGTGGTGCTTTAATAAGGAGATGGAAACACTCAGTCGTGGCTCTGAATTATTCCCTGCGTGGTGAGGTGTCCTTTTGTGCTGGAAATGGATTTCTTTCATGCCCTGGGTGGCATGAGTTAGGTAAATGCACACATGTGGGTGAGTGGAAGTGAGTCGTGTGCGCACTCAGGTGCTTTCTCGGTTGCATTGTCTTGTACACAGATGCTCTCCGTAATGAATTCGATATGATGGCTTTGGGCGACATAAGATGTCTTTGTGATGTTCGCTTCAGCTCAGACGTTCCTGGAGCCTTGAAGATTGGTCTAATAGTTGCTCCTCAAAGTGACTGCGAAATGTTTTGGCCTGTATGTTGTGCGGCGGTTCGTGTCTTTCTCGGCAGCATATATTTTGTCTTGAATTTGAGACCAACTCTTTTTTGATCTTAAGACCAACTCGTTTCGCCTGTTCTTTGATTGACGTATATGCTTCCACTACGTCTCGTTGGGACCTCGCGACGATGTCGATGTCGTGGACTGGCTTAAGAAGATAGTGCCTGTCGTGCTTACAGCAGCCCGTCACACTGTATTCTCCACTGCCAGATTGAGGAAAACACGAGATCCGGTGAAGGATTCGAACAGTTCAGAGGTTCTTAAACCGAACTGCACGGTGCATCGGTTTGTGTTGTCGTGGTGCGACACAGCCGGATCAATTTTGCCGGGATTCCAAATTCGACCACCGCTTCGAATAACTCCTTGCGATGAATGCTGTCGCATGTGGCTTTAAAATCGATAAAGAGGTGGCGAGTATCGATTTGAAACCCGCTGGTCTTCACCAGGATCTGTCTGGTGATCTGACCGGTGCCAAATGGCTTCAGACGAGTCAATGCTAAGAGCCCCGATCGAGATTTCGAAAGTGCTCGCTCTAAATGGCCGCTTCATTGGAAAGCAACACACCACCTTTGGACTTGAGTCCTTTGATGAAGTACAGTGTTCTCCTCTGAGTCGAACAAAACAACTTTTGTGCAGATTTACATTCGCTGTTCAGCTTCTTGAGCTCCTTTCAGGGCTGCTCTGCTGCTGTACCATAAGCAGGAGTACATTGCAGCGTCAAAAAACTGAACAGAGGCTCGCAACAGTGAGAAGTTCACTCACCATTCCTCTGAAGACTGCTTGCTTACGTTGTCTACGGGGTCAGCCATATACATTTCATTTAAAGTGGACTTTCTCTCTCTCTCAAAATCTGTTCCAGTTAGAGAGATTCCACTGTATCACATTTAAAGATCTCCTTTTTGAAGTTCTGAAGCGATTATCTTGGCCACGACTTGGTGCTTGATAGGAATTCAGTACAAGCTCTAGGCCAGCGGGCAGCTCCAGTCTCCCGTAAGTTCATCTTCCCATCCAAGTGCAATGTTTTTGAATGATCTACAAGAAGCAAAAATGGCAACAGCACTATAGAGCCGAGTCTAAGTGAAACATGGGGCGTCCCGTGCTTTGATGCAGAACCAAAAATCTCGTTAAGTCCTTGCTTGATTTGTTCCTTGACTGTGTAATCCTGAAACAATCAGTTCCCTAAAGACGCAACTACATACTTTCAAAAAGTCCATTCACTTTGGTAGCATTTCATTTAAAATCGATTTTACTTTAACTTTGCATATATGACGCACATCCCGTCTAGCTGCCACTGGGGTAGTCAGCTGCATCCTCCATCGTCCCATTCGTGACAAGACAACATCCTCCACGTCTGTGGCTCATGTCTTTGTATCACTGCGGGTGGAGATGAAGCACAAATGAGTTTTCCCATGTAAATTGAATTTTTGAATCCTCTTCCCTTTGTTCCTTCGTCACATTTTGCCATAAAATAAGTTCCCAAAAGCTTCAACTTTCAGCTGTCAAAACCAAACTTGACCAGAAATTGAATTAAAAATACAAACCATCATGTCATCCCCTCATTCCCCCCTCGGTGGGCGCCCGATTTTGATAATTTGCATTTCAAATTGGTTCAAGCATAGGTCTCGTGTACCTCCTGGACGGGCCTGGAAAAACAATACTCTGTCCGAATTTATGGGTCACCACTGTGGATTGGCCGACAAAAGGCAGCAGTGTTTTTGGGAAACTGGTACAGTTCCCACATGTTTCCACAGGGAGATCTTCTTCTTTCGTTGTAATTAATCATAAATAAGGACGAAGGATGTGCACCTTGGGGGAGAAACAAAACACGTTCCTTTCACATGTGTGCCAGACCATGCTGGGGTTGGTTTGTAAAGAATCTCTTTTCAAACCGATGAAAGGCGGGTAAATGATTATCTGTGGATCTGGATGAAGTTAATTAAGTCGCATTGGTCAGCACGACTCCTCTATTTTTTTGTTGTTGTGATACATCAGTCATCGAGGACTGAGCGAGGTAGCATTCAATACGGACGAAAAAAGTGACTCGAAATTGGATTATCCCTCGTAGCTCGCGATCGAGGTACCATATCACCTCGAAAGATAGGAGGTCCGAAAAAAGGTATCCGACGGGTATATATATAATGAACAACTACTAGTAGAACCGCTGTCGATGATGAGAATTTGGCAAAACCACTTATATTATAATAATATGGGTGGCCCCCGTAAAGGACCAGGGCCTAGCTTCTCAGCAACTACTCGTGTTCTGCGTGCTATATATATCTTTCACGAGTGGATGGGACCTACAGTTGTATGCCGACTCCGAACGGCCAAGTTTGAAAATCTTGTGTCTAGATAGAAGCACTGTTTGAGCATTTTTAGGGACTCGAAAGAGGTGAGGCCGTGCAAATTGTTTTCGTCGCATCGAGCATAAATCGACTCTGAAGTCGACACACATAGCCACAACGCCACGGGCCACCACCTCAGCAGACTGTCCAACGGCAAAACCCCTGTCAGGCACGCGGAACTGTTGGATGGAGATGATCTGGTTGGGCGCATGCACCAGTTCATCCGTAAGACGAGTGGAACCTAAGTATCGTTTGCCCTTTCAACGAGAAAGGATACCCTCTTGATGACGCCAACCCTCTTTTCTGCACCCGCCTGAAGCTTTTCACTAACAATGTCATAGGTCCGTATCGGTGTGGCTTCAGCACGGAATAGTCCAAAATAGACCAGATATTCACATATCGGCTGCTCCTGGAAAAGACCCAAGAAGCGCAAGTCGACACCCACCATCTGTTCGTAGATTTCAAGGCCGCATATGACAACGTGCATAGCGACGGACTATACAACGCCATGTCTAGTTTTGGGAGCCAAACTCGTCAGGTTTACAGGATTACGATAGAGAACCCTCGCTGCTCCATCAAGGTCGGTAACGAACTCACGGCGACCGTCAATGCAAAAAAATGTTTTGGACAAGGCAACGCTCTATCATGTGATTTCTTCAACATCTCCCTAGAGAAGATCGTGCTAAACTCAACGTCAGCACCAGAGGCACGGTCTTCGAAAAGATAGTGCTTGCTTATGCGTATGACATTGACGTGGTTGGACGAACATAGTGAGCCGTCAATGAGACGTATGGCGTTGAGGCGGAAACGGCTAAAATAGACCTAGCGGTAAACCAGGGAAAAACAAAGTACATGCTGCCATCACGAAAAGAAGCACAACATCTATGTCTCGACATAGACTCAGACAGAGAGTCATAATGGTAAACAGACATTTTGAGGTAGTCAAGGATTTCGACTACCTCGACTCCGCAGTGAATAGGGATAACAACATCGGTATCGAGATCAAACGCAGATTTACTCTTGCCAACTGCTGTTTCTTAGAGCTCAAGAAGCAATTGTGGAATAGAGCCTTCTCTCGTAGAACCAAGCTGGGTTTGTATAACATCTTGATTATACCAGTCACGGTCTATGGCGCAGGGGAATGGACGCCCACTACAAGCAATTTGTCACAGTTAATCAGTCATACTTCGATAACTTGAACGAAAATTTGTCATTATCTTCGATATGTCGAATTTTGAAGCGATATTGTCGTCTGACAAGACACAAATACTGCGCTTTCAGGCGCGATTTTGTCGCATAGACCGGGGATCGAACCTAGACGTCAGAGTTCAAGTGCACTAGGTTGACAAACCCACAAAGCCACGGGCCACGGATTCATTATATAATGGTTTAAATGCCATTGGCGCATGTATCTCCCTACAAAGACCCTTATTTAAAGATGTTAAAAGAGTTTTCTACCCAAAACTTCGCCGAAGATGGGTTTGGGAAAAGCATTGGACCCGATAGCAACTCTGTTTTATGGGGTTTTGTCAAGCAAGAGGTGAACAAAACGAAACCAAGAAATTTAACTTAATTGAAGCAATCTTTTACAACAATAACTGAGACGATCCGACTCCAACTCTATAGGAAAAATGTTCTTATCAGCTATCGCTCATGCGTGGTTTTAAAAGCAATCAGAAAATCTATTGAATAGTGTGGAGGGGCTAGGTCTGTTTTTGAAATAGTTCTTAGTTCTCTTGATGGATCCATTTTTCATTACCAGTAAAAATCCGATGCAAAAATAACTTCCTTTCTGTGGCGTACCAGCAACGTATCGGACATGCAAACCCGCCTTTCGACGTCTCTCGGCTGGAGCTCATGTGAAATCTAATTTTTAATATATCCAGATGCTTTTAAATGTTTTAAAATAGCTGCTTGAGTGGAACCCAAAGATTCTGCGAGCTCTTCTAGTGTTTGACAGCAATCTTCATAAAGCAATGCTTGCAGTTCTTCATCTTCAAACTTGTTTGGCTGCCCAGGACGTTCACCGTCTTACAAACCAAAATCACCGCTTTTGAATCGTGTACACCAGTTTTGGCACATTCGCTCAGATAACGCATGTTCACCATAAACTTCTACCAAAATACGATGAAAAAAGCCATCTGTAAACCTACGTTTTTTCTTGTGGATTATGTTAAGCGACTACGATCTTGCTTTGTCATGTTATTTCCGTCTTATTTCACAATTTCCTTTTGAGTACTTCTTTAGTAGAAGTCCCAAGATGACTACGTAGCATTACTCGTCTAGTGTAGCCACTGACTTCTCGAATGACATTGTGTGCTCTTAGACGACTTTGCTGGCGATTGTTGGCACCATTTTGTTCCATCACGGGTCAAATAGTACTTCTGGGAGAACTAACCTTCTAGCACTTAGCGAATTCGATATGTTTCTGCTTGTGACTCTTCCAGCTTTTAGTCATTATCAGTATTTTTTTTACAACAAGCACGCGTTGCTGCGCGTTTTGAAAAAATCAAGAAAAATATTTTGTTGCTCCCGGTGTGTTACTACGGTGCTGTTGGAGTCAGGATGGAGTTATGACGCATTTTAAAAAAAAAAAAACTTAAGTATACCCAACATAGGCTCATTCGTCATTCCCACTAAAATCTAACACCTCACAGCCACTTCCTCGTACTTCTTTGCTTCCTTTCTTAGCTCATGCTCCTACAGTCTAGCCAGTAGAATTGACTTCGTATGCTGTTTGCTATTTTCTTCTACGTCACCTAAGTTATGCTGAGTGACAATAATACGCCTGTTTTCTTTTGTGACTAATCAGTACTCAGCCTAGTAATGATTCTCAATAAAACGCTTTTTTGCTGAGTTAAATTTTTCTTCCGATAGATGTCAAAATACGCTAATATCAAAAATAATTGGTATTTAATTCTCAAAAGCAAAAAAATACACAAATAATTGACAGCCAAACAAGTAATATGAATGATTTGATATTTTATAAATTTGCACAAGTATCGAGTAATACCATTCTTTAACGAACAAATAATTTCCTCTGGCGCCATCTATGTATGGGATTGTTCAACGCGTCCTAATCGGTGATGACAGCGAAATTTTACTAAGTAGTTTCAACTCAGTAAGTTGTTTTGTTTTTGCTTTCCATGTACACTCTTACTAAGCTGAGTACTGACCATTCAAAAAAACACTCCACACAAAATGTAGTAAAACATGGTCTGCCCGGACCCATTCCATTTCAATTTGCTTTCGTCTACACTAAAACAGCGCTGACAGGGTCAGGCAATTTGATGGAGATAGCTACACCATCATTTGGGAAAAAAGGCTGACCAGACCTACTCATTTATAAAAGATTCCAAACCTAACCCTGGTCAGCACTTGCACGGCATAGTCATTGAAATGCAAATGACGTTGATTTATTCAGTTTTCGTCTTTTGGTAGTCACTTAAAAACCAAACACTTAATGAATCCCCCGTTTGGTTGGCAGAGTTGATAAATCGCTGAGCTCATCAAAGATGCACCCGACAAGACTTACTCCTGTCAGCTAATGACGATGACAAATGCCCCAGTCTGTGCGCTCGCAATCCCACCGATGGGCGATGCCGTCAGAAAATTTGTCGAAATAAATCCATCTGCCGGGGGATAGTTGATTGCCTCCCAAAAACCGTGTGTATGGTGGAAATCAATTTCAATATCTTTTCGTGTCGGTGTCTCCTTCAGCTCACCAAAAGGATTCGAAATTTCGAACGCATCTTCATCGCCCCCGTTACGGGAATGGAACCGACTGGAGGAATTTACAAATTGCACTTGGAGCCGGGCGAAGGGGGAGACACCCTCGAGTGTAAATCGATAGAGTCCCACTCGCCTCCAACAGATGAGCTATTCAGGTTGAGATTTTCAGACGTTTCTTTTCTTTTATTTTTTTTTTTGTTTCCGTCGACTCGCTGCGGGGTTAGTGCAGGTTGAGCTGTGCAAAAGTGAGAGAAGTGCGAGGGGAATGTTTGCACAGCATCCGAATGAGATGGGATCTTTGCAGTGGAAAGTGACATCTTTAGGGAATGTGTGCTACACTCGTCCGTCCACGAATGTAATTGAATTTAGAATTGAATGGAGTGTGAATAACTTCTGAATGGAGCGCAGTGCACTCACCGGTAAATGATATCAAGGTGTTGTCGAATTGCTGCTTAGGGGGAACAGAGAATTGTGTCAAGACCATCTGTTGACAGTTGAGTTGGAGGATGACCTTAAGGTTGTCAGAATTGATTGTGAAGTCACTTCTTGTTTTTTCTAAAATTTTAAATTGTGGCTTTAAAGGCGGTGGCTTTTCTTGTCATTTTGATGGGAAATACTTGAAAACACTCGCAGAACTTGGTGGCACTGTAGTCCGAAGTTAATCCGGGCCTAGCTTCTACAATCGATGGTCTTCCTCGACTGGTGGATGTATGTTGGATGACTATGTCGGTTGCAACCTCAAAACAGGTGCTTGTCTCTTCGTACAGCCTCAGGTTTGGAAACAGGGAATACACTTCTTCTTCAGAATACACTTCCCAGGTGAACCCGAGCCTCAGCCAACAATCCTCTCCAGCTGGCACGATCCTTAGCCAGCTGCCTCAAATTTCGCACTCCAAGTTGGTTGAGGTCCTTCTCCACTTGGGTGCGCCATCGGCTTCGTGGTCGTCCTCTATTGCGTTGTCCCTCTGGTTCGGAGTCGAAGACTCTTCGGGCTGGAACAGTGTTGTGCTCAACATGGCCTAGCCAACTATGAATTGGTAGACGCCTGACTAGACTCATGTCGCTGTACAGTCCGTACAGTCCGTACAGCCCAATCTTCTTCTCCAGAAACCTTCAATGCAAACCGCACAAAAGATTGAACGCAGAACTTTCCTCTCGAAGAGGCATAAACAAACGCTGTCAGATGAAATTATTTATTGCTGGTTGTGGTGCCATGGTCTCAATGGACAATAATTACTGGACCAGATTTGACAGGGGACACCCCCAACCAAGGACTGGCACTCAACTAACTGCGTCAGTGAAACTTCAGTTTCTACAAACTCCTACCACAATCCAGACAAGGGCATGCCTCTCATGACATGCAGCTTCATGAACAAAGTCTGAGTCAATTTCCCTTCTCAGCAAAATTACCAACCACGTCCTGAACTCAAATCCCACTTCGTGTACATTTATCTACGTGCCAACCGCAAGTGATGAGCTTCCTGCTGCAGCAGTCGTTAACCAACAATCCCACGACCATCGCAAAGTAAGTTCGCACTAACGGCCAATTTGACCACAAAGCTTGCACCGTGCGCCTAGAGCGCAAATCACAGCCAAACATTTGAAATTGACACCGAATCGAAATTCATCGAAATTGCCCGGCCAAGCGTTTCTAAAATTCCACAAATGCTCAACGGATACACACAAAGCAGACGGTGTCCAATGAAATCTATTGGAAACTCTCCCAGTTCCCGTGTGCCTCGTCGCAACAAGCCAAATAATCCTTTTTCTGCACGGTTGCTTATTGAATTTTAATTGAGTTTTCACCCTCTCGGTGGTAACATTTGAGGGTGAGTGTGTGTGTGTGTATGAAAGGCAATTGGAAAATCACTGAATCGATTCCTAATTGAATTCAGTTTTCACGGATAAAACTAAACTTTGTCTACTCTGGAAGGACGATTGCAGCCAATTATTGAGTGGTTTTGAGACGAGTTTGTGCACTAATTGAACACTTCAAAATGAAAGCTTATCGATGTGCACTTGAGTTCACTTTCAAGAGATGTTTCTGGGCATGCAGGTCAATTAACAGTGAGGCTTTTGCTACAAATGGTTTTGAAGTAAGGCCAACCACGAGTTTATGTTTGTAGTCATCCTGTAAAGAGGATTTCAATGCGCCGATGGATGTGGAATATTCTTCGAAATTCTGTTAACCCGTGCTACCAGCATTAACGCTCCACGGGATATTATTATTCTCCTTTCTCCAATCTCCGCTCTCCTTCCAATACTTGCGCAGCGTAAAGAAGGTTTAAGTTTACCACTCTGGAGAGCAAGTAACTTCTCGTGTACTCTCCTGTATTCGGTACCATTCCGTAGAGTGCTGTCGGCATCCTTGATGCTTTTTTGTTGCCGTATTCGATGTGAGTCTTTAAACTTAGACGGTCTATCAAAACGTCTTGTATCTGCTAATCCGGTTACCAAACCGGAAGCTCACGTATTCGACAGTCTTTCGGCTAGTTATTAAGACGCCTGCGGTCTTGTGATCAATTATAGGTTGGAGCACCCGTCGTACATTAAGTTTCACAGGAGGGGCCTAAGCACTGAACCCTGGGTTGACTCACTGAACACTGAACCCTGGGTTGACTTCGTAGTTAATCCGGTCATCGTCCGTCTTGTACCTAAGTTTCCGGTAAGTGCAATACTCGACGGTTATTCCAGGTATTGTGGCGTGCCCATTCTAATCAGGGTTCTCATGATGCATGACAAGGTAGAACAGACTGAACAGAACAGACAGAACTGAACCCCACTTATAAAAGCAGAAAGCTCACGCTGTGACTCGTTGAGTACTTTGACTATAAATACTTCAAAAGGCTTACGCTTTAGCTTCCTAAATTGAGATGACTTAGCTGAAGAAAGGGGACGCTAAGCAGTGGGCTTACAAGTGACGCTCATTTGACTCTTAGTCTGCTTGTGAAAATGCATGGAAGCAGCTTACATGATGGAGTTGTGCAAGACCGAGACTTTCTTTAACCTAGTTAACCGGAGTCTGATTAACTCGGTACCCTGCTTGCTTGCTGCAGTCTCAAATACATGTGCATACCTTGTATCATATTGGTTTGAGACGTCGTGGAAGAAAACTCACATATGTACAAATGTGCGAACAGGTGTTGGACAACCAAAGTCTTCAGACAATGGAATGGCTAGCACCAAGCCCGGGCTTGAATCCAATGGAAAGCCCGTGGCCTATTGTGAAGAAAATGATGAGGAGAGCACCGACAAGTGCGGATGAGCTCAGGATGAGCTCTAGCTGAATGGTCGCAATGAAATAATCCTGAACTCGGTGGAAAACATGTCAAAACGAATTATTAGTGTCATACAAAATAAAGGCGTATTCTTCTTCTTTATTTGGCGCTACAGTCCAGTGTGGACCTGGACATCAACCAACATCTGCACGCACCAAGTTGGATGAGGTCCTTCTCCACTTCTGTGCGCCATCTCGTTCGAGGACGTAATCTGTAGCGTGTCTTTGAATCCGTGAAAAAGATCACCCTGTGGATAGCGATGAAATGTGAACTCTTTATAGCTGATGCTAGACGTACTCCCGAAACGGCAAGGTTTGTTGTTCGAGGCGAGCAACCTTTGCCTTCGCCATGACCAGTGTAACTTCTGTGTTCTTATCCCTTGCGAGGCGTATATATGCAACAGCAGCGAAAGCTTTCTCAGAGGCATCAACTATTAAGAATTTCGATTCCATCGCTAAAGACACAACCACGAACAGACAACAAAATCGTAAGGGCATCTTGACCCACGTGAATATACCGAAGCCTGCGAACTTCAAGCCAATCGCAGAGACAGAACATTAGCTGTAATTCGTCATATTCTTCTTCTTCTTCTTTGATTGGCGCTACAGTCCGGGGTGGACCTGGGCCTCAACCAACATGCCTCTCCAGCCAGCACGATCTTTTGCCAGCTGCCTCCAGTTGCGCACACCAAGTTGGTTGAAGTCCTTTTCCACTAGTGTGCGCCATCTAGTGCGAGGACGTCCCCTGTTGCGCTGTCCCAATGGCTCGGTGTCGAAGACTCTTCGGGCCGGAGCCGTGGTGTCCATCCGCTCTACATGACCTAGCCATCTTAAGCGTTGGATCCGAAGACGCTTAACTAGGTGCATGCCGCTGTGCAGCCCGTACAGCCCGTACGTACACCTCCTCCAAACGCCACCAACGCAAACAGGACCAAAGATCGTACGCAGAACTTTTCTCTCAAAACAACCAAGAGCTTCTTCATCCGCTTTCAATAGCGTCCATGTCTCTGCGCCATAGAGCAGGACTGGGATGATCAGCGTTTTATACAGGATCAATTTGGTGTTTCGAGAGATGGCTCTGTTACTCAATTGCCTCTTGAGCAAAAAGAAGCAGCGATTGGCAAGAGTAATTCTGCGCCTTATCTCGGTACTGGTGTTGTTGTCCCTATTTACTCCAGAGCCTAGGTAGACGAAGTCCTGGACTACCTCAAAGTTTCTGCTGTCCATTATGAACTTCTGTCCGAGACGTCGATGTTGTGCGTCCTTCCGTGATGACAGCATGTTTTGCCCTGGTTTACCGCTTGACCCATTTTAGCCGCTTCCGCTTCAATACCAGCAAACGCCTCATTGACGGCTCGCTGTGTTCGTCGAATCACGTCAATGTCGTCCGCGTAAGCAAGCAGTCGAACGGACTTTTGGAAGATCGTGCCTCGGGTGTTTACGTTTGAGTTTCGCACGATCTTCTCAAGTATGATGTTAAAGAAGTCACATGACAGCGTGTCGCCTTGCCTAAAACTTTTTTTGACATTGAGGGTCTCGGTGAGTTCATTACCGACCTTGACGGAGCAGCGAGAGTTCTCCATCGTCATCCTGCACAACCTGACGAGTTTGGCAGGAATGTCAAAACTAGACATGGCGCTGTATGGCTCGTCTCTATGCACGCTGTCATATGCGGCTTTAAAGTCGACAAATAGGTGGTGGGTGTCGATCTGCATCTCTTGAGTCTTTTCCAGGATCTGCGGAGTGTAAATAGTTGGTCTATTGTGGACTTTCCTGGCCTAAAACCGCACTGATAAGGACCTATCAGATTATTAATGAACGGCTTCAGGCGGGTAGACAAAACGGCAGAGAGTATCTTATAAGCGATGTTAAGGAACAATTCCGCGGACAATCCGTCCGCTCCAGCAGCTTTGTTCGACTTCAGTCTAGATATCGCTTTCTTAACTTCGTCTAAATCGGGGGGACGGAATTCGTGTTCATCATCGTCCAAATGGAGTGAAACATTCTGCCTGACAGCGGAATTTGTGTCGTCATCGCCGTTTAACAGTCTACAGAAATGATTTTTCCAAATTCTCAGCATCGACTGCGATTCTACTAGTAGTTGCCCATTTTCGTCACTGCAGGCTTCGGTCCGAGGTATGTATCTTCCTGATACTTGTTTCACCTTTGGGTAAAACTTTCGGACCTCCTTCCTGTCGTAACACCTCTACATCTCCACGACCGCGCACTTCTCATGCTCTTTCTTTTTCTTTCTGAGAAGCCGGTGCTCTTCCCTTCTTTTCTGTTCGTAGAGCTCACGAACAGCCCTCGCTGTACGATGCAGCATTGCCTTGTAGGCATCCTGCTTGGCTGCATGTACCTGAAAGCATTCGTCGTCAAACCATGGGTTCCTTCTGGGTGGTGTCGTGAAACCCAGCACATCAGTGGCAGCTTCTTTGATGGCTTTTTGACAACGTTTCCATTCTTCTTCTATTGAATGTGCAGGCAGCGTCGAACTTTCAGAGAGTTTCAGGGAGACTCGGTTGGCAAGGATCCTAGCAGTCCGCTGCGATTGTAGCTTTTCAACGTCAAACCGTAGTGTTCTTTCTCGACTCCGTACTTCTCTCGATATCCTCATCCTTACCTTGACTACAACAAGGAAATGGTCCGAGTCGATGTTGGGTCCTCGGAACGTTCGGACATCGAGAATATTGGAGGAGTGTCTGACGTCGATCGCAATGTGATCAATCTGGTTGACGGTTGATTGATCAGGAGACCGCCAGGTCCCCTTATGGATGTTGAGGTGTGGGAACCGCGTGCTCATCACAGAGAGGTTACGCCCCGAGGCGAAATCTACGAGCCTGAGTCCGTTTCCGGATGTGTTGTCGTGCCGGCTGTGTTTTCCGATGACTCTAGCAAAGATTTCTTCCTTGCCCAGCTGTGCGTTGAAATCTCCTAGAACGATTATGGTGTCATAGCTGGGGCATCGATCGTATGTTCTTTCTAGGAGATCAAAGAAGTCATCCTTACTATCGTCATCCTTCTCCTCCGTCGGGGCGTGTGCGCAAATCAGGCTGATGTTCCCGAATTTAGCCTTGATGCGGATTGTTATGAAGCGCTCGCTGATATAATCAAAGCTTAAGACTTTTTGCCTAAGTCTGCCTCGAACAACGAATCCGCATCCAAATAAGCGCTGCCTTCCCTCTTTGTAGCTATCACCGTAGTAGATGTCGCAGTTTCTCATCTTCCTTTTGCCCGGCCCATCCCATCGCATCTCCTGGATGGCGGTGACATCTGCTTTGTAGCAGTCCAGAATCTCCGCGAGTTCATCGGCTGCACATGGTCTGTTCAGAGACCTCACATTCCACGTGCAGAACCGAAAATCATTGTCCTTCAATCGTTTGCTGGGGTCGTCAACTTTGAATCCGTCCATGTCCGAGGCCTGTTGTCGGTTCGTAACTGTTGGCTTTTTTATGTGGTGAGGGAGTTAACCTCACGCACAACCTACAACTGGTAGGCCAGGCCCATTATTTGACTCTCGGGCAGAGGGGGATCGCTGCATACATTAGTTCACCACACAACGGTTGTTGTGATGGCTATCCAGGAGCGCCACGAGGAGGCTGTATGTCAACTTGACTTATGGACAAGCAGGGATCGCGCTGGCATCCTTCCAGGTTGGGTGCAGTCAGCAACTTTGCCCTGTGTACATAAGCCCATGCCCCCAATTCGTCATATTAGACTTTGAAAAGTTCGACCGGCCCAACACATTACACAACGCATTTGGTACACTTCACGAATTCATTGAACAGATCGGAGATTCCCCGCGGCCTTTCATTCTGAAATAGCATGCGCTGGCAACTGCTGTCAAGGTACTGGTTCATGTTACAGTACAGTCGCAGTCAAGTTGACATTTAGTCTCCTCGCGGCGCCTCTGGATAGAAGCAATCAGCCGCGCACCACCTTGGGCAAAACACCACAATCGAAAGTTACAATTTTGAGATGGTGAATGAGTTTGTCTACCTCGGGGGCGAATCTGAACTTCACCAACGACGTCTTAGTGGAGATCCGTTGTTGAATCGACTTGACAATCGATGCTACTTCGTTTGCTAAACAATTGTGCTCGGAATACATATTTCGATGTCATCTGCAAAGACTTTTATTTTGCCAGTCATGCTGGAAAGTGCTTGGTGCCTTCGAAAGAAAGGCATCAGATATATAGGCCTATCTGTGTGGTGAAGGCTATTGGAGGAGAAGACACAACTGGGAAGTTGTACCAGCGTGTGGATGTACTTATGCACGTACGTTAGTGTATTGCGACCCTTTAAACTGGAAATATTCCAAGTTAATTAGAAATGGCTGTGATTTGTGTGTTTTTTTTCGGAATACAGACACGTGGGCAGAGTGAGGGAAATTGACAAGGTTTTTCTACTGCACTGGAATCTACGATTTAAGACTATTAATTTTCTGCAAATGTTGAAGAAAACTGCTGAAGAATGCTCTTGAAAAAACACGGTCACTTGAGGCAGGAATGTAATATTTCAATTAAAAATGAGAGATGTCCTAGAGATGTTGGTAGTTATGGCAATATGTGTCAATTCGTGTCTCTTGGTGAAAGTACTGGTAAGGGCCATCGTATAATTTCAGATGTTAATGAAGCACATACTTTATCGGGAAAAGCATACCAGTTGTGTGCCCAAAGAGACGGTGTCGTCCAAGATTTGAGTGGCACATACAGTTACGCTCCAAAAAAGAAGGTCTCCGAAGATGAACCTGCTGGTTCGAGGAGACGATTAAGACCACGCCTCTGGTACGAAGGCCAAGCCATCGCAGACGCGAGATTTGGTCTCGATGACTTGAGGCAGCGTACCCGAACCGTCAAAGATGGAAAGCAGCGACATCTTCCACTCGGTACCTCCGTGGGCCTGATATGTAAGTTCTCGCAATTATGTCTGCGATTATAAAATCGTAATTATACATACCTGCGATTTTAAAACTACTGGTTACTGTATGATCCTCATTCCGAAGCAATATTTATCCCTTCTAAGTCGCTTTTTGTCCCTTTTTATGGTCGAATGGCAAGTTCTGCTTTTTATTTTATTGTACATTAATTTTATTGGTGTAGTGGTGTGGTGGTCGACAGCAACGTATTGGAACCTGTACTTGACGTTGCAGATTCGATCCCTGGCCTGAGCGACAAAAAAAAAAAAAACAAATAACATTTCACGACCGAGTCACTGACAATACTCAAAGTGTAACTGTCTAGAAAGTTAAAGATTCTCAAACTTGCCCGTTCGGAGTCGGCATAAAACTGTAGGTGCCTTCCAATCGTGACAGAAAGATAGCACGCACAAGATGAGTGGTTGCTGAGAAGCTAGGCCTTGGCCGTCCACGCCACCGATATGCGTATAACCCGATTTGGACGTTAAGTTTTCAATCAATATTGTCATTCCTTAACCGTGTTACCGACATCCACTCCTCGTATTGCTCGTAAAACCATATCAACTACAAAATGAAGACTCAAAGTCAACGCTAAATGGTGCTGCCACTCATTGGATATCATCGCCCCCATTAGCAGTTGCAAAAAGCGCTCGCTTTGCACACCCACCGTGTGCATTGTTGAACGGTGATACGCTTTAAGGATCAAAAATCATCCCGGACATAATATCGTTTCCGTTCAATTCGGTTCGATTGATAGGCTCAACAACGCATTTAATTAAAACTTCATCAACGTAACGATAGGTGTTAAATTAAATACCGTGTATTACGACACTTCCGCAATAAGCCGTTAATCCTCCGAGGTGCACATTACCGTCGCCAGTGGAGTTTTCAATTTAAATTTTAAAAATTGACATTCATTAAAATTTGCTGTGGTGCACTGGGAGTTGTATAAATGCTCATAACCTGTCCGGTAGGTCAAGAGGGTATGTTTCGATTTTATGCATTCATTTGTTGGGAGCGAATGGTAATTAAAGGGGCGGCAGACTGCATTCATGCGGGAGCATGCCATGTGAGACGCACTGTGATATTAAAGGGGTCAGGTATCTCATTTATCATTGTAAGCTGTGCAATGAATGGATGAAGGAACCCTTTGCATGTTGTCGAGCTAAAGTCTTTCTATAAAAAAAGAGGGAAGCGAATTTGTCTCCTGTTGCTCTTCTTTATTGCTTTTTTCTACAAAAGACAGCAATCATTAGTAGGTAGAGCATAATGGGGTCCTCTCTAGAGAGCCTATGTTTCAAACAAAGCAATACAAAAACTGCGGATAATGACTTGCGTTCCATACAAGAAAGATTTGATTTTTTGCTTGGAAGCGGCGTACATGTCTCCCCATTGAGGCGTAGGTAACACAATGGGGGGCATAATGTTTATGTCAGAAAATGGCATTACTTGCAAAATCCTGAAAATCCAGGCCTCAGCAAACAAATCATGCCGTTGTTACGTGTATACTTACTTACTTGTCAGGCTGGCGACCCATGAAGAGTCCGAGCTTGAGCCATTGCTGCCTGCCAATGGTGACCGTCATGGGCGCAATGCTTCCAGTCATCAAGGCCAAGCTGTCTTACATCCGCGATGACTCTTTCTGTACCGGAAGTTCGGACTTTCTCTCCTTCTCGAACCGGAGGAGCTCGGATTCGAAGACCCTCTTTGCTGGAGCGTTGTTGTCTATTCGCTCGATGTGGCAGAGCCAGTGTAGTCGACGTCCGCACATCCACACATCCTTGGATAGCTCGTAGAGTTCGCTGTTGTGTCTTCTCCTCCATTCGTCTTCCTCGCAGACAGGACCATATATCCGACACAGAATTGTTCATTCGAAGACACCAAGATTCAGCTCTGCAGTTTTATTTAGTGTCCAGCTTTCGGCTCCATTAAGCAGGACTGGCAGAATACGAGTTTTGTAGAACATGACTTTGGCCCTTCGAGTCAGGAGTTTCGAGCCAAGTTGTTTTGACAAACCGATGTAGCATCGGCGATTCTCCGTCGGATCTCCACTACGACGTCATTCGTGGAGGTTGCGTTTACCCCGAGGTGGACAATCTCCTTTACGCCTTCGAAATTGTAGCTGTCGATTGTAACGTTTTGGCCTAGGTGGTGAGCGGCGAATCGGTTTTTTCTCGACATATTTGGTTTTGTTCTCGTTGACCTTTAGATTAGCACGTTTCGCCTGTTCCTCAATTTGTCGTGAAAGCTTCCACTACGGCGCGTTGGGACCGCGCGATTATGTCGATGTCATCAGCGTATCCCAACAGCTGGACTGACTTGAAGAAGATAATGCTTTCCGTGTTTATAGCCGCCCGGCGCATTCAAACTACAGCGAGTGCTCTGCCGAAATCTAGTGCAGGTTTCGAACGGTTCAGAGGTTTCTGGACCACACTGCACGGTTCATCGTGTATTTGTTACCGCGGTGCGACACAACCGGATCAGTTTTTCACTTCGAATGGCTCCTTGCGATAAATGGTGTCGTATGTGGCTTTAAAATCGATGAAAAGATGGATGGCTAGCTGGTCTTCTCCACGATCTGCCTTAGTGTGAAGGATTGGTCTGTATTAGCATGTTGTTAGCCTGGACGTAACCAAAAAAGGACGCGGTCTCGTATCCAGTTGTTACATACAGTGCACCCGAGAGGTTGGGGCAGTCCTGTGCCCGGCCAGAGCACGTAGTAAGTCTCATTTTGCCGGTTTTTCGATAGAAACCGTCCATAAACTTGGACCCTTGAGTCCATGGCTAGTTTTGCTCATAAATCTGTATCACTACTGGTGATTTGCCGCACCATTGCTCATCCCAAATCCGGTTGACAATAGCACTTATAGGAAATAAAATTTGCATGCTTTTGAATCCACTTAAAAACAAATAGAAACACTCCTTGTATTTGAGCTCCCTTTAAAGGCTGTTTTCTTCTTGACATCCATTTCACTGAGAAGTGATATCATTTCAGTCTTCGAAGACACTTCTCCTTATTTATTTTAAAATACACCTCCCAAGAAGGCCTGCTGGCCTGCCTGTCGACTTCTTTTACGAGTTGGTATAATGCATTTTTGCAGAGCTGTTGATACTCGGGTACCCGAAACATTTCTCGGGTATTTTCGGTTACTACCCGGAAATCTTTATTTCGGGTACCCGGTATTTTTCGGTTCTCAACAATGTGACTTCGAAGTGTTAGAAGATGATAACATAACTCAATAAAACACAAACTTACATTTTCTGGTAACAGATAAGACCGCTTTGGTGTTACAATGTGCCCAGCGTTGGAACTGTTTTCGTTGTACACTGTGATTTCGAATAAGACCTGCACATGTTTTGTTATAAGCTTCTTTACTTCCTCAAACTCGAGATCCAGATTTTTGTACATCGGATCCAAAAAAGGAGAAACCTGTTCCGTGAGAACGTGTTCTGATTCATCTCTGTTCATTTTGAATCTTATCAATTTTGTCTTTTTACTTTCCTCATCCCCGATGTTGTACTCAGATTTTTATTTATTAGATCGTATAGGTATACATAATTGGTCGAAAAATCGAAAATGTAACATCTTCCTTGCAAAGAATTGTATTTGCGACTTGGAATGGCTGACATGCTCGGGTACCCGCGAAGTTTGTCATTACTCGCAGTTACCAGGGAACCCGGATGAAGAATTGGGTGCATTCAGCTCTATGCCATAACTACATGCTAAATCCAACCACTATTCGTACATTGCATCTTTACTCCTGATTGTTTATAGGACCACAATTTTTGGGAGTCGGTTATCTGTCATTTTCATAAACCTCCACATATAGTTAGTCTGCATTTTAAGTGTTTTCACAAAGAGAGAAGATAAACCAATTTCCAGAAAAAGTTTGGTGACTTTGGAGATAGGCGGAAAAGTGAAAAATAAATTTGATAAAAAATGTTGCAGTTGCACCTGTGCATCGTTAGGGCATTACTGCTTCAGATGCTGCTGCAAACACGCATGGTAATATAATATGGGTGGCGCTTCGTAGAGGGCCAGGGTCTAGTTTCTCAGCAACCACTTGTGTTGTGCGTGCTACTATCTCTCACGAGTGGAAGGGACCTACAGTTTTGTGCCGACTCCGAACGGCCATGTGCCATATGCAGGCCGGAGCTGAGTTGTCTACGCTTAACATGTCCTAACCACACGAATCGTTGGATTCGTAGACGACTGGCTCAGCCCGTGCAGCAGTACAGCCCGTACAGTTTATGGTTGAACTCTCTCCTCCAGATTCCGTCAACACAAACAGGACTAAAGATCGCACGCAGAACTTATCGCTCGAGGTGACCAAGGACTTCTTTATCCGCTTGCGAGATTGTCCATGCCTCCGCGCCGTATAGCAGGACTGGGATGATCAGGGTCTTGTATAGAATCAACCTGGTCCTTCGAGAAAGGGCTCTTTTACTTAATTGCCTCTTGAGCTCAAAGAAGCGGCGGTTGGAAATTTTGAAAGAAGCAAAAGAAGTTGGATGCGCAGTGTGAGTAGGTACGTGGCTAATTGTGTACAGAAAGCGTCCAGTTATATTATTTGTTAAAAGCCGCAGATCCCGTTTGAGCTTGGATGTTAGCGAATCTTATGGCAAGGAACATCTATTTGCAACGTCCAAAGCATGACCTAGAGACCTTCAGGCTACTCGCTTCCCTGCCATCGACTCTAACTCACACTTACTATGCCGAGGCGCAACCAAGTGAGTTTTTGGAATTGGTCCAACCACTACGTCCTGGGGCTTCCAATAAGGTGCCGTCCTGATAGAGTCGCACTTAAGGCACGTTTCGGAAGACGTGAAGATGGGGACATTTGTCCCACGTGTCCAAACCATTGAAGCACAGCTCTGAACGGAACGGAGAAGTAGCTGCACGACATTGAGTGCCCCTCGTACTGCAGTGTTGGTCTCTCCGGGTGACATTGGTTAAAATACATTTTTGATGGTTTACATAGCCTTTTAAAGCCTACTTCTGACCGATGTACACAGTTGGTTATGGCTCCTGGTCTCTCACAAATAGCCGGCACGCTAATCGTTGAACTTACTAAGACTTTGCTAAGGCTCTCACGCCTAATCTTGTCTCTTGCCCACCCGTTCCTCCGCCAATGTAGCCCGTAGTGGAGACCACCTTCTCCTGCGTTCACTCCTTCTACTTCACCATCAACGCTGCTCTCTTTCACCGTCAGCACACTAAAATCACGACGCATATCCGCTTAGAATCAATGCTCCGAGCTTAAGCCCCCAAGTCCCTTCTATCCACCTCCATCATCTCATGCCGAAGTTGCACACAAAACATCACAGCACACACGTGGCACTTATCCTTCCGATTTCTCTTTCAGACTATAGCAACACCAAGGCGCTACGCATCCTCAACTCAGAACTGGCGGATACGTTGGGGAACCTTCTCTCACGCAGCTGTGGCAAATCCCTTAATCCCCGCCAGCATTATCCACGCATTTACGTTCATCACTGCGAGGCAATCCTTCGATTAGATGCATCAAAACGGTTGCACGATGTGCTCTTGGAGCTACCAAGTGAGTATCGCAGATTCTTGTTGTTTGTTTTAAGCGCCAATTTACATTTGTTTCCCTTCCCCGCAGAACGCTGCGCCGAGCACTACGAGAACAACAACTTCTACATGGTGGTTGACGCTGTTATGGCGGCACTGCACGCAGCGAATAATTTCTTCGAGTCCAGCAAGCCGTGGGAACTGAAGAAGCCCGCATCGGATGCAGCATCAACCGTGGAACGCACACAAAAACTGGACACAATCATCGCGATGACAATGGATAGCCTTCGTTTGTGCGGAATAATCCTACAGCCGATTATTCCAGACATCAGTTCGCAACTGCTGGACAGACTGAATGTGCCATCGAGTCAACGCACGTGGTTCAACCTGCAGGAGTGCTTTGTGTTCGACCGGAACTACCGTCAACAGGATGCTCCTCTGGGGGGCACGGATGCTGTTCTCTTCCAGCGTATCCCGCTGCAAGAGGAGAAGGATAAGCAGCTGCAACAGAAACCAAAGCAAAAGAAAACGAAGAAGGCACAATGACAACTGTGGCATTGAATGGGGGAGACCTGAGCCAGACGTCTGTCTCTCGGTGTTTGTCTAATTGGGGCTCTGTTGTGTACGATAACAATAAAAAAAAATGAAGGACTTGTGCCAAGGAGTTACGTGTACTTTTATTTTGTATGGCTTCGCATTCATAATTGTCATTTGCTGCAAATTACATTTCATGTTCCGGCGATGGCCAACTGCAGAGAATCATGAGAAAACTCCTAACTGCGAGTTAGGGATTTGAAGTTTGAGCGTGTGGAACTGGAGAGCTTTGTGTCTCTCTTGTCGTAAATAGTTTTCAAGCCTTTAAGGGGTCTTAATTAGGCGTTTTAAAACTTCTTCATGACTGTGGTGTATTTTTATGGACTCCATATGGAACTCTTTCATAGTGTTACAGGATGGGATCGTCCAATTCATGGTCCGGATTTGATATCTCTTCAGCACCTATGTGGCAGTTGAAAGATCGACGATGCAAATCATTGAAGCGCACAACGTCCCGGAGCCTAATCGTGTAGTGTCTCTCGCTAGCGTTTAGCTTCATGTGTTGTGATGATTTCAGACTTGGTCGTACATTGAATGGGATGTTGAAAATCCGAACAGGCAAAGTTTAAAGAAGTCTCTTGAGGCAGAATGGGCAAAAATGTATAGTTATTGTAAAATGTGTTAAGGGTGCATGTAAAGGGAGGTGGTTTCGTGAATACATAGAATTTACTTATTCCATGCAAGCCAAACACTGCCAGCTGCTAGATTGAATTCCAAACCGCGCTGGCAGAGGAAAACTTTTGTAATAGTCGAAAATACTTTAGATTCACTTCAATATCATACACATCCGATCCGATGGTTATTTACTTGTCGATTCACATTAAAGTCATCTGCTTCTACTAACTCATTTCGATTCAATGGTCTACTGCGAGACGTTTTTGGTCTCTTGTTGTTGGCAGATGCAGTTTACCGCACAGTGCACCACTTCATCAGTCATTGTAAGAATAAATTAAGAATTATATGTACCCAGTGAAAAAGTACTATATTTCACAGAACTATCGATTAAAATGAGCCTTTGTCGATTAGATAGCCGCCGTTGACCTAAGAATGTACCCCCACTTGAGCTCTGGCAAAAGGAACTAAAATTCGAAAACCGACCGTAATCATTTGGGCGATAGTTGGAAAAAAAAAACTCTAGAGTAGCCTAACCCTCTGACAATGAATTTATTCACCCCTATCGTCCAATCCGCTGGAGAAAATTATTCACTTAAAAATGTATAGCACATAACATTCCGATCGAAGAAAATTACGTTTTTCATGCGTATCAAAATAGTTGCGGATTTCAAACGACGTGGTTGCATATTCTTCTAAAGGGTGATTTTTTAGTAATTCTCTTTTTGGCAACACTGGGTTAAACAGCTGACTAACGTTTCTGTTTTGTTTCACTGTCAAACATCTTCTGTTTGGTCCATAATTTGACCATGAATCGTCTTACAAACGAACAACGCCTGCAAATTATTGAATTTTATTATCAAAATGCGTGCTCTGTTAAGAAAGTTCATCGCGCTTCATTCATTCTTCATTCTTCTTCATCGACGAAGCTAATTTTTGGCTCAATGGGTACGTACTGCGTACGATCTTTGGCCCTGTTTGCGTTGATGGCGCTTGCAGGACTAGATTCAACCACGAACTGTACGGGCTGTACAGCGGCATGCACCTAGTTAAGCTAGGTCATGTAGAGCGGATGGACACCACAGCTCCGGCCCGAAGAGTCTTCGACACCGAGCCATTGGGACAGCGCAACAGAGGACGTCCTCGCACTAGATGGCGCACACAAGTGGAAAAGGATATCAACCAACTTGGTGTGCGCAACTGGAGGCAGCTGGCAAAAGATCGTGCTGGCTGGAGAGGCAAGTTGGTTGAGGCCCAGGTCCACCCCGGACTGTAGCGCCAATCGAAGAAGAAGAAGGGTACGTACCGTACATAAGCAGCCAGAGTATCAGCCAGAAGCATTGCAAGAGCTACCAATGTATCCAGTCCCAGTCACAATTTGGGGCGGTTTATGGGCTGGTGGCATCATTGGACCGCACTTCTTCAAAGATGATGCGCATCGAAACGTAACTGGGAATGGTGAGCGCTACTGTAAGATGATATCCAACTTTTTTTTGCCCAAAATGCAAGAGCTTGACTGGCATGACATGTGGTTTCAACAAGACGGTGCCACATTATTTTAATTAATGCAATAGTAGCTTACAATAGTTAGTTTACCTGCAAAGCTAAATGCTTATCTGCAGGTGGTTGTAAATTAATTACTAATTTTTGTAGTGATTTTGAAGTAACATTATTACAGTTGCTTTTAAGATGGGAACATTATTTCAATAATATTAATATTTATGTACAAAATTTATGATACGGAAAGAGTTTCCATTAAAAATCTTGTTAGCTCTTTTTTTTCTTTTTTTGAAAAAAATTGGAATTACTTTAAGACACTGTGGCAGCGCATTCGTAAATTTGGTGACAGTGTAACGTAGTTCTCGGTCTCCATGTAAGTTGTATGCTCTCGGAACATCAAACATCCCTTGGGCACATCTTCGTCGTGTTAAGCGTATTTATCAATGGTTGCTGCAACCGTGGGTCTCTCATGTACTGCAGCAGTGTTGTCATCTGGAAAATAGCTTTGACATCTGGAACTTGAATAGTTGAGTCAAAGTGTCTAACAATTTTTCAATCAAGTCGATTTTGTGTGCTAGATATGTTATCCAGGTGGGATTTGCTGCGTTTTCACGGGCCAGAATGCCGTATCTTATGCGCGATTCTGCTAACGAGTGAAAAACCTGTCTAAGCACTTCTACGTTCGTGTAACGCTTAAGATATGTCATTGCGAAGATGGTGCTCTTAAGTTGCAGGCGCAGGACGTTGGACGTCTCATGCCAAAGAAAGTTATCGTCGATGGTAATTCCTAGGTATTTGATAATTCTCACAACTTGAATTTCGTTGCTGTTGGTTGATTGCGGACAGCGGGCAGTTCGATGAAAAATTTGGAAGACTTCTGCCGATTTTGATGGAGTGCGAATGTGCATCGCCTTATCAGCCATTATCATGGCACCATTCTGATACAGCGTTGAATTCGGCCTGCATTATCTGTACATCTGACTGCAAGTTTCGGTGTTTCACCACAATTGCTGTGTTGTCTGCATACGCATACGCAGTAGATTTGTTCAATAGTTTCAGTAGCTCGTTTGTGAAAAGGATGAACAGGATTGGGCTCAATTTTGAGCGTATTTGACTTCCTTTTCGGTACTCGTTGTATCAGCTAGTTCTGTCAGTCAGATAGCTTTTGAGCCATTTTGCCAGGACTCCTCTTAAACCCATTCTACGAGCTTTTCATGTGTCAAAGTATCGAATGCTTTGCTGAAATCGATAAATCGCACTGTTAAGGCTAGCATTGACCACATTTGTAAACTCCCCCAGCAGTGATTGGGTGCTCTTGCCTTTTTGGAAGCCGTACTGATTCGGGTGTAATACTTTATTTTTCAATGGAAAGCAATTGACATGATTAACAAGTAGTTCCAGACATTTTTCCACAGCGGGTAGGATTGCAATCGGCCTGTAGTTTCCAGTTTCGCTTTTAACCCCTCTTTTATAAATTGGGCGAATTATCGACCTTTTCATCAGCCTTGGCACATGACATTGACACATACCATACTACAGTTAATAATCCTGGCGATAACTGGAGTGAGACACATGGCATTCAGTTTAGGATCTATTGGTCTGCTGTTATCTGCCGCAAGACTTTTTGTGCAATTCAGCTGACTCAGTATCTTAAATACTTCCAGCTCTTTTGCTTCCTCTAAAAAGATGCTTTGCTGAAGTTGACTGCTCACGTGGTTTGATGCTTTTGTGTTGCAGGCATGGAAGATGCCACATAGCACGCGCAACAATGGACTTATTGAGAGGCGAGTTCGGTAAAGATTTTATTTCACTTTTGGGACCGGCCAATTGGCTGCCTACATTTAACGCATTTAGACTATTTTTTGTGGGGCTATGTCAAAGCTTCAATTGACGAATTGAAAGCATTTACTGTGAGATCCCGGCCGAAATGATGGAAAAAGTATGCCAAAATTGGACTTAGCCGATGGACCATTTGAGGCGCAGTCAAGGTCAACATTAGCATGAAACAATTTTCAAACATTAAAATATATAGACCGTACTATCGATTTAAATGCGTTTTTTTTTTAAAACTTTCCTATAGCTTTTAGAAAATCACCCTTTATTTGTGAAATAAGTAAGTAAGTGAAATAAAAAAAAAACTGCTTTTGTTACGGCAATTACAAATTAGTATGAAATATGAATTACAACAAAAAAAGCACACCCAGACTGTATTTTAGAGCAATGCTTGATTCCTTGACGTTATGACGCAACCACCAAACATATGTAGCTAAAAATATGTTGAAAATGCTACCAGAAAATGTATGTACAGCTCAGGAGGTGGAAATAATTGCTCCTATTCAACTAAGAGAGTCACGTGTGGGGTCAAAACTCGTTCCTTGGACCACCTCCCAGAAGAACCGCACATCGCCGCAGATGACTTACTTCTGCAGGCCGCCAGCTCATCCAAATTCTAGGAAAAGGGAACAAAATAATGGTTCTTCTGCAGAGGCAGTTTGATATAAGGCTCTTTAGATCGAAAAAGATTTTGTACTTGGAGTTATTTCCATTTGTTCCATGCTGCATTATTCAGCCGAACATTTTTGCCAAACCAATAAACTACAAGCATACATTTCATCCGGAAGTTCCCCTCCTGCTCCTCTTAATCTCTCTCCAACTCTTCTCTGGGAAAGCTGCTCTTCTCCTTTTTTCATCTTCTGCTTCAGAAAACAGATTTATTGTGTTTATTTAAAACACTTTAAAGAAAGTTTTAATTTTCAACTCCCACGAATGTCTGAATGTGTGAAACTGCCATACCGAAATGACTGTCGATGAAGAGACCTTTCCGACGGGTTCCACGATAGCAATGGAAAGTGCAAGACAAATCTGACGGATGCCACGAGAAGCGTGATTGTTACATTCCTTCATTGACCTTAATATTAGCAGAATCAATGATTCACCTGATTTGCGACGGAAGAACATAATTAGTTGCCACCAGCTTCTGTTTACTATTTCTTCTCACTAAATACCTTCGTTCCCTTTTCCCTTGTCACAGCAACACCATTGACAACCGCATAGGGTAGTCTCAAAAGGTGCTATCAGGTCACAAAGGGGACTTGAATATCTCGGATAATTGGAACACGGAATTATCAGAATATCATGAATAACAAATTGCGACGATGTTTTAGCAGGCGAGTGTACACAAATAGTATACTTGCGTAACTCTTTCAGTTAAAGAGAAAGCGCCGAGAACTTTCTCTTTGACAGTGTCACACTCACAGCGTGTTGCCTGCCGCTTAGCGTGCTCATAAATAAAAGATGTGCAAATTTATTCGAATTCTAGGAACTACATGTTTTCCTTTTAGAAAATCAGTCAAGCCACTTATTCCTCAACTCGCCTTGATGCTGCGTTGGACTGCTAAGGACTTTGCACTGTCTTTTCATGAGAAATCTGTGCGATGACAACATATGCTCTTTTTGTTGAATAGCTGCCAGTGGTCGTAGAAGCATGGTTCATAGCTCAAATGCAGCGTCCTTTCATTCTTTATATATGCGTGAAGAGCGTTAGTGGTCACCTAGGCCGATGATTTTTGAACGGAAAGCGAGCATGCGCCTGTGCATCCAGGGCAAAGTTGTTGATTGCTCTCAGATTGATGAGTTGCCAGCAACGATCAGTTTGATGGTGGTGACCGACTAGAGGTGAACTGATATAAAGGCAAACCCTTTTTTCTTGACATACACGTACGTCGCGTCGATTCAAACGTTCAATGAGTCTGCTTGATCTTGTATGGGTGTAAACCAAGATCACCAAGATCACGCAAGCCAGGTCTCCAAAAATGCAGCGAAATGTTCAGATCTCCTTAATCGAGCCAATAAATATTTCATCCCCTCTAATTTGGCTTTAATCTAACGGGTGGTTAAATTTTAAGGGCCGATGTTGATTTTGAATAAAACACAAATTATTTAGGAAATTATTGTCAATTTCTTCTTCTTCTTCTTTGTGTGGCGCTACAGTCCGTGGTGGACCTGGGCCTCAACCAACATGTTTCTCCAACTAGCGCGATCCCTGGCTAGCTGTCTCCAGTTTCGCACACCAAGTTGGTTGAGGTCCTTCTCCACTTGGGTGCGCCACCTTAAACGCGGGCGTCCTCTGTTGCGTTGCCCGACAGGTTCGGATTCGAAGATTCTTCGGGCCGGAGCTGTTGTGTCCATACGCTCTACATGACCTAGTCACCGTAGGCGTTGGATCCGTAGACGCCTAGCTAGGCTCATGTCGCTGTACAGCCCGTACAGTTCGTGATTGAATCTTCTCCTCCAGAACCCGTCAACACAAACAGGACCAAAGATCGTGCGTGGAACTTTTCTCGAGAAGAGACCAAGGACTTCTTCATCCGCTTTCGAGATTGTCCATGCCTCCGCGCCGTATAGCAGGACTGGGATGATCAGAGTCTTATATAGAGTCAACTTGGTTCTTCGAGAGAAGGCTCTATTACTCAATTGCCTCTTGAGCCCGAAGAAACAGCGGTTGGCAAGAGTTATCCTACGCTTGTTCTCGGTACTGAAGTTATTTGTACAATTAACTCCGGAGCCGAGGTAAGTGAAGTCCTTGACTACCTCGAAGTTATAGCTGCCCATTGTGACGCTCTGTCAAAGACGTCGATGTTGTATGTCCTTTTTTGAGGACAGCATATACTTCGTTTTGCCCTCATTCACCGCCAGACCCATTTTAGCCGCTTCCGTCTCAATGTTAGCAAAAGCCTCACTGACGGCTCGCTGAGTTCTGCCAATCACGTCAATGTCATCGGCGTATGCTAACAATTGCACGGACTTCTGGAAGATCGTTCCTCTAGTGTTGGCGTGTGAGTTTCGTACGATCTTCTCCAGGACGATGTTAAGGGAATCACATGACAGCGCGTCGCCTTGTCTAAAACCTTTTTTGACATTGAAGTTCTCGGTGAGTTCGCTACCGACCTTGATGGAGCAGCGAGAGTTCTCCAACGTCATCCTGCACAGCCTGACGAGTTTGGCAGGAAGGTCAAAACTAGACATGGCGTTGTATAGCTCGTCTCTATGCACGCTGTCATATGCGGCCTTGAAATCGACGAACAGATGGTGAGTGTCGATTTGCATTTCTTGGGTCTTTTCCAGGATCTGCCGTTGTGTGAAGATGTGGTCTGTTGTGGACTTTCCTGGCCTGAAGCCACACTGATATGGACCTCTCAGATTATTAATGAATGGCTTCAGGCGGGTACACAAAACGACAGAGAAGATCTTATACGCGATGTTAAGAAGACTGATCCCTCGATAGTTGGCGCAGTTGAAGGGGTCTCCTTTCTTGTGGATCATTTAATTTAATTATGATAATATTGGTATGGTTCAGTTTTGTATTTAACAAAGTATCGGTCAAATGACCGTCGCTCCCTGGGCGGCTCATCTCCATCCGATGGTCCAAATTTTCGATGACGCTGAAACATAATTGATGTTCTTGCCGCCGATGTTTATGTGCCGAATTATCTAATCCTTTAGCTCTTGAATTGTTGCTGGCGTACCGACGTACACCCTTTCTTTCAAATCCCAACAACCCCAAAGAAAAAAATCCAACGGTGTCAAGTCACATGATCTTGGCGGTCAATTGACATCGCCACCACGTGAGATAACACGGCCAGTGAATTGGTCGCCCAAAAGAGCCATTGTTTCGTTAGCTGTGTGGCAAGTGGCACCGTCCTGTTGAAACCACATATCGTCCACATTCATTTCTTCCAATTCGGTCCATAAAAAGTTCGCACAGTAACTGCCTAACCGGTCTCATTTTGGAAAAAATACGGCCCGATGATGCCGCCAGCCCATTAACCGCACCAAACAGTCCCTCTTTGTGGGTGCATTGGTTTTTCGGCAATGACTCTTGGCCCACATGCGGCCATTCTGCTTATTGACGAATCCACTGAGGCGAAAATGTGCCTTACCACTGAAGATGATCATCCACTGTTGCCATTTCTTGCCACCATTCTGACAATTGACGACGCTTGAAATTGTTAAGAGGCTTTAGTTCTTGAGTCAACTGCACCTTGTTAGCGTGTAAATTCAAATCTTTACGCATAATGTTCGTCAATGACGAGCGTGAGAGGTGCAGTTGTCGGGCACGACGACGAGTTGAGGTGGACGGTTCTTCAGCCCCACTATAGCAATATTTTCTGCAGTACGAGCTGTACGAGCATGCACTGGTTTCCACATCTCCTACAGACAACTATATAGCGGGCTTACTAGACTCCCTGGAACATCGATGTACCGTGTCGTCTTTGTCCTTGTTTTATCGGTATTTTAACAAGCGATGCTCAAGTGAGCTAGCCAACTGCATTCCTCCTTTCCTTGAAATCACAATCCTTCACTACAATCCGCAAATATTTAAGACCAGTGTACACAGGTACCTCTTCACCCTCTATGCCTTCGGCCCGTGCTGTGTCTTGATCCCGGACAATTAAGGGTATTAATAACTCCTTGAGCACGGGCAAATTATAAAAAAAAATTACACCATAACGTGGTCTGAACGATGTCCAATTCCTGAGAACGCCGTGGAATTGACTGATTTTGATCGTTTGCTACGATCGCCTGAAGGGCAGCTATTTTATCGGCGTTGTCTCCCTGACACGGCACAGTCACAGATCGGTAGACTCAAATTTTTGCACTAAACTTGTTGCATCTCTACTAAGGCGAGAATTTCTGACCGAAAATTGAAGTTAAAGCTCTTGCGGCCACCGACTCCGAATTTCGGAAAACAAATTTGTTATAATTTGAACGCACTCTTTTGATTAGTGAAAGAGTACTAACTTATCAGGCAGTCGAACCATGAAGGGTATGAGCTGGAGCAATTGCTGCCTTCGATAGGTGACGCTACTCGGCACACTGCTTCCAGTCATCAAGGAAAAGCTGTCTTACATCCGCGATGACTTGGTATTTGTACCGGAGGTTCGGTCTTCTTCTCCTTTTCGAACCAGGAAGCTCGGATTCGAAGACCCTCTTTGCTGGAGCGTTGTTGTCCATTCGCTCCATGTCGCCGAGGGAGTGTAGTCGTCGGAGTTTTGCCTTCCGCACTAAAAACACATCCTTTTACAGCACGTAGAGATCGCGGTTGAGTCTTTTCCTCCTTTCGTCTTCCTCGCAGACCGCACCAAATATTCGACGTAGAATTTTTCATTCGAATACTCGTTGACCTTTAACCAGCTCGTTGCGCCTGTTTCTCAATTTGCCGTGAAAGCTTCCACTACGGCGCGTTGGGACCGCGCGATCATGTCGATGTCATCAGCGTATCTCAACATCGGGACTGACTTGAAAACTTTCCGTGTTCACAGCCGCCCGGCGCACTATCTTCTCCAGTAGCAGATTGAAGAAATCAAACAACAGCGAGTCCCTTCCCGAAATCCGGTGCAGGTTTCGAACGATTCGGAGGTTCTGCACTGCACGGTGCATCGTGTATTTGTTAGCGTGGTGCGACACAACCGGATCAATTTTCCCGGGATCCCGAATTCAGCCATCGTTTCGAATGGCTCCTTGCGATGAATGCTGTCGTATGCGGCTTTAAAATCGATGAATGGTGAGTATCGATTTGAAATTCGCTGGTCTTCTCCAGGACCTGCCTGAGTGTGAAGATGTGGTCTATAGTCACAAGCTGGTTCCCCTTGCTGTTTCTATCTTAAGAAGATGTTTACAGCCCCGGACGTAACCAACAAAAATACAAACGGATAGTACAACTGAGAGGTAGACGTAATCCTGTACCCGGCCAGTGGACGTAGTAGGTCTTCTTTTACCGGTTGCTCTATAGAAACCGGCCGTAAACTCGGACCTAAGAGTTCCTAGCTGATTTTGCCCATAAATCTGCATCTCTACTGATGATTTGCCACACCATTACTCACTCCAAATCCATCGCCAGCACACGATGCCAATCAAAGCACAATCAAAGGGTTTTGTAACGTGTTCGAATTTATTCGTTCCCCCCTTCCACTCGCATTCAACAAATATCCAAAAAAAGAGCAATAAAATCAACGAATCTCGTTTTCCCTTTCGTAACGCAACACAGCCGGGGCATCGGTTGTGGATGAATTTGTATCACAAATTGGATTTTGATTTGTGCTCCTCGGTGGGTTCGTAGGAGTCTTTGGAAATTCTCGGAACGCATAAATTCACGCATGTAACCAATGATTTATGCATGCACATAAATTCCCAAGAAGCCCCCACGGCAAGGGGAAGCCAGGAAAAAAGAAGAAATAGATCCAACAACGTAAACTTAATTTGACACTTGTTTTATTGCAGCGCAGCCAGTGGAGTCGCATATAAATCACATCCTGGGGGATCCTTGCCGATGGAATCGCACCCGTAATTCTCAATTGATTGACAAGGCAGCGCATGTGGACGAAACACAAATCTCCTGAATATGGATAACGACAGGAGCAGCTTGCGGAGCATCGTCGTGGTGGTGCGGATTGGGTTGATGGCGGAAATAATAATAATTCGTGGACCGTGGGTGGGAAAGAACAGCCCTCCTCGCCCTCAATGATTGCTTTTCCCATCTGAAGCGCACCGAAGCCGACGCTTTGGTGTGGATGACCGCAGCGGCGATGCAAGACCCTGCAGTGAACTAATTTAAAACCACATATTGCTCCCAGAGCTGTCGCTTCAGGTGATGTTATTATGAACTTGCCGCATCAACACCACATTGCTTCCCAGCCGACGTTGCTAGCTCGCCTACTGAGGCACTCTGTGGGTTGTGGTGAAACCCAGTTAGGTTTGACACATTCGAGAGTGATGGACATGATTACGAGTGACAAATAGGTCGTGGCGTCTCAGCTGACCCGTGAAAGTGGCGTGCGATTGGAAATGTTGATGACGCAGCGAAACAGTCGATGAGATGCTTCGTGAGGCAATCAATCACAGAGAGACACCGTCCAAATGATTTATGTACGTATGCACCCGTCAGAAGGATGCGAGCTTTTTAAACATTTTCTTGACCTTCGTCGAATGGGGTTAATTTGAGGGCTTAAATGATGAATGGTAGCGGACTGAAATATGCTCGGTGGTGATTCGATGAGGTTAGTATGAGACTATATTCAAGGGAAATGGAATCTTCAAGCACTATCCTGATTGACAGGTATTTTTTTAATTACACTTACAGTCCTCAATTTGAGCCACACTCAAGATGTACGACATTCAGCCAAAAATGACCAATGACAAGCAGTGAGACATGCAACTCCATCAGGAAGGCGACTTACACCCCTTGGCAGGCCTAGGACGATGTGGCTGGACCATGTCCTCGCATCGTTGCGCCTCGGCACAAGTCCGGATCCGTACGAGTCGATGGCGGAGGATCGAGTGGCCTGGAGATCTCTAGTGCGTGCTTTACCACCGCCAGCCCTTTTGTTGGTTATGCGGATGATGATAGTGTGACATCCTCAAAGTCTCTGTGCAGGAGAGAGATCTTGACTAGACTGTAACGATCCAATTCTCTCGTGTCCGAAAGAACGCCCTTTGCGGTCTAACTGAAGCTCAACTCCTGTATGCCATCCCTACCTACCCAACACCGCCAAAGGGAAGCATTCTCTCCCATTTCCAGACGCTCGTATCCATTTCACCTTCCTCACCGTTCTCCCACCAAGTCTTTTCCTAATTACTTGCAATGCCCCTCCCCCCAGCAGATTATCGGGAAATCTTCAAAGGCTACGGGAATGGAATTTAAATATTTTTCCCGCCCTCTTTACGTTTTCCGAATGAGGAATTGCAATGGACCGCCTTTGAAGTAATTTATTTTCATCAGTTTTCCTGACGGCATCACCTGTATTTATTGATTGAATGGGAAATTAAGCGGAAAAATGAACAGATGACGGCTGCTGCGACTGATTCCCCTCGTGTCATGTTGCTTTAAAGCGTCAGACCGAAGCACTTTCAACGTCCTGTCGCAGCGATGTTTCCTTCCTGGGTTTTGGCAGACACTTACCTAGGTCCTGGTCCTGGACCGCTTGCTTGAATAATCGTATCAATCAATCAGACAGGTGACAGAATACTCTGGGACACTTTAGTGGAAACCTATTTGCGTGAGATGAACGTTGAATAGCCGCCGTTCACTTGTCAATCAGTGTCGAAAAAGGGAAAGGGAAATTGACTCACGTTCAACGGAGCTTCCACAATGATGCCGCTTTCTACAACACGCACGTAATAAACTGGCTTAGATACCATTTACATGTCATGCGATACAATTTGTCCGCTCTTGCGGTGAGGTGTTGGCGCAAAGGAAAGTGTCGAGTGCGTACGGATTGCCTTGTCGAATGGGGCATAAAAATGTGTTGACTGCCATTGGAGCTCTAGGCTGAGTTGCAATTGAAGTCGATTCCTCACGTTGTTTTGGATATGCTAGACGAGCTCCTCGATGACTGTTAGTGGGGGCGCAGCACAAGAGGGCTGGCTGGCACAATCAAGTTCGTGGCGCGGCTTAGTTAAAAGTGTCTATTTGCTCACCTTAAGGAAAAGGGAGCATCAAGCTGGTTGCGTGGCAAGCATTTCGCAGGCAGTGTGCTCTTCACACAGAGTGACTAGATGAGAACGATAGGTACAGTCACATCATTTGTGCCTCACAACTCCGGTAATCGCGTCTCTGGTGCTAGCCTCGAGCTCGTCAAAGGTAGTCGGCTTGTTGACGTCGACTATGGACATGGCATAATTCCAGAGGAAAAAATAGGGTGGTGTCCAATTGAAGCAGACTCACTGTGAGAGGACTCAGTTTTCAAATTTCTTGATTTTAGCGGTGTCATCATTCTCCTCTTCTTCCTTGCAGTCCGGGGTGGATCTGGGCCCCTACAAACAAGCCTCTCTAACTATCGCGATCTCTATCTAGCTGTCATCAGTTTCGTACCACATGTCCTTCTCCACTTGGGTGCGCCACCTTAAGCGCGGGCATCCTCTGTTGCGTTGCCCCACATAATTCGAAGATTCAGGCCGGAGCTGCGGTGTCCATACGCTCTACATGGCCCAGCCACCGTACGAGTTGGATTCGTAGACGACTGGCTCGGCTCATGTCGCTATACGGTCCGTACAGTTCGCGGTTACATCTTCTCCTCCAGATTCCGTCAGCATAAACACCACCAGAGAGAAGAGACCAAGGACTTCTTCATTCGCTTTTAAGATTGTCCATGCCTCCGCGCGTTACAGCCGAACTGGGATGATGGGCAACTCCTGGCGTACGCCGATGACATTGGCATAATTGGAAGAACACAATCTGCTGTTAGTAGGGCGTTTGTGAGCATTGGGAAGGAAGTGAGCAAGATGTGCTCAATGAGGGTTAATCAAAGTACACCAACACCGACGCTATAACTTCGAAATAGTGAAAGCCTTTGGCCGCTCTCTTTTGAAAAAAAAAAACAACATATACCTTTACAAGTCCTTGATAGTCCCAGTTGTATGGCACAGAAGCATGGACATTAACTAAAGCGGACCATGATATTCTTGGTCGCTTCGAGAGGAAAGTTCTTCGATTTATCTTCGGTTCCGTAAGAAGTGATTGAGTTTGGACGAGATGACTGAACGACAAACTGTACGTGCGGCACAGCGACATCGAGCTAGTCAAACGAGTTCGAATCTCTCGTCTCAGAGGAATAGGAGACTAGACGCCAATGCTTCGGCCCGGAAAGTCTTCGACTCCAACCCCGAGGGACAACGCGCTAAAGAAAGACCACGCCTACGGTGGCGCACGCAGCCAGAAGGGGACATGTATAAGTTGAACGTGCGTGGCTGAAAGCAACTAGCACACGACCGAGATAAATGATTGGCTGAGGCCAGATCCTACACGGACTGTAGCGTCAGTCAAAGAGAAAGAAGAAAGTCCTAATCTCTCAGGAAACAAAATCGGTGCAGCGGTCTCTAGACATTGGTTGGATGGGTTTGGGAGATACAGTCTCTATCACACTTGTGGTGGCCCGTGGCGTTGTGGGCATGTGCGTCTGTAGGTCCCTTCCACACGTGAGAGAACAATACCACGCACAACACGAGTGATTGCTCGCTACACCCTGGCCACCTACGGACTGTAGTGCCATCCGTATTATACTATTATATAGCCTATATCACTGAACACATTTGCTTACATGGTACATCTTAAAAACTATATAGAATTACTTCTTTTGCTTATGTTGCCGAATGATAAAATCCATAAGGATCCACGGGAATAAATCTCCAATCGTCTGTCGATACGCAATTCATCTAATCGGCGTCGATTTCTGCCTCTTTGATGGCCAATGGTCCAAAGTGTACATACGCTCACATTTGTCGACGATGCAACACCCACTAAAACCATGATAATGACTGCCGTCACGACGAGATTCACTTTGCTTTAGGAACGGTGGATGGACTTTTCTTTCAATTGAGGCAGTCAGATTTTCTGAACGAAAAATATGCCACCATTTCTTCAAAGGAGCACCACGTCCTCACGGAATGTGCACTGACAGGAAAATGCTACCAACGATTAGCCACCCGTTTGACTACAGTTGGTAATTGCCTGAACACTGTATCCCACTTCCACGGACCAACCAATTGCCGCACGGCCAATCAATCAATCAATCCATCGCCAAAGCACGTGTAACTGCCAAAACGGTCATGTTTCAAAGGACCCAACTATTTCAAAGCGCAGAGTCCATTCGAAACCCTTCAAACGCTCTTTGTGTCCCTCAATGCCACGACAGCTGGCGTAAGGCTTCGTATCAACTCGTGACAATAAAGTACCATTTGATGGTGAGCCATAAGTTTCCAGAAATTCCTTCAAATAACGATCGGTTCCGTATCGCAACCTGTACGCTCTTGGCAAATCGATGAGTGTTTATTTTTGGCCGCCATGAGGCACCCTCGCTCGCCACATTCTTCAAAATCTATACACACACTCCCGTGGAAGAGGGAAGGGACCTAAAACAGCGACGATGCCCCCAAACGAACACGAATTTTATGGATTTTATATTTTCCACAGATGAACTTGGTCAGAATCGGTTCTGGTTGCTGTTGTTGTTGTTCTTTTTTGTTGCTCCGGAAATAGCTTCAAAGGACGTTTCCCTTTTGCTACGGATCCCTCGTGGTGTGTTTGGCGTCGAGCAGCCATGAAAGTGAATAAAGGAGTAAATCCAAAATACTCTCAGTTTCGGGAAAAGGTTAAACTAGACACGATGTGTAGGGTGCGATGGATTGGGTCTTTGAAGGGGGGGAGGAGTGACGAATGTGATTTTTGTTCGTAGTAAGCTCACGTGCAAAACGAATATTGGTAAAGTTGAGTAATAGAGTTTGGCGTTGATTTTACGACGGTGATGTAAAAATGTAAGGTTTCATTGTATCCATGGGGTGGGTGCTAAATGGGTTACGAGTCTAACACAGCAAACAAAAAAAAAAAAATATTGCAAAGGTGTAGGTGTTGATGCTAACAAAAAACAAACACCGATGCAGTGCCCCTAAAAAATGTAAGACAGTTGAACGCATTGAGTTTTCACACACACTTGGTCGCATAAGTCTACGTTTGAAACAAACTAAATGGGAAACATCAAATTAAATCGTGGTTTGTAAACCATCGCCACCCAATGACCCGGAATTCATCGCAGAGGTAAACAACTGCTAGGGTAATCGAGCTGATTAACGTAGAACGATTAGTAGAAAATTAACAGCTGACAGCAACTGCGTAACGAGGAAAGCAGCCGAAGCCGACTAAATATCGAACTTCGTCCCAAAGCGAATGCCACAAGCGGTGATGATACTTCTCACAATCATCATGAACAATCAACATCAACAATTGCTACTTTCCTAGCAAGTGGAAGGTTACAAAAATTGTTGCAATACCGAAAAAGTGAAAGGGTTCTAGTGTTTGGGATACAGGCCTATTTCGCTCTTGAGTAATACAAGCAAGATCGAAGAGCACCTAATAGCGATAAAACTAAAACGATGGTCCACCGACCTAAACATCGTCCCGGATATGCAGTATGGATTCCGTGAAAGACATTCAACGCTCCATCCTTTACTGAAGTTTCACCACGACGTCTGCTTTCTGGACGTAGAAAAAGCATTCGACACTGTCTGGATAGAGGGGCTCATCTACAAAATTAATTCGATGGGATCCAATCTCATTAAAATGATCCACAGCTTTCTGCATTCAAGAAAATTGTACGTCCAGGTAAAAGGCAGTCAGTCAACGGAACGAAACATCAAAGCAGGAGTCGCTCAAGGATCAAAGCTGGGACCATGACTATATAACGTTCTTACGACAGACCTACCAGCCCTAGCTGATACAATGGAATATTGTCTGTTCACAAATGGCATACGCTACATCGATGTCACTACGAATCGCAGCACGGAGAGTCGAAAACCAAGAAATAAAGAAGTACAACTACTACACCCAATGGGGAGAAATCGGTACTCATGTGCTTCAGAAGGCCATCCGGAGGTAGATGCAGATCACTAGCAGAATGCCGGAGCACTAGGATTCTGCCTCCCAATGGCGCGACAATAACACCAACTGACAAGGTGAAGTGTCTCGATATCAACTTCACCGAGAAACCAAAATTTAACAACTACTAGAAGCTGACTCTCAAAAAAGCCAGTTTTGGATTTCACCGCACCCACTCGCTCATGCGAGAACAAAATGGACTAAGCCACAAGGCGAAGTTGCAACTCATCTGGCCAATCATAGCGTATGGTTTCCCTATATGGCATACCATCTCCAAGACCAGCATGGAAAAGCTTTCAATATTTGAGAGGAAGATACTCGGAATATGCACCGGTCTCACCTATGACAAAGACCGCCAGAAGTACCCGACAACAAGATACTCTGCGCAGAAGCCCGCATCGTTCCCATACAAGAGTACTTAGTGACACTGTTTCAGATACAACTACGTGACATCCGCAACCACCCAAACATGGCTATCAGGGACCTGAGAAGTTCGACAACTGGACAACGATACCTCAACGCATCGAATCTGCTTAAGGAGCAGACATTCCCAAGGACATTAAGCAACGGGCTGTATCACTTCTATCAAAGCAGTGATATCAGTCACCATCGCGGCTAAATGAACCGTCTTACCACCACCCCATCCCTAAGGGAGCAACACGGACACACGGGCTTGAAACCCCTATGTTAAAGATCTCCACTGATTACTGATAAATTTTAAATATCATAATTGACAACACTGTAAACCTTGTAAATATTGTACATCCGTTGGGCCCCTATTGGTGAGGCTACCCCTATTTCGCTAGCTTAAGCTTTTAGCATGTAAGGCCAATTGTATAGTTGTTGTTCAAATAAATTGAATTGAATAGAATTGAAAATGCGGCATTTGTCGGTGTTGGACACCACCAGCAGAGGAAACGACATACGCTCATTCTTCCAAGGAGACGAGTCAGCACTAATAAACACCAAACGTTCACGTGTCATAGATATCCACTCAGCAGTAATATTTACATACCACACGCTCATTCCCCCAAGAGAAATAAGACAGCAGCTATGATGAATACCAGCAAGGCACAGCCCAGACGACCATGCTACTGTCGCCGGAACAATAACAAATCTGTTATGAACACCGATGGCCTTAAGACACACCTTAATTAATAAAGTTCGTTTGCTATTTAAAAATACAAACCGCTTCAATCCTCATTTAACTCGCGTGTATCTCAGCCAATATAGATCATATCAAGTCAAACTTTTCTTTATTTTATTCCTCCGTTATTTGTCTCTGTAAATAGTATTTTTACAGATTTTTGAAACATCAAACTATACGTCTAATTATTTTTATTCCGAAAAACGTCAAAATTGTTTGCTCCCACAATAGTCTGCGAACAACTTTTTTGCAGCTTCGTAGTACGTGTGTATCATGAAAAAAATGTAAACATGGTTGACTGAGCATGCGTGCATGGACTTGAGACATTTATTTCATTATTTTCGAATATTTTGGCGAGACCTTCTTCTTTGATTGGCGCTACAGTCCAGGTTGGACCTGGGCATCAACTTGCATGCCTCTCCAGCCAGCACGATATTTCGCCAGCTGCCTCCAGCTGCGCACAACAAGTTGGCTGAGGTCCTTTTCCACTTGTGTACGCCATCTAGTGCGAGGACGTCCTCTGTTGCGCTGTCCCAATGGCTCGGTGTCGAAGACTCTTCGGGCCGGAGCTGTGGTGTCCATCCGCTCTACATGACCTAGTCATATCAAGCGTTGGATCCGAAGACGCTTGACAGTTCGTGGTTAAGTGTTCTTCTTCAGACGCCATCAAACAGGACCAAAGATCGTACGCAGAGTTTTTCTCTCAAAACAACCAACAGCTTCTTCATCCGCTTTCAATAGCGTCCATGTCTCTGCGCCATAGAGCAGGACTGGGATGACAAGAGCTTTATACAAAGTCAACTTGGTGTTTCGAGAGATGGCTCTGTTACTCAATTGCCTCTTGAGCCCAAAGAAGCAGCGATTGACAAGAGTAATTCTGCTCTTGATCTCGGTACTGATGTTGCTGTCCCTATTTACTCCAGAGCCTAGGTAGACGAAGTCCCTTACTACCTTGAAGGTATAGCCGCCCATTATGACGCTCTGTCCGAGACGTCGATGTTGCGCGTCCTTCCGTAATGACAGCATGTACTTTGTTTTGCCCTGGTTTATCGCTAGACCCATTTTAGCCGCGTCAGCTTCAATGCCAGCAAACGCGGCTCGCTGTGTTCGTCCAATCACGTCAATGTCGTCCGCGTAGGCAAACAGTTGAACGGACTTTTGGGAGATCGTGCCTCGGGTGTTTACGTTTAAGTTTCGCTCGATCTTCTCAAGTATGATGTTGACCAAGTCGTATGACAGCTTGTCGCCTTGGCTATAACCTTTTTTGACATTGAAGGTCTCGTTGAGTTCGTTACCGACCTTGATGGAGCAGCGAGAGTTCTTCATCGTCATCCTGCACAACCTGACGAGCTTGGCAGGAATGTCAAAACTTGACATGACGCTGTTTAGCTTGTCTCTATGCACACTGTCATATGCGGCCTTGAAATCGACAAATAGGTGGTGGGTGTCGATCTGCATCTCTTCAGTCTCTTCCAGCATATGCTGAAGTGTGAATATTCAGTCGATGGTTGACTTCCCAGGCCTGCAGCCGCACTAATAAGGACCTATCAGATTGTTAATGAAAGGCTTCAGGCGAGTGCAAAAGTAGGGTAGAAAAGATCTTGCATGCGATGTTGAGGAGGCTGATCTCTCGATAGAAAGGGATCTCCTTTTTTGTGAACCGGACAAACGACGCTGAGATTCCACTCATCGGACATGATTTCCTTCGACCATATCCTACAGATGAGCTGGTGCGTGCGCCCAACCAGATCATCTACAGCTGCTTTAAACAGTTAAGCGGTCAACTTCATCTAGATATCGCAATCTTGACTTCGTCTAGGCCTGGGGAACGGAATTCTCGCCTGCCATCGTCCAGATTGAGTGGAACATTCTAGTTGCCCATTTTCTTCCCTGCAGGCTTCGGTCCGAGGTCGGTCGTAACACCTCTCCATCTCCACGACCGCGCGCTTCTCATGCTCTTTCTTTTTCTTTCTGAGAAGCCGGTGCTCTTCCCTTCTCTTCTGTTCGTAGAGCTCACGAACAGCCCTCGCTGTACGATGCAGCATTGCCTTGTAGGCCTCCTGCTTGGCTGCATGTACCTGAAAGCATTCGTCGTCAAACCATGGGTTCCTTCTGGGTGGTGTCGTGAAACCCAGCACATCAGTGGCAGCTTCTTTGATGGCTTTTTGACAACGTTTCCATTCGTCTTCTATTGAATGTGCAGGCAGCGTCGAACTTTCAGAGAGTTTCAGGGAGACTCGGTTGGCAAGGATCTTAGCAGTCCGCTGCGATTGTAGCTTTTCAACGTCAAACCGTAGTGTTCTTTCTCGACTCCGTACTTCTCTCGATACCCTCATCCTTACCTTGGCTACAACAAGGAAATGGTCCGAGCTGACGTTGGCTCCTCGGAACGTTCGGACATCGATAGCAAAGTGATCAATCTGGTTGACCGTTGATTGATCAGGAGTTTGCTAGGGGCAATAAAAGAGGAGAAATCTGTGCTGCTTAAGGAGATTTTTGGACCGAGTGTGTCATGGTAACCTATGGAGTGTTCTGCTATAATCAAACTGTAGCAGCTGTGTTCGAGCTAACGGTGCTAAATCAACACCTCTAACCGTGGGCGTTGGACTTTGCCTAGTTCGTATCTTGTCACCTCTTCTTCTTCTTCTTCTTTGTGTGGCGCTACAGTCCGGGGTGGACCTGGGCCTCAACCAACATGCCTCTCCAACTAGCGCGATCCCTGGCTAGCTGTCTCCAGTTTCGCACACCAAGTTGGTTGAGGTCCTTCTCCACTTGGGTGCGCCACCTTAAACGCGGGCGTCTTCTGTTGCGTTGCCCCACAGGTTCGGATTCGAAGATTCTTCGGGCCGGAGCTGTGGTGTCCATACGCTCTACATGACCTAGACACGGTAGGCTTTGCTCACCTCACCATTGCATTATGTATGTGGATTGGATGTTGAATCGTAGACGAGGTGAGGAATGTTCCCATTGGGAAAGTTGAGGGCCTTGCAGAAGACTTGGTTATGCTCACATCCTCCCAAAAGGAACTGCAGCGTGCAATCAATACGTGTGCGATCGTAAGAGCAGATGCTGGAATGAAGGTAAACGTGGACA
Organism: Eristalis arbustorum; assembly: GCA_916610145.1. Classification (NCBI taxonomy): domain Eukaryota; kingdom Metazoa; phylum Arthropoda; class Insecta; order Diptera; family Syrphidae; genus Eristalis; species Eristalis arbustorum. The sequence continues at coordinate 63,544,117 of OU744316.1, forward strand.
AATCAGAGGTTATGGTAATTTCCAGAATGGCTGTGCAATGCAGTCAACATGTGAGTGGAGTTCCGCTGAAGCAAGTGGAGAAGATCAAGTATCGGGGTCTTATTCAAGAGTGATGGGAGGAGTAAGTAGCCTGCAGATCTCTAGGGCGTGCTTTGCATCCCTTTAATGAATCAGGCGGTTTTTTTGTAACACCGTGGCGTTGTGGATATGTGCGTCGACCCCAACCTCGACGTCGCAGGTTCGAATCCAGATCTGAGCGACAAAAATAATTTTCACTACCCCACCTCTTTCGATACACTGACAATGCTCAAAGAGTATTTTCTGTCTAGGAAAAGCTTCTCAAACTTGGCCGTTCGGTGTCGGCATTAAACTGTAGGTCCCTTCCATTCGTGAGAGAACAATACGAGTGGTTGCTGAGAAGCTAGGCATTAGCCCCCTACGGGCTGTAGCGTCACCCATATTATATTATTATCATTATTATGATGCACATTTATGTATGTATACCATATATAAGTAATAATCACACTGGTCCCCTCACCAAACAGAAGATCTGTGTTAACAAAGGCTACGCTCAACTTCAAGCTCAAATGGAATTTGTGACTATCAGAAATGGACGCTTTACGTAAGCGCATATGCTCACAATCAGCCACGTACCTACTCACAGAACGTTTCATGGTCCCGTTTGTGTTGACGTACAACGACATGAGCCTAGACAGTCGTCTTCGACGCTTTATGTGGCTGGGCCATGTAGAGCGTTTGGACAACTCATCTTTATTTTTCAATTGTCGCCTTAGTCCAACGACACAGCGATTGGCCAGGGTTATCCTTCGTTTTATATCCGCGGAGATTTTGTTTTCGTTTCGGAGTTTATTGCAGAGACTAGATAGACAAAGTCTTTAACCAAGATGTCGATGACAGCATGTACTTTGCCTTACCTTCATTCACCTTAAGACCCAACTTAGCCGCTTCCCTCTCGATGCTACTGAATGGCCAACTGATAACCAGTTGAGTTCCTCCGATAATAACAATGTCATGGGCATATGTGAGCAGCTACACGGACTTGTGGAAGATCTTGCTTCTTGTGTCTCTGTCGTCTGAGTTTCGCACAATCTTTTCGAGAATTATGTTAAAGTAGTCGCATGATAGTGCGCCTCGTGGTGCAAAGCCTTTTTTGACATCAAAAGTTTCGGTAAGATCCTTACCGACCTAGATGAAGCAACCGGCGTTATTCATCGTTGCCCTGCACAGACGGATGCTAATGTGCACGTACTTTGATCAAATAATTTAATTTGTGACCACATAGGTTGTCGTTATACAAGCCCATAACTCCTCATATTCTGGTAATCCGGCAGCTCCCGTGATCGCAGACCAATTCCATTCCCTTAAGTCGCCCAAAGGAATGACTTCCCTTGCAAGCGCAACAACAGTACAGATGCCAGTGGCCAAAGGGCCCCTCTTGATGAACACATAAGAAACATTCCTTAAAGGGGCCAAAATATTACGTGTAAACATAATTATCGTAACCAATGTGCGGCAGTAAATATTTGTCAGCGAACACCAACGAGGACCGATTTTTATTCCCCTCACCGGCGACATCGCACACATGAGCGGAACGGAAATGTCTGGCCAGGCGAGGCAACATTTTCCAAATTGAAAGGAAAACAGTAAAGTTATTTTTAGACACCTCGTGCCGGCGTTTCCAGCCTCCCCATCTGCTCCGGCAGTGCTCCTAAATGGAAACCCATTACTGGCACTCCTGGATTGTGGGGTATGAGTGTGAGTATGTACCGAGCTGGAGACGGCAGGCTTTTATGCCTTAGGCAGCATACTTCGATAATTTTGATAAAGCCAATGTAGACGGCAAATTTATTTGATACTAGAATTAACTCCGGAACGGGGTTGGTTTGCCGGGGAAAGGCCACAAAAGTTTGCCAAGAAATTCACATGAACAGCGTAAGCCTCTCGACTTGTCGCCGAGAGTTGAAACACGTCAACCTAATGACTCGATAGAAGATTATTTATGGCAAACACCAGCCTCTGGGGGTCAAAGTGGGGGCCAATGAATGGCATCTATTGGGGAGTACAAGTACCCGTGAAATGAAAGCGAGTTGGTAGAAGGGACTTATTCCGTTCTCTCAAGGACGCAAAAGGCGTTTGCTATCGTTAAGAGTTTGCTTGTCAAAACTGTTGAACGGCGTTCGCAGTTGTATTTGATTGCAATTTGGCAAAAGTGATAATTAACAATTTGATTGGGAGGAGCCTTGGAGGTGCTTGTAATTTTGTAAATTATAATTTGAAACAATTTAAATTCCCAATTGGCACCTATTATTTTGAATAACTTCGTGCTCACTGAATAAAATCGTAGGTTGCTGTGTCGAATGCTAATCATAGAGATTGCAGCTCTTCTTCAAGCACAACAGTTCGGGGTAAATCGGGGCCTCAGACAAGAAGCGTCTCGAGTTGTTGCGATCTTTAGCCAGTTGTCTCTATATCCAACATATTACCCCTTTACTTCTGAAGACGTGGGAAAACCGCTGCGTAAGCTTTTTCATTTATCCTACTCTTCAGGTCTCCGAGTGGATTGAAAACAGCGTTTGTCTAGCTCGTCCCTAAAAAGGGCGATTCTTCGTCACTCACCTAGTACCGACCTACAGCACTTACGTCCCTCCTTTCTAAGGTCATGGAAACGTCATGAAAACTCAGTAATCGCAACTGATGGAAACTGGCATCGAAGCGCATTTTCTTGTTCCAGTGATGATGATGTCTTAAGTAAACACACGACCCCAAACTCTATCGACATCCGCTGATGATCACTCGTTGAAATCTAAATCGTATCACTAGTGTTCACATTGCACTAACTGCTGTACGACCGTTCACATTTGTAGCGCCCAGTATCTAGTCGTAGGTCGTTCGACATTTCGTACTACTGGGTAGTATAATGTAAACATACCTAAGGATATAAGGGCAAGAAAAAAGGCACTGGTGTGTGTCTGATTGAATTGGAGAGGGCGTTCGGCACCGTTGGGTTGGAAGGTCGTTTCCTTAAGCTAATCGCGAATTCGACGGACTTAATTCCGCAGGGACTGATGGTAGTTGTGTGTATAGTAAGGTATGTTGGCATTTGACTGGTTCCCCTGTCAGTATTTTGATAAATATATAGTAGAATGGGTTCCGACTGTTGACAGGTTTTTGCCTAGAAATAGGCTACCGATTCGTCATGGTACGTTTTTTTTTTTTTTTCTCATTTTTGTTTTATTCTCAATTCATTTACTTACATGCTAGACAAAAATGCTTAAAACTAGCTTAACTAACTTAACAAATGTTCTTACACCTAACCTACTGACCCTATACGGGTACTCTAAGCTATTCTTATTGTACATTTTTTTTTCTGTGCCTTTCGGCGTATGCTATGTTTTTGTATTGTGCTGAAGAACACACTGTTTTCGTTTAATTTGTTTCGCCAAGAAAACTGGTAAAAAAACTTAGCTATATATATCTAATTTAACCTAACTTAACCTAATATAAAAACTTAATACTATCCTAACTATGTCCGTAACAGTACGAACGCGTGCACCAGGGCATATATGCTATGTATATGCCTAACATATATAATTTATACGCCGCGGTGCACCTTTTTTTTATATATATATATGTTTTTCTTTTTATTCTTACGACTACCTTAAATCTATGTAAGTTGGCCACCAAGGTCAACTACCGCGTCAGTTAGCAAAGCCAGCGGCGGCGGGGACTGGTTTTGGTGTAACCACCAGTAAAATTGCCGTTCTTTGGCAGACTCTCTCTCGAGCAGAGATCGCTCTGCTGAACCGGAGGAGATCCTCGCGACTGCGAGCGACATCCCGCTCGTATTGAAGTCGCCTGTCCACTGTTCGGCGTACGACATGGAAGATTACAGGACATCCGTGTGGATCCTGTATTAGGCCAATTGTTTCGAGATGTAGAAACGCCTCGGGAGGAATAAAGCCGGTAAGGCGCACTCTCTCATGGTACATAACGTTGGGGTAGTAAGCCCCAAAGATCAGACTGTTGGTTGAAGTCATAGCTCGTGCTATGTGCCTTCTGATCAGCTTAATAATAAAATTAACTATCCTGTTCAGGTTTGCCTCGTTGTACAGGACCTCATTGGGATAGTACTTCTTGTACTCAGACTCGAGTGCACGATATAACCGGAGACAAGTCCGAAGACATTGTCTCTCGAACAACCTTATCTTTTCCATCTGGGAAGGACTCACGTTGAACCAAAACGGACAACGGTACGCCATAATTGGCCGGATGAGGGCCATGTAGCAGATTACCTTCACCCTGGTACAAGTTGGCTGCTGTAAAACAACCTCCTTGCCACAGCAAAGGCCTTTTTAGCTTTGGCCAGAGCAATATCTATATGTTTGTCAAAATACAGATATTGATCCAGCCAAATGCCAAGATACCTAACTACACTTTTCACATCTAAAGGGCGTCCCTGTGGGTCAACAATGCCGAACTTACGCCAGTTTGTGGGGGTATCCCATGATGCCATGTACAGCGGGGTTCTGAAAATGATAGTTTCACACTTCCGGAAGTTGATAATCAACTTCCAGTCGTCGCAAAATCGCTGAATTTGATCGAAGTCACCTTGCAACAAGATGTTTATTTCTTCGACCTTCGGGCCTGATCTGTACGCCACTAAATCGTCGGCGTACGCAATTAAGTGCGGCATTGAACCTATCAGATCAGCAGTGTCATGGTACGTGGGCGTATGGGACATTAATGATGACGTCGCTAAGATTACAGCAGGCGTTGTAAAACCTCGGTATCACAGGATGTTGGGTGGTCGGCCCAAGTGCGGGTGTTTTCGGGTTCAAATACCGCCGCAGGACGCTTTTCATTATAATTATTTTTTTCTTTCCTCCTCCTTCTCTTTCTGGAGCCTTGAGTGCCGGTCTCTCAGACAAAGCGTACTTCATGGTGGCCTGATTGGTCCAACAGGCTTACCGTCTCGCCTGTTGCTTTAAGAAATGGATCATCCGATCGGTATGGCGTGGTTTGTTTGGGATGTTGGGAGATGAGAGCGAAAACTTAGAGGAGTTGATTTGTAGCAGCGAGACTGAATGGACGTGTACGTTTCTTGGCAGGCTGGCAGCGAACACAAAGAAGAGCTAAAGTAGGACAAGCGAGTTGAATCGGTGGAAAGTCTCGCCGTGAAGAACACTTTACAAATATAAATATATATATATTTTTTTGTATTTTATCGGTGACGATACGTTTGAGCCCCGGGACAGATAGAGTGGGTGCGAAATTTGTACCATAGCCTTTCGGTTTTTGTTTCGCATGGGGGTGTGTTAGCTCGGAATACTAAAAATGCAGAAGTATATACAAAAAGCATAAAGAAAGGAATTAATTAATAATTTAAAAAAATGAACAATACGAAAAAAACGAATTTTCGTTGATGGAGGTTAATTAGACGTGGAAGGAGTTAGGTGACACTGAATGACGAGGCCAGGAAGCAGACAGGTGACTTCTTCCACATAAGGGAAGGGAGAGTTTGCAGTGTCGTACTTGTTTCTTGATTTATTTTGGAAGATATTTTCTATCTGTGAACTTAAATCCTATTGTATAGCAAGTTCGAGCCTGAGTTGGAAGATTTCTGTACCAAAGATAATCATGAACAGGATATATAATTTTACTGAAGCTGAACAAAAGACATATTGCACCAGCAGAGACTTCTTACAGCAATCTGATCCTTGGGGCTTTCTTCTGGGCGTCTCCAGGCGGCTCAGTTTTTAGCTAGCTACCTAACGATTTGCACTGACAGTTGGTTTCGATCCCACTGCACTTGCGTGAGCCAGCAGAGATGCAGTCTGCCTCGACTGCGCCATCCGTCGGGGGTGAATTCGACGACTTTCCAGGCTGGAGCATTGGTCTCCATCCGCCATAACCTTGCCACGTCACTTGTTGGATCAGCACACTCCTGGCTAACTCGATGTCGCTTAACAGCTCGTAAAGGCTCCTTCACTTTCCACTTACATCTTTAAAGCCTTGTACCTCTGCGCCATGTAGCAAGACTATGACGATCAAAGTCTTAAAGAAGATCACAGAGAGGGCTTTGTTTTTCAATTTTCAGCCCAAAGAAGCATCGATTAGCAAGAGTTATTCATTGTTTCATTTCATAGCTGGTGTCATTTTTTGAGTCGGTAGGGCTTGCTAGGTAGACACAGTATTTAATGACCTCCAAGCTGTATTTGTTCGTTGGAGACGTTGGTGTTGCGAGTATTTTACAGTTGACAGCACATGCTTGGTCTACCTTTAAACCCAACTTCGAGACGCTCACAAGACGTTCATTGCCATCACACTGTGTTCTTCCAATAATGTCAATGTCCTCGTCACATGAGAGTAGTTGGACGGACTTCTGAGAGATTGTTACACTGGTGTTGGCTTGCGACTTTTTAAAAATTCTTTCGAGAATAATGTTAGAGAAGTAGCAGTGCAGCGAGTCGTCTTGTATTAATCCCTTTTTCAAATCAATGCTCTCCGTAAGGTGTATACCGACCTTGATGGAGCAGCGTGCATTACCAATCGTCATCCTACACAAACGTCCGTTTTTTCTAAGGTCATGGAAACGCTTGTAAATCGTCAGTGCATAAAATATCTTGAATCACAGAAACTGCTTAATGACCGACAGTATGGCTTCGGCAGCAACGGGTCCACTGGTGATTTGATAGCTTATCTCACCGATAAGTGGAACCAATCGTTGCACAATACAGGCGAAAGTAAGATAGTTGCGCTTGATATTTCTATGGCATTTGACAGAGTTTGGCATCAAGCTCTTTTGTCGAAAATGCGTGCATATGGTGTTGATGGGTCTCTATGGATTAGAAACTACTTCTCGAACCGTTCAATCCAAGTTGTTTTGTATGGGTTCAAGTCTGATATCCACGAAATAAATGCTGGTGTCCCCCAAGGCTATGTTCTGTCTCCGACACTCTTTCTCATTTTTATAAATGATCTCCTGTCTGCCACTTCTAATCCAATCCACTCCTTCGCTGATGACAGCACCCTCAGCTTTTCATATTCGTTACAAAATGCACGACCCTTCCCTTCGGACGTAGTATTGGAACGGCAGCGTATGTCAAGCACATTTGATTAACTAGGATAAGAACAACAGAGTGGAATTCAATGCTTCCAAAACTCAAGGCTGTCTGCTGTCACTAAAGCGAAATTTCGATAATCAGCCATCATTTTTGACTCGTTTTTCAGCCATGACCTTAGAAAGAAGAGACGTAAGTGCCATGGTTCGGTACGAGGTGGGTGAGGAAGATTCGCCGTTTTTAGGGACGGGCTGGGCAAATGCTGTTTTTTGTCTACTCGGAAAGAGACCTGAGGAGTAGGATAGATGAAAAAGCTTACTCAGTGGTTTTGCCAGCGAAGGAGAACCTCTTCAGAAGTATTGGGGGAATACCATCCGGGCCAGCGGATTTGTGCACGTCGATATTGACGAGTGCGGAAACCATGGTGAAACCAACCCTCTCGAGTACAGGTGGGGACAAATTACAATCTGGCTGGTGTTGAGCTGGCTGAAAAATGCTCCGCAAGCAGATTGGCTTTGTCTAAAGAGCTGACAGCTGGAATGTCATTGTAATTGAGCGTGGGAGCTGAGGACGAGCCGGAATTCTTTATGTTTTTGACAAATGACCACACGTTTTTGCTACCCTTCGAACATTGTTGCACTTTTTGCCTCAACATAGGAGAATTTCCACGTGGGATTAACGCATGCAAACTTATTCCGGTCTTCCTCAGTAGGGTTGGCTTTGTATAACCGGAAAGTCAACTCTCTCATTCTGATAACCTCTTTGTAGCTCGGTCTGGGTTTGATACACTTCACTTTATGCGGAAAGAAGGATCTCATCCCAGCTGAAGAATGTTTGTGATCATATCAGCAGCGGCATCCACGTCACTATCGAGGAAGCATAGTGACCAGTTAAAATTCCTAAAGAAATTGTTGAGTCCGCTCCAATTGCCTTTCTCGTATAGCCACACTGTTCTTTACGGAATTTGTTTTCTACCTTTTTGTGGCGACAACGATAAATTAGGTAATACGACAGTGGTCTGACGAGCCTAGAGGCGACGATATGTCAACAGAATATTTATCAGGATGAGAAGTGAGAAACAGGTCCAGTGTGTTGGCGGAATGATCTGCAATGTGAGGTATTCGTGTGGGCTCATTTACAAGCTGGGTCAGATTGCTTACCTCAGCAAAGATTTCAACGTACCATCCTTGTCTTCTGTGTTGTCTGGCCTGAATTTATAGACAAATAGTATTGGGTAACCTCAGGGGACTCGTATGACCTTGTACTCGTAGTTTAGCTGCACACTGGTGGAGCAGACGACGACACTGCTTCTCTTCCTCTGTCGCTGTCACGAACATGCACATGTCTCTTCGGTACAGATGATGTGGGCTTCTTCTTGATTGTTCTCCTAAAGACCAAACAATTTCATCAAATGTTAGCTCCTGCCTGACAGCACAACCAACCAGCTTGAATTGGAGTGCTCCAGTCCAGTGCTACGAAAACCTCCCACAATCCTTGTACAAGAGCCGCACAACCAACTCCAGCATGAGTATGCAACAATGTACAAGTACAAAGGGCTCAGAAAAAAACCTACACCGTGTCAAAAACGTAAACAATCCCAGCAAAATAGTTGACTCATGCAAGTAGAAACACAAATAAAAAATTCCATAAAAAATGCAACCACTTGCGACACGTTTGTTTCTGGAACAAAGACTCTAACCGAAATTTGGGTCACAATCCCATGGAACGGACTCCAATCGTTCGTTCACCTGAGAATATTGTGAAAGTTAATTAAAACGTAAACCGTCACATTTTTGCTGTGACCCGGAGGTGGGAGTTTGCTCAACCCTTGGATGTTCTTGTTTAAAATCCCTGGTAACGATTCGCGTGAGTGGCACTCGTGCAGCCAGCTTACAGGGCAACAGAGTCGCTTTGCATGTTCATATGCACGCTGAGGGAACCCTGTACGCCCAATGGACCCGCGCTGGAGCTAAGCTAATTAGGGGAGCAAAATTGTTTCATTTAGGAACCGTGTAACTAGGTGGGCGGCGGAGTGGTGTAAAATGATTCAAAGGTTATCACGTATTTTGCTGATGCATGTCGGAGTGTGAATAGTTTTTCATTTTGGGGTGTGCAAGGTTGCAGAATGCTGCTTGCGTGGGTTTTGAATCCTTGATGTGCTTTGGTGTCAGAAGAGTTAATGAGTTTATTTGTGTGTCGGGTACCAGCGCTTGTGTGCTCTGTGTACTCTTTGTACACGCAGTGCATTGCGCGTGCAAGTTTTATTGAAGAAAAGGAAACTCCAGTAGTTGATATCCGCTGAGGGGGATCCGCTTTCGTTGTGAAGCTCGATCGATTGTCAAGAACTAGCTACGAGTTGCAGGTCGCAAATACCAGATGGCGAGAGTGGAGACTTCAATGTTGCTGCTGCTGCTTCTTCGAACGGCTAACACAAGCAACTTCAGAGGCGTGCTTGAATGCGAATCAAACCATGAATGGTTGAATCTTTGAAAAACTACTGACACTCCCTTGCGAGGTACATCTATTTGTTGTTCCCAACGTAGGATGCAGTGGATTGCGGAGGGGAACCTTCGATTATGACTGTGGGTAGTGGCCTTAACTGTGACTTGGTCAATTATCGATCCCGTTTGGAAGTTGATTCTCGCATTGAGTCGTGCAATGGATACAAAATATCTTTCTTCGAAAGAAGTTGAAGTCCATCTTCAGCGAGGATATTTCTGACTGGAGTAGTTGGAAATGCTCGAATGCTGACTCTGGCTGCTTGGTGGTAAGTAGGTGCAACTATGTTTCTTGTAGACTTCGGACAGGAGCCGTATTTAGCCAAACCGTAATCCAATTTAATAAGAATTAACATGCAAAGTGAATTTACATGAATATTACCAAGTTTTCGCCCACATATCCGCCATGAGGACTCCATACTTCTGGACCTGCACGAACTACGTAAAGACACAACTAGCAATACTGTATACACAGCTCGATTCAATGAGATCGATGAAACTTTAAAGCGTACGGGTTGGAGGTTTATATACACAGACGGCTCCAAAACAGACGACAACACAGCCTATGCAGTTGTTAATCAAGAAGGCTCGATCATTTCGCAAGGCATCCTACCGAACATCGTCTCCATATACACCGCAGAAGCAGTAGCTATACTCCACGCCGCTAAAAAATATTCTCAAACAATAAGTAAGTGGGTTATTTGCTCCGACAGCCTGTCGGTTATAAAAACCCTCGCAAATCCACAAAACGACTTTATAACCTCATCCAAAATTCGTGATATCCTCATCATATTACAAACGAAGTTAAAGCTCCTATGGACACCAGGAAATGTTGGAATTGCGGGCAATGAATATGCAGATGCTGCTGCAAAAGCCGCTCTCAAGGCACCCATCCTCTCCTCTAAACCTTCTCTCAATGCGATCTAAATAGATACATAATCTAATACCACTATCAAATAATTAACCCCAATAAAACTCAGCCAAAATTCCCAACCGATATACCTAAATCGGATATTAGGACGTATCATATATCCGGCTCCGTCTTGGACACACAGATTTTACTCACCAGCACCTGCTCAAAAGGGAGTCCCCTCGAAACTGCCTCACCTGCCGCAGACCAGTAACCATCACCCATCTCTTAAGTCAATGCATTTTATCATCGCAACCAGCACTGCAAAACAACGTAGACCTACCATATCTCCTCAAGAAACCAAACCAATCCAATATTAATAATTTAAAAAGTATAGTAGTAAAATATAGACAGACATGAGTATTTCAAGGGCCGTAGGGCATCGACTCTACTTGCCCCTATAGTTCATACTGCTTACAATTTTAATTGTACATTAATATTATAATAAATAAATAAATACTGACACTCTGGATTTCGAAGCGTTGACAAGCGACTTCTGCAGGCACAGGCGTCTGCACTTAGCCTCTGTCAATGAACTCCTACTCTCACCTCCCCGTGGTGAAATCCGGGAGCCGAGCACCTTCGACTGGAGATGGGTTACCCAACCCCCGTGGACGTCATTGGCGGCTGCAAATGAGAGAGGGGGAGAGTGGATGAGTCTGTATCAGGGCTCATCTCTCCTTACCGATGGCGGCGAGGGAGCTTATCATCAGATTAGCCAATGGCGACATCCAGAGCCACCTGGTACACCCCCTTTTAGAGCTACTCTGACATATTCGGAGCTCAGATCAAAAAGGTTACCTTCAAAGTCATTTCGAGATTTTGGAGTTGAGTTGGCGGCGGAGGAACCCCATCATATAGGGTCAACGGCGGCACTCACAACCTCAGCGAGGTTACCGATACCGGAGTCAACCGGACCCTTCCCCCAAGGGTAAAATAAATGGGCCTGGCCTCCCAGCTGGAGGTTGTGCGCGGGGTTAACGCCCTCACCACGTAAAAAAGAATTTGTTCAGAGACGACTATTTGCCTCGGATACTGACCGATCTACTGTTGACGACCCCAGCAAACGAACAAATGACCATGCTTTTCGGTTCTGCACGTGGAATGTGAGGTCACTTAACAGGCCACCCGCCTGAAGCCGTTCATTAATAATCTGATAGGTCCATATCAGTGCGGCTTCCGGCCAGGAAAGCCCACAACAGACCAAATCTTCACACTACGGCAGATCCTGGAAAAGACGCAAGAAATGCAAATCGACACTCACCATTTGTTCGTCGATTTCAAGGCCGCATATGACAGCGTGCATAGAGACGAGCTATACAACGCCATGTCTAGTTTTGACCTTCCTGCCAAACTCGTCAGGCTGTGCAGGATGACGTTGGAGAACTCTCGCTGCTCCATCAAGGTCGGTAGCGAACTCACCGAGACCTTCAATGTCAAAAAAGGTTTTAGACAAGGCGACGCGCTGTCATGTAATTTCTTTAACATCGTCCTGGAGAAGATCGTACGAAACTCACACGCCAACACTAGAGGCACGATCTTCCAGAAGTCCGTGCAATTGTTAGCCTATGCCGATGACATTGACGTGATTGGCAGATCTCAGCGAGCCGTCAGTGAGGCTTTTGCTGACATTGAGACGGAAGCGGCTAAAATGGGTCTGGCGGTGAATGAGGGCAAAACGAAGTATATGCTGTCCTCAAAAAAGGACATACAACATCGACGTCTTGGACAGAGCGTCACAATGGGCAGCTATAACTTCGAGGTAGTCAAGGACTTCACTTAGCGCGGCTCCGGAGTAAACTGTACTAATAACATCAGTACCGAGAACAAGCGTAGGATAACTCTTGCCTAACGCTGTTTCTTCGGGCTCAAGAGGCAATTGAGTAATAGAGCCCTCTCTCGAAGAACCAAGTTGACTCTATATAAGACTCTGATCATCCCAGTCCTGCTATACGGCGCGGAGGCATGGACAATCTCGAAAGCGGATGAAGAAGTCCTTGGTCTTTTCTCGAGAAAAGTTCTACGCACGATCTTTGGTCCTGTTTGTGTTGACGGGTTCTGGAGGAGAAGATTCAATCACGAACTGTACGGGCTGTACAGCGACATGAGTCTAGTTAGGCTTCTACGGATCCAACGCCTACGGTGGCTAGGTCATGTAGAGCGTATGGACACCACAGCTCCGGCCCGAAGAATCTTCGAATCCGAACCTGTCGGGCAACGCAACAGAGGACGCCCGCGTTTAAGGTGGCGCACCCAAGTGGAGAAGGACCTCAACCAACTTGGTGTGCGAAACTGGAGACAGGTAGCCAGGGATCGCGCTAGTTGGAGAGGCATGTTGGTTGAGGCCCAGGTCCACCACGGACTGTAGCGCCACACAAAGAAGAAGAAGAAGACACTCCGGGCTATCGGCATGCACGATTCGCAAGCCCAAGTACTCGATTTTGGGAATACACCTACCGGTATGAAATGAGTTTTTTTTTGAAAAAAAAAAAAACACTATTTATAGTAAAAACATGTTATTCAAAGTATTGGCCTTTGTTTTCTAAACGTTTTGACCACCTTCCTCTCAATTTGTGAATACCACGCCAATAAAATTGTTCGTCTTTTAAAGCAAAGCAATCAGACATCCAATTTTCGACTTCTTCGTAGGAACAGCCAATGCGTGTCCCATCGATGAAAACAAATGGTAGTCGGAAGGAGCCAAGTCTTGTGAATACGGCGGGTGGGGTAGCTGCTCCCAGCCAAGTGTTTTGATTGTATCCTGAACCGGTTTTGCTTTGTGTGCAGGTGCATTGTCATGGAGCAAAATTACCTTGCCGTGTCTTCTGGCCAAATCTGGTCGTTTCTCGATCAATGCATGGTTCAAATTGATCACTTGTTGTCGGTTTCACCAGGTGTTAGGAGCTCGTGGTACACCACACATTTCTGGTCCCACCAAACACACAGCAGTGTCTTCTGGCCGAATCGATCTGGTTTGGCAGTCGTTGTTGATGGTTGTCCCGGATTAACCCATGCTTCCATTTTTCATCGCCAGTAACAATCCGATGCAAAACCGATTTTCTTACGCGACTTTGAAGCAAAATTTCACAAGTGTTTTTTCGGTTTTCCTTCTGTCTTTCATTCAATTCAGGTGGCACCCATTTTCCACACTTTCGGATCTTTCCCATAGCTCTTAAACGGTCAGAAATTGTTTGTTGTGCAACATTTGACATTGCTGCCATTCGCCTTTGACCAATATCCAATATCGTTTGCAATTCGGCGTCTCCAAACATTTTTGGTGGTCTTCCACGTTCTTCATTTCTCATATCAAAATCATTATTTCTGAACCGTTGAAACCATCTTTTGCATGTTGTTTCTGAGAGAGCATGATCACCATATGCCTCGACAAGCATTCGATGCGAATCTGCAGCACTTTTCTTCAAATGACAACAACAAATGAATGCTTTCCGCAAATCATCACTTTCTGGTACAAAAGTTACGACATTTTTAACACGATGAAAAAATATGATTTTGTCTGTTCAATGACTTGATGTATACTGAATATTTTTCACAGATGTCATTGCAAGCAAACGAAAAAAAAATAAGGGCTCGTTCACAACAAATGTTGCCCATCGAGACAGGCACTTCTACCGCTCCCTGGAACAGAACTGCTGTTCTGTACATATCACCTAGCAGGACTGGTTTAAAATTATACTCTAGAATGTGAAACTCCCTCTTGATCTGTTCTTAGTGCATTCTGCACGCTTGTTACGAAGGAGAAGTCAGCTCCTCCGTCCAGTTGCACTCCAATCTCATCATGTATCATACGATTTCCTCCGAATTAAGCAAGCTCACTCTGCCTTCTGCAGAAATACACAGCATGCTCTGTGTCCGTATTTGCGTCTGGACATTAGTGGCACCTAGGTGATCCATCGGAGGAATTTTCGGAAGCCACCATACACGGATAGGGACTGTTTTAAAGTTGCTTGTTCTCGCTGTCCACCTTAATACGTGTAGGTTGCCACTGCATGAGTGATGCTTCTTTCTTTTCTCGCGCCTACCCATAATGTCTATGAACAACATTCCTGCCAGGACCAGGCCGCTTCATCGTCTGATATTGTTCGGGAAACAGCTGATTACTATTACTGCACATTGCCTCTAGACCGTCGTCAACATCACTCCACATTGCTTCTGCTGTGGAGCATCGTATAAGAGAATCGAATTCACTTGAAAGTAGGGTCCAGCGCCAGCGACCACCGATGTTTGGAGGCATTCGGGAGGGTGAACGTTGCGTACATGGTTCCTCCTCGCCGACATACCTTTAAAGGATTGCATGTTGTCTAGCATCACTCCGAGGTACTTGAACAAGTCTTTGGATAAGATTGTCTGGCAGTTTGAATGTTTCACAGTTTTGCGACTGATTGGGGGGACAGCCTTTGTCTTCTGTTCAGTTAATTCCAGTTCGATGTCCAGTGTTTCTAGCCAATCTCTAGTTTTTGCGACCTCCACGTTTGTAGCGGGCTCCACTTCCGCATCCGCATCTCCTTTGCCACTATCACTACAGCAATGTCGTCAAAGACATGCCAGGCAACACGCGAGTAACAATATCAATATATCACCTTACTCCATATAATGCAAAGTTGCCAGACAGCGTCGTCAGCCAAACAGACGACAACAACATGCCAGAATATGATCTGTTTAAGCGGAAATATTATGCCGATGCATGTCTGTCTGTCCGACGTTGTGACTAGAGTGGGTGTCTGGTATGTTGAACTGCATCCACCTTTTATATACATTTTGTAAATAAAAATCAGTCTTAAGACATACTCTCAAGAGTAAACAAGTGTTTTTTTTATTCGAAAACGGTTCGAAGACAGAACTCCAGCAGTTACTGTGATATTTGATGCCATCGTCAGTCTATATAGATGGGCTTCGCATTGTTAAAGTGGTCCATGATTATTTTAAAAAGAAGGACTGCGCGTGGGTACCCATTGCGCTTAAGGATATCCGTGTGTGCGTCCAGTTTGTGCAATAAAAGCCATTTTAACTATCGCAAAATATGTTCATGTCCCCATCTCCATCTATCACCTTGAATGGCTTCTTTAGCCAATGATGAGCCACCATTCCTATGACGTCAACTGCTAAACGCGCTTTCCTGAAACCGTACTGATCATTGGAAAGCGCTCCATTTGATTCCGCATTCGCAAGTAATAATATAATAATAATATGGGTGGCGCTACAGCCCGTAGGGGGCCAGGGAATAGCTTCTCAGTTGTGGAGTCGACGCACATACCCACAGCCCCAATTGGCAAGTTGTCCGTCGTAAATAATCCTTACCAGCATCATTCCTAGTTTGTCTAAGAGACATATGAGGCCATACGAGGACGGTCCTCCTGAACTGGGTTCTCCTTACCTTTTCGTAGCAACGCCAGGTGCTGGGAAGAGGCATTCTCCCATGCCGTGTTGGAAGAGATAAGGTGTTGTTGCATCGAAAACCTAATTCGGGCTCTTATCAGGTCTATTGGTCTTGCTGTTCCTTATCTTAGAGGATGCCCCTTAGAGCACCTGTAAAGTAGTTGCAGGGATCAGGATGCAGCTTGCTGGTCTCCAACATGATACTGCCAACGAAGGACTGTCCACTTGGGAAAAGGTGCTCCCCTATGAGGGTAAGTAATTCGTGGCTGGTTATTGTCGGACATCTATTGCAAGGCGGGAGCGTGCTAGAATCATCCGTGTCCAACTGTATAGGCATGGATGGTCTATCGTTGATGGGGTCATTTGTGGTCGCTTCTCTTTTTGGGAAATAGCACTGGAAAGGAATATCGAAAGTGAAACATAAGTTTCGATGCCAAATTTAGATTTCGTTGATCCACATGCCAGTAGTCATGCAAAAAACTGGTGTTATAACGCCACCAACACCGCCGTAGGAGTGGTGCTGACTATTCCTGTGACATCTAGGCATGCAAGTCACTGGATTAATATCTTTGAGTTGCCACCAGATGGTATACAACTCCTTGGATTCCTCGCTTCGTTTGTCGCGCCGGATGACAATGAAAAATTCGATGACTTTACACCCTCGCTTATTATGTTCCACAGCAGAGGTCCGAGGATTGATCCTTGCGGAACTCCTACTACGACGTTGCACTTTTTGTGTTTTATATAAACTTCCCCTTGTTGAATTAGTCTAAGACTGTTTTTTAAAGTGCGGTTCGGTGCATCCATTCTGGGCAGACTTCTGATTATGTGCGTCCAGCTAGCTAAACGTATTTTTACGTTTTGTTTGCAGCGCAACTCAAATTTGTCTCCTAACCGCATTTAAATTGTCTGCTGTCAATACAATAAAAGTCGACAGCTTATTGATGAAGTTCATGTAAACAAATGATCACCTCGGTCAATGCCTTGCATTCTTCAGAAGTTTACTACCCAGGCGCCTGTTTGGTGACCCAGTCGATTGCATGCCGCTGTATACAGTTTTGCATGTACCCACATAAGACTATATCACAAGACCGCGACCATGACAATGAATCAGCAAACACAAACGCATACATCCCCTGGCACTCCAGCAAAAGAAACAATTTTCAATCAAATCCCATCCCACTACCGACCGACGCACAGTGCGTGTAATAGCGACCCCAGCGGTCATCAAATTGTCATGAAATATGTACCCGCAAACTCCCTCCCTCATTCGGTCTATCCCCAGACGAGTGATTCGATTTTGCAGCATCAATCTCAATCAAGTGCCGATGAAATTGCATCAGGCCTTCAAGACGTACGCCTTGGAAATTTCTTAATCTTCTCATCGCATGCGCTTCAAAGCAAACAATGCCGCGGTGAACAATCAAAAATTTAACCGTGTTATATGTGCCACTCAAACTGACACTTGAGTGTCAATCACAGCAAACAATAAAAATCCATCCACTTGGCCAATGAATGTAATCACTCCTTGTGTGTGCGCGCACAATTTTGCATTCATGTGTGTTTTTCAGCGTCGTCGCCCCAGAACTCGAACGACCGCCAGAACCAACAAAACACCCCTTTGTGGCGGTGGTCATAAAATTCCGTTGCCTCCCCGCACCCCCGCCCGCATAATAGACAAACGAAGTCACGCCAACCACTGACATGCTGTTCTACGCCAAGACCGAGGAAGATTTTCGCGCCTATTTTCCATCCAACTGAGTCTAGAATCGAGTGTGGTGTGGGGGGTGGGTGGCAAGTCCAAGAAAGCCAACACAGCGGGGAAATGCGATAAAAAATGTACGAGCGAGTCGACGGACGGCAAGGCGGCTGGTCGGGCAAGAATTGCCAACACCAGTTGCGGGTGACTCTTATAGCTACCGCCAGCAGGCACAGAGCTCAGGGGAGCTGTGGCACCTTACAGCGATATGAAAATCGCAATCTAATCTGGCAGCCAAATCGTGCTTATCCCACAGCCCTGCGAGGCAGCGATTTCCCCAGCAACCCCCTGCCCAAGTCCTATCCCAACTCACCAGAGCGCCGAACAACAGGTGAAAGCTTTCGCTCTCTCACTGCGCCCGAGTTGATATTCCGCACGCCGTTGGAGAAATCGCGAGAGCTCGGCCAACACGAGAGCGTTTGAATCGAGCGGCTATCCTGTTGAACATCACCAACTCGGGAGCACCCGCGTTACACCATGTAACCAGGACACCAATAGATTCCAGTGATAAAGTTAACAGAATCTTTCAGTTAACGTTAAGCTTTCATCTGATACGGTTAAAGTTGGGCAAAGCCAGTGAAAACGCTTAAAAATGCGGTACTCGTCCCTAACACAACAGCTCCATACGACGGCACACCATCGCTCCGGTCTGTGGGTTGCGTTTTAAGTGCTCTCGCCCGTACAAGGATGCACAGCCCGATTAGGGTGTCCTGAATAAGATATACACGAGTGTTTTGGAAAATTTATTACCGTGTGTGCGTTTTGATCTCGTTTTTTCTTTTTTTTTTGTGTTTTTCCCTGGTGCTGTGTTCTTTGTTTTTCATCTGTTGTCATCTGGTTGTGCTGCTTTTGGGGGCAGGCTCGCTGTCAACGTTCTGGCGGAGACAGGCGTTAAGAATTAATAATGATAATAGTGTGTTTGTTCTAATACCCGTCATGTGAATTTATGTCCTGGATTTTCCTTAAAAAGATATGTACATCCATCCGTGCGGTACGAGCGTGTTCCTTAGCAAGTCCATTCTCACACTCGTTAAGCGTGCGAGCCGGGATACTTTAGTGTGATTTACGCGTTTTAATAAATGTCCCCTCTCAGAGGAGACTGCTCGAGAGTGCAATTAGGGAGGTGGGCAAGAAACATGGCCTGCCAACGGTAGATACATCCGAACGACGACATCCACAAGAAAAGCAAGTTACTTTAGAGAGATTTAAGCTTTCGTTATAAGAATAAAATAAAACCCAACCACGTACATACCTGTGCATAGTTACGAGAAAAATGTAGAAACCGTTTGTATTTAAATGAGACTCCTGTTCCATTTCAAGTCCCCCGATGAATTGAAATTGAAAATAGAAAATAAAAAAAAAATAGTGCATAGAAATACGTAAAAATAATGATGTCGACCTGTTAGGCAGGCACACTTCATATACACAGAAAAAAAAGGATATTACCGAGTGTTGTGATCGGAAGTAGATGGGTTTTTCTTCTTCAGTTTTTTCATAAGTTTCGTGTTTTTTTGTGCGTGTGTGCTTGAGTGTGAAAAACAAGTTGCAGGGAATTTCCCAGCTTGTGCATAGAAGGAAAGTGTAAAAGTGTATACATTGGATACAAAACATTTCATTGGGATCCCACAAAATGTCGGCCGCCATCGGACCAACTACCGACATGGATGTGGATATTGAGATTGATATACAGCTGTTGACAACAGGATACGAGGACAGCACGGTGAGTTGATCTGGCGTTTTACTTTCTGCATGGGTGGGGGGAATCCATTTCGATGGAAAAAAAAAAAGAAAGTCTAACCAAGGGATTAACAGAACATTTTTCAGGGTCTGTGGGGGAAAGTGTGACACTGAAATAGTTTTTTTTTATTTCTCTTGCGACGAAAGACTCTCTGAATGACGAACTTGGTGAGATAATGAAATTTGAAGCCTATTCCACTTAGCCTTGGAAATTCTAAATTTATTTTGCTTGAATCCGTTTTCAAGGCGATGAAGAAGTTGCAATGCTTGAGACCTGGATTCCCCAAGTTTTGTTGGACACGACATAAAAGGAAGCCTGAATGTGTGGTCTTGAAAAAGTCTCCACACATTGCCTCTGCTCTTCTCTCTCTCTTAAATCCCTTAACCCCTCTCGATCGAATTTCTACAACGCATTTGAGCTCCCTGCAACTCACTCCTAAAGAACTCGATTCCTCTTCAACTGTGTTGCGCCATGTTTGCCTAGGGCGTTCCGCTGTTCTGCCTGCTTGCGTAAGCCGATTCCACTGCATGGCGGACTTCGTGCCGCAGGGTGTGTCCAATCCACTGCCATTTTCTCTTTCGTATTGTGATGTTTATAGGTTCCTGGCCCGTCTCTCGTTTGTTAGAGATACGGTTCGGCCAAAAAATCCTAAGTCTGTTTCTTAAACATCTTTTTACGAAAGATTGCAGCTGACGTGTGGTCATGGTGTCCACTTTGCAGGTACTGCATTCATACAGAAGCACCGACTCTACGTTGGAGTGGAAAAATCGCAGCTTGGTTCTTAAGCTGATGACTTTGCTTTTCCAGATCGTGGATAAGACTCCGAACGCAGCTTTAGCCGGAAAATTTGATGACGACCTTTTAAGATCGTCAAAGTGTGGAATCTGGAATGTTAAGACTCTCTTGGACTCACTTCAGGAATGGCCATAAAACGCCAGATTTTTTCAAATGAAACGCGAGTTCTTCTTCTTATTAGGCAGACGAACCATGAAGGGTCTGAACCTGAGCAATTGCTGCCTTCCATCGGTGAAGTTCCTGAGCACGCTGCTTCCAGTCATCAAGGCAAAGCTGTCTTACATCCGCGATGACTTGGTCTTTGGACCGGAGGTTCGGTCTTCCTCTCCTTCTCGAACCAGGAGGCTCGGATTCGAAGACCGTCTTTGCTGGAGCGTTGTTGTCCATTCGCTCGATGTGGCCGAGCTAGTGTAGTCGACGTCGGCACATCCACACATCCACACCCTTGTACAGCTGGTAGAGTTCTCCTCCATTCGTCTTCCTACGACGAAAAATTTTTCTTTCGAAGGCACCAAGAATCAGCTCTGCAGTCTTACTTAATGTCCAGCTTTCGGCTCCATAAAGTAGGACTGGCAGAATAAGAGTTTTGTAGAGCATGACTTTGGTCCTTCGAGTCAGGAGTTTCGAGCCCAGTTGTTTTGACAGACTAAGGTAGCATCGGTTGCCAAGGGCGATTCTACGTCCGATCTCCACTACGATGTCATTCGTGTCGTTTGCCCCGAGGTAGACGAACTCCTTTACTACCTCTTAATTGTAGCTGTCGATTGTAACGTTTTGGCCTAAGTGGTGTGCGGCGGATCGTTTTTTGGCCGGCAGCATATATGTTGTCTTGTCCTCGTTGATCTTTTCGACTGTTCCTCAATTGCCGTGAAAGCTTCCAGACTTGTAGACGATAGTGCCTTCCGTGTTGACTTCTCCCCGCCGCACTATCTTCCATAGTACCAAATTGAAGAACTTATTGTCATAGTTTTAGGTGATTTTAATTTACCTGATGTTAAATGGGGTTTCTCTCAAAATGAAAAAAAAATATTCTCCCATTTAATGTTCCCCATGATAGAACATTCGTAATTGACAGTTTGTTTGCTGCTAATTTGCGCCATGCTAGTGGGAATGTATTGTGAAGAAATAGAGGCTTCCTTGAGCCCAGCAGATTTTCCACTACTAAATAATAGTATTTATCAGTGTGCGTTCGAAGTTTCAATTAATTTATCAATGTTAAATGCTATGTCTGCGGACATCAATAATCAGGTATGATTTTGTTAGAGCGGACTTTATATCATTTAACATCTGTAAACTGGCGACATGCGCTTGATTCGGACAGTTTAGTCATTGCTTTTACTGAGTTTAGGGGAATAATATTTTTTTTTTATTTTTATTAAATAAAAAAAGTGTCTAATTTAAGCAAAGTTAATTTCACAGCTCGTAATAAATTCATACAGTTGCGAAGAGAATATGATTTCTTGATATAGACAATATCATATCACATATCAATCACATATCAAGTGAAACGAAAATTAAGAGTAGTCCTAAATCTTTTTGGTCTTTTATTAATACAAAGCGAAAATCTATTGGGTTACCATCTACAATGTCAAATGAAGGAATTGTTAGTGATGATTTAAATAAAATTGTGACATGTTTGCTTCATTTTTCCACTCAAATCCTGTAAATGAGGTTGTTGATTGTAATTCATTGCCTACTTGTGAACTAATCACTAATATGAGAAGTTTATCCTTATCAGAAGATGAATTGTCATCGCTAGAGTGGAATTGTAATATTGCGCCCTCTGTTTGTTAAGGCATGCAAAAATAGCCTGGTCTATCCTCTGAAGACAATATTTAATATGTCTCTTAAGACAGGGAAATTTCTCGATTGCTGGAAGCATTCTTATATTACTCCAATTCAAAAGTCTGTGTCAAAAAGAATAATTGAAAACTATAGACCCATAGCTAAATTGCAATTGATTCCAAACATTTTTGAAGCTGTTGTTAAAAAGAGCCTTTATACAGTAGTGCGCAATTATAATTTTTGTTAGCAACATGGTTTTATAAGCGGTAGTTCGACCACGACCAACTTAGTTATCCTCACTAATTATTGTCTTCGTGAACCATTTATAAGTAGACAATGTTTACATGGATTTTTCGAAAGTCTTCGACCGGGTCCACCATCAGGCTCGGATTTCATTCGAATGTTTAATTTCTCGGGCGTCCTTCAAGGCAGCCATATTGGCCCGCTTTTATTCCTTCTGTTCATCAATGATCTGCCATTGTTTTTTATCGACAACCAACTGTCCTTTATAAAATGGGTGGCGCTACAGCCCATAGAGGGCCAGGGCCTAGCTTCTCAGCAACCACTCGTGTTGTGCGTGCTATTGTTCTCACACGAGTGGAAGGGACCTACAGTTTTATGCCGACTCCGAACGGCCAAGTTTGAGAAGCTTTTTCTAGACAGGAAATACTCTTTGAGCATTGTCAGTAACTCGAAAGAGGTGGGGTCGTGAAAATTATTTTTGTCGCTCAGAGCTTGAATCGAACCTACGACGTTGAGGGTGGAGTCGCGCACATACCCACAACGCCACAGGCCTTTGTCTTTTATATGGGGACGATTAAAAAAGTTGACAACTCCGTTAGCTCCGTTGATGACGCGCTACGACTGCAGTATAATCTCAATAAAGCTAATGACTGGTGCACTTTGAACCACATGCATTTCAACATAAATAAATGCTCTGTTCAAACTTTCTGTAGTAAAAGAATTTCAATTGTCTTTGACTGCACCGTTCATGGATCTGTTTTGAAAAGAGTAAAGAATTTTAATCCTCTTTTCGAAATCATGGTACCTTGATTCAAAACCACACTTTTGCCTTCATCCTCGTATGCTTTGGGCCGTTATCCTACTGAAACACACATTTGCGTGTTTTTTTGTACACGACACTGGGGAGCATAACTTCTGTAGGGATTATACATGAACGTGTTGGTCCATAATTTATCAAATGTATAGGCTCCACATAGGAATACGGAAAACATGCCCAAAGGATTACCTTCGCACCACCATTGCTTGACGGTCTGTACCGCATACTGGGGTAAATAAATTGGTATGAGCGGACGACGGACCAGTTTCTCCAAATAGGACAATTCTGCTTTCTTCCTTGCAAAGAATTTTAAGTCAAAGGCCAATCGGCATGATTTTTGGCAAATTTGATCCGAGCCTGCAGGTGCTTATTTGTCCAGACAGGGACCTTGCGTTTTTATAACAACCTTCTGTGAATCGTTACATCAATTAAAAGGAGCTACGACGTAACTTTCACTGGGTTCGCTTTAAGCTTTGGACGTCTTACGTTACCTTCCCCGAGTAGCTGACTTTTCGACGTATCGTAAGGCATTAGCAATTGCAGCGACACTACACACAAGTGATCCCTAAATCTCGTTAAAAGATTTGCCCGCTTGACGCCACAGGCAGATGAGCTCTTGCTTTTCCAAATTTGTGTGCTTTCCACGGCCCACTACGATCAATTTTTGAGCAAACAAATTTTACAAAAAATAATGACAAGGGCTGTTTCTTTCTTCTTACCCAGTAAAATTAGGACTTAATCTTATTCTTTAATCTTTTCTGCAAAATACACAGTCGCTTAATTGAATAAAATCCTTGACCACTCAAGGGCAGATAATTTTTCTTGCACAGAACCGCAACAATATTCTCGCCGAAAAGTTATACAGTCTAGGTGACGAAGTGTTTGCCAGGGAAACGATTTAAATTGATATGAACGTCACACTGTGAGTGCACATATGAACAATAAAGAATTTGATTTTATCCAAAAGGGATACAAATTCCGAAAATAAAAAGTTTCCTTCTGCCAGAAAAGGAAAAACAGTAGCCACTTGTGGGGACTGGACGAATCTGATCCTTGCGGCGGCAACAATTTCCGAGAATATTGTCACACATGAAGTCGTTTTAAATTCCACTTAAAGCCATTTCGAAAGTATGAGAAAATCACGATATCGGGTGAGATGCAGAACATTGAAAACAAATTCACTCGATCTGAATATCCAATTCGTTTTAACTTGATTCCCGCTTAAGATTCAGGCGTCACCATTTATTCCAAGGACAGTTGCTTACTGAACACAAGAGCACTTGGCTCAAATTTCCACATCCACCGCAAATATTTTTGGAATATTTTAGATCACAAACAGAAGAGCTCATATGGAATACACCAGAGCAACACTCAGGAATGTTTAAGGAAAAGAACATAATTTTTTCCCAAACAAGGAGAAATTTAATGAAATTCCATATCCTTTTGAACTGCGTTCACCTTCCGCGGGTAACGTTCCACAGGCAACATGTCTCCCAGTTCGAGGAAATCGCATCCTGTATTGTGTGTTGCGGTTTAGTTTTTCAAAGGACAGAAGGCCTCAACTGGGGTTCATGAACCAAGGAAAATTGCAGTGAATCTAAGACTTTGGTATGTCGATGTTAAAAGGATTATTTAGAAGTTTTTTTTAATAATTCTTCTTCTTTGATTGGCGCCACAGTCCGGGGTGGACCTGGGCCTCAACCAAGATGCCTCTCCAGCCAGCACGATCTTTCGCCAGCTGCATCCAGTTGCGCACACCATGTTGGTTGTGGTCCTTTTTCAGTTGTGTGCGCCATCTAGTGCGAGGACTTCCTCTGTTGCGCTGTCCCAATGGATCGGTGTTTGTGCAGGCGGCGTCGAACTTACAGAGAGTTTCTGGGAGACTCGGTTGGCAAAGATCCTAGCAGTCCGTTGCGATTGTAGCTTTGCTGATGATTCTCATTTACGCGGTAAAAATCAGCTGTGTAAAGTGAGACTGAGAGTTAAAACAGTGTTTTGTGTTGCTCTGAAACTCAGAGCTATAGACAGCTAGCATGGCACCATCGCGAAGATAAAACGGAGGATTACGCTGGCTTATAGTTGTATTTTTGGATTTTGGATTTGGCGCAGAAGTATGGACACTAATGTGGACGATGATATTCTTAGTCGCTTATGTCCCGTATGTACGGATGGTCTTTGGAGGAGGTGACTGAACTGCGAACTGTACGGACGGCAGAGCGCCATCGAGCTGGTCAAAAGAGTTCTAATTTCTTGTCTCAGAGGACTAGGTCACTTAGAGCGAATAGACACCAATGCTTCGGCCCGAAAACGTTCGACTTAAGCCCCGAGGGACAACGCGCAAAAGGATGACAACGCCTCCGGTGACGCACGAAGCTAGAAGGAGACGTGCATAATTTGAACGTGCGTGGCTGGAAGCAATTACCACAAGACAGGGCCAGGTGGAGAGGCAAGTTAGCTGAGTCCCAGGTCCATCCCGGACTGTAGCGTCAGCCAAAGAGGAGGATGATGTTCGTTCATCTGCTACTTAGCAGCTAATTTCTACTTCGTTTATTGCTTGTCTTGTACATACAAGAATTTCGTGTTTAAGATCTAAATCATTTTTGCAAATCTACTTCGTTGTTTTAGTTGACTTTCTGGCATCAGACCTGCCCCAATCATATGTATGAAGTTCAAACTTATACCACAATTATCGCATTCGCACACAGAAGGCGATCGCGGTTGCCTCTGAAATTGGATCCACATTAAAAAAATAAGGAGTAGCACTGGACATAGTATACACTGAGGCACACCATTGCATTCACATCAACCACATTTCATGACGTTGAGTACGAAAGCACTTGTGAGAATCAATATGCGGTGGGGGTTGTGGAAAAGAGCAGCTAATTATCTGCGTGGTTTCAAATTATGTTCGTGGTTATAATAAAAGCGCATATAAGGTAATGTATGATTCCAAACTGTGATTGCTGATGTGATGAAATAACAGCTTATCCCTAAGAGTGACTGCGATAAAAGAGCGGTTTGGAACGCAAGGGCAATTAAGGGCAATCGCAGTTTAAATCACAATTAAGAGCAGACTGCGATTGAGTTTTTTATTTACTCCGAAAAAATCGCGGTTTGTAATTTTTTGCTCAAAGTAGTGATCATGCTTCGTAGCTTTATACCCTGCCGCTGCTTATATATCGACTCAGTCCTTTTCACACCCACATTGCTGACAGAAGTTCGCCAAAGTGCTGTGGAAACAGAAGAGTTTCTGGCAAAGGTCCTGCAAAAATGTCTTCCAGATGAAGAGTTGGCGTCTGCAATACCATGGAATATTTATTTGTTCATATTCATCTCAAAAATGTATATCTCCGCATTTCCAACAGAGCATTGTACTCACTCTCACAGTCTGTCATGAATCTCTACCTGGCAATACAGAGTAGGCAAGTTCCACAGTTGAACTGATAACTTTGCAAGATGATAATACAGGGTGGTTAAATTTTAAGGTCCGATGTTGATTTTGAATAAAGCACAAATTATTTAGGAAATTATTGTCAATTCTCTTTATGGTGATAATTTTGTTATGGTTCAATTGTGTATGGAACAAAATATCGGCCAAATGGCCGTCGCTCTCTGGGCGGCTCATCGCCATCCGATGGTCCAAATTTTCGATGACGCTGAAGCATAATTGAGGTTCTATGCAGTTAATGTGCCGAATTATCCCATCCTTTAGCTCTTGAATTATTGCTGGCTTATGGACGCACACCTTTTCTTTCAAATAACCCCAAAAGAAAAAAATGCAACGATGACAAATCACATGATCTTGGCGGCCAATTGACATCACCACCACGTGAGATAACACGGCTGTGTAGCTGTGTGGCAAGTGGCACCGTCCTGTTGAAACCACATACCGTCCAAAATCATTTCTTCCAATTCGGTCCATAAAAAGTTCGCACAGTAACTGCCTAACCGGCCTCATTTTGGAAAAAAATACGGCCCGATGATGCCGCCAGCCCATTAACCGCACCAAACAGTCACTCTTTGTGGGTGCATTGGTTTTTCGGCAATGACTCTTGGCCCACGTGCGGCCATTCTGCTTATTGACGAGTCCACTGAGGCGAAAATGTGCCTCATCACTGAAGATGATCATCCACTGTTGCCATTTCTTGTCACCATTCTGACTAATGACGACGCTTGAAATGGTCAATAGGCTTTAGTTCTTGAGTCAATTACACCATGTAAGCGTGTAAATGTAAGTCTGTGTGTATGTTCATCAACGACGAGCGGGAGAGGTGCAATTGTTGGGCACCAACGACGAATTGAGATGGACGGCTCTTCAGCCATACCATCGCGGACAGCAGCAATATTTTCTGCAGTACAAGCATACACTGGTATTTTCACATCTCTTACAGACACGATTTGCTCAAATTTTTGCAGGATTTTTCCGATTGTATGCACATTTGGACGATTAAATTGAACGAAAAAATCACGAAGTGCACGATATGGATTTTTATTTGAACGCCTATTTTCATAATAAGGCTGAATAATTTTACGGCGTTGCTCGATTGTGCATCTTTCCATGGTTCAAATTGAGTTAGTCTAAGATTGAAAAATGTCAAATGAAATGCAGGAAAAACTTGACGTTTCAACATCGGCCCTTAAAATTGAACCACCCTTTATGTCAGGAGATATTTATGATTGATGGATTTTGGGTTGCATACAGTGATGGGCGCATATCGAGTGATAATCGATTATTACAACATTTCGAGAACATCTCGATTCTCAATGATGATCAATGATCAAAAGAATGACTACTAATCTCTCGAGTGACTACTAACCACTCGCATGGCTTCTAACTACCAACACAAGAGAACTCGATTAATGTATCAACAGCGCGAGAGCGAGTAACAAACAATTATTGTCGAGAGCTACTGATCAGGAACATGAGCAGAATGAAAGTGATTTGCGACAAGTTGTTTTTAAACCATTCGGTGAAATGGAAACAAATAAAACAGCTTCGAAAGCAACACTTCTGGACCCAGTGTTATTGTTGATGTTTTTATTAATGCACAGTAGTAGTGGGGTAATACTTGAGTTCTTTTCCCTTTCCTTTTTTCTTTCATTCTGATGTTCATTCTACGTTCCTGATGAGTATTTATCAACGAGAACTATTTGAAGTAAGACAATTATCGAGTTATCTTGTGTTAGTAATCACTCGAGCGGTTAGTAGCCACTCGAGTGATCATTCGATATCTCGATTACTAAAATCATTCGATTATTCCCATCACTAGTTGCATATATTTTAGCTTAAGGAAAACTTAACATGGCGTGTAGTACTTTCTGATATCTGATAATAGGCAATAATTCTGTCCCTTAATATGCGCACCATCAGCTGCTCGTGAGCGCGGGATCCTTACAAAAGCCTTTAATGCGGAAGGAGCGAATTGTTTGAATTACCAGTACCACTTGTCGTTTGATAAACTACTGGCACACCAAAACTTTTTCCACAAAATTCTGAACACAGTTGCAAAAGACATCGGAGCTCTATCTCTTAATGTTTAAGGATCTATGAAGGACAAACAAACTGGCACTGATTTTTATATGCAGACATGATTTTAGGCGAAGGAAGCACGCAATGGATCAGCTTTTCATAATTTTCCAGGTCCAGCAACTGACCCAGGGAAAGCTTATCGACACTGAACGCCTCCAAGTCATAGCAAAGGCCTCTAGCTACTCATACTACACCTACATTGGCCAGCTACTGGACCAACTTACAGCTTGCGCTTAGTCATGCTTCTGTTGATGAAGAAGACTGAACCGACAATTTTGAGGACGAATCCATTGTCATACATTATTATGCAAATATTTCGAATTAACACGAAGATGCCGAAGGTGTAGCGTAAAAGATGAGCAAGTACTGACTGAGAATGCTAAACTCAGAAAACCAATAATTTCCCCATATTCATGGCAAACAAAAAGTCACCCTAAACTCTGCGGCTCATCTATAATCAGACTTAAGAGAAAATCATGAATAAAGCGCATGTTGGGGTGAAATTCTTCGGCGGAAGGGTACGATACATTTCAATTTACGTGAGCATAGCGGAGGCGTTCCAGCGAGCGGAGCAGTATTTGGAATTTACCTATTTTTGTCGTGTCGGCTATACATTAGGTTTGTCAATTGAAATGAGTGGGAGTGGAAGACTCTGTGCGTTGGCATTACGGTAGGCATATTCTGGGTGACCTCGGTTTCACTCACAGACATTTAAAGGGTGGCAGCCTTTCGGATTCATTAAAGCACGTTGGATTTATGGATAATTGCTGGATGATTTTTTGTGCGGAAGGAAACATTATTGTGCTGACAGAAAATGTTCCGAATAATTTTTTCCGGGAGCTAAGTTCAATACGAATGACGACTGCACATGTAGGACTCATTTCTTGGGCACACTTGGGCCACAGTAGGCTCTTTGTTTTACCACAGGATCAAGTGGATCCTAATCCGCCAGTTGACTGACACTGGTTTTCCATAGCTATGTCAAGCGGTTGAAATACAAGCTCGCTAAATTCACGAGGGCAGATAACAATGACATAGAAGGAGTTCAATAGTCTCTCTCTGCATTGCTGCAGCTTCTACAGAAGTCATTATTGAGATGCCTAGTCTGGAGGCGTGTACGCCGCAGTGTTCGATGTAATACAAATACTGTTTCTGAGACTCGACCGGCTCGTACTTATTAACTCAAGATTGATGTATAAAAGGTTTTCCAACAAGGACTTGGTAACTTTTGTTAAAATAGTCCGTCGCAGTTCGTGGTATTTGAACGCCAAAACAAGGCATAAACCCATTTTTAATTGTACAACTGAAGAAGTACAAGTATGCAGACCTCAAGTAAAATACCGTGGCTATAAGAAAAACCAAACGTCGAGTCAATCTTTCAAATAAACAATTGGCCACAGTGACAGTTTCGAGTTGGGTCTTAGGCCACGTGTGCAGTTTGAGGCGCTTGTAAGACAATATACATAATTTTTGCGTGGTTTGTTTTTAAGGAAAGCTAATCGGACCGGATTTTGCAACGGAACCTATTTCTAAACGCCTTCAAAACGCTTCAAATCTTGAGTCAGTTTGGTCTTGTAGTGGCTGTAAACCAAGATCCTTATGCCAAATACGCCATAGTGTGGCCTGAGAGATGCCCAATTGTCGAGAACGCCGTAGAATTGACTGATTTGTATCGTTTGCTACGGAGTTTGAAATGCTGTCAAATTTTGGACGCTTTGGCCAACCTGTTGTCTCACTGACAGGGCGACATCACACAATGATTATGTAGATCCAATTTTTTTCTCTAAAATTTTTATTCTCTGTCTACTAGGGCTAGAATCGCGACCGGATACTGAAGTAAAGTTGCGGTCACCGACTCTGGATTTCGGTTGCTTGTGTTCGTGTAGTTTACCATAGCAAAAATGTTAAATTTAGTGAATAAATTGACAGTGACAGTTGATGATTGCAGTAAAAGCGTGCGTTCACAAATTAATTTCAACGTTGTCAAGTCCCTATTCGAAAAGCCCTTACAAGATTACGGTCTTGAGTAATCTTCCATATTTGGTATTTATCCAGTACGAAATTTCTGGGTCTCACGATCGATAGCAAGCTAAACTGGAACCTCAACATCCTCTTCCTTTTTAGCTGTACACAAGCTATTGGGTTCATCGCACGCTAGATTTTCACCTCGATTGTCAGACCGACACTTCTGCATGGAGTCTCAGTTTGGTGGACAGCACTAAGCGAAGCTATCAACTGCAAGTCACTCAATCGAGTACATAACTGGCCGGCTTGTGCATTGGTGGACCACTGAAAAGGACTCCACTCAGACGGACTGAATATTCTCCTCCACCTTCAACCACCAGTGTGGCTGCCCTTAGCAGTCAGCCAGCACAGCCTTGAGACTCAAAACACTCCGACGGTGGTTCGAACTCAACATCGGCCACTCAACCATTCTCAAGGAATTCAAGGCTATCTTCGAGAAGAAATGTTCGATCAGCATTCCCTCCAGATCGGACTGGATGTCTGATAGGCAGGCGTTGGATGATCCTCTGAGTATTTTCACAGACGGATCGAAGACTAACGAAAGGGTGGGTGCGCATATCCATTCCCAAGATCTCCTGAAACTCCCTGATAACTCTAGCGTTTTTCAGGCAGAAGCCATAGCGATTAAAGAAGTGTTGTCATGGCTCAAAAACAACATGATATCACCATCTACTGCGAAAGTCAGGCCGCTATAAAATCCCTGGACAATGTCTTGTGGTTTTACTCAAAAAATCCCTTTATTGCAGGCTGAGCTTTTTAACACTCACCTCATGTGGGTGCCGGGACACTGACATAGCAGGCATCTTTAAAGCCGATGAAATCGCCCGGTGTGGTACAACCTCACCTCTGTCAATAGCAGGGGTACCACCTACCATGCCGATCGCTACAGCCTACCTTCCTTTGAAGATTAATGACAAATGGCTAGAAGGCACCACCTGCCTTTAAACAATAAAATCTGGGCATGACTGAACCTAAAATGGCCACTCAGTCTACTCAGACTCAGCAAGCACTCACTAAGGCCTCGCATAGGCGTCATAACCGGGCGCTGTGCGATTAGCACTCATGCTCACAAGATGGGTGCCCCATATAAAGATTTCTGCAGGAGCTGCTTGAATGAGGACGAGGAAGAAAACACTCATCACCTACTCTGCTAGTACAGCGCTCTGGCTTGTCGTAAGTTCCTACACCTAGTGGCCTACTACTTCAATGAGATAAACAGCGCAAGCTAAATGGCTTCACTAGAAGCACCAACTGCTTCCGATGTTAGGAGAAATCATTCCGTGTGGTATCACAATGGGCCTACTCTAGCCCAAGTGTGACTGCTCTTAGCAGTCAGCCACTATTACCTAACGTAACACCCGAAGATAAATTTCAGCCCCGTAGGTGTTATGTGGGGTGCCGTGGCGTTGTGGGTATGTGCGTCGACCCCAACCTCGACGTCGCAGGTTCGAATCCAGCTCTGAGCGACAAAAATAGGTTTTCACGACCTCACCTCTTTCGAGTCACTGACAATGCTCAAAGATTACTTACTGTCTAGAAAAAGCTTCCCAAACTTGGCCGTTCGGATTCGGCATAAAACTGTAGGTGCCTTCCACTCGTGAGAGACCAATAGCACGCACAACTCGAGTGGTTGCTGAGAAGCTAGGCCCTGGCCCCCTACGGACTGTAGCGCCACCCATATTATTATTATTAGGTGTTATGGGACGCTTCGCTGAAACCACGAAGTTTCAGTTCGTTCTGTGTTCCGTGGGTCTGTATTCATCGTGGAACTTTTGTTTGTTCGAGTTGTGGCAGCTCAGCGCTGAACGTGGCCCACTCCTTTCTCATGTCTATCGGATTCGTTTCATCCCAATCCACTTGGCACTCCACCGAAGATCTTGCATGATCACGCAAAATGGCGAAAAGTCAGGCTATGGCCAAAAGAATGTTTCTCTTAGTGGGTGTAGTATGGGTTGGATGTGCGTTTTGAAACGAGCGATAATAATCCACGGGAAACCACTTGATTCCTAAGGCTTTAGCATGCGAAAGTGAAGGACAAGTCTACTTCTCGTTGATCCATCGCTACTCCATCCAGAACTTCAAACGCGTGTGTTGCCCATTGCCGCAGAATGAACAAAGCCTCTATTTCGCTGGCCTTCTGGGAAATATTTATTACAAACCATAATACATGTGAATATCACTCAAAACCCATAAACAACTGAACAACTGAGAGAAAACTCATATAAACAACTGTTTTATCGATAGTATCAGTCGCCTTGAAAAATAACATATTTCCTTGTCCACACTAAAAGCGTCCGTTTGGCCGCAGCCATCATAAAATTCGAAAGATACATTTATCTCCCGCTGTTGGGTATCGGCGAAATTTATTGTTCCCATATCTCGGTGCTTAACTTGAATTCGATTCCTTTTAGTGAAATTAAACATAAAACCTTATTGTCCTCGTCGATCGTTTTCAACGGAACGTGAACGTGAATATTAAAACATAATATCCCGTGGGAATAGCAATTTATTTCGGCTTGAATTTATGCACGATGTCATCATAAAAATAAAAGAACCAAACGACTACTCGCACACGAAAAAAATCATCACTGACACAGGACGAAAACAAACGGACGACGTCCGAATATTTCGCAAAGAACTGACACACGCTCGTGGACTTGATGTGTCATTGTTGTTGTTATGGATTATTTACGAATCGGAGATATGTGGCGATTTTTTTTTTGTATGCATTTGTGGATATTTTGTTTGCCCTTGATTCGACATGATGTTTAAATGTAGCGCAGTTCCTTGGCAGTTGACGGGAGGAGGACTGGCTGGTTCATTGTACTGCCACGCAAATCAATTGAGAGTTCCTTCATCAAGAACTGGCGTGCAACGATTATGAGGTTATAGTGAAATTACGCTTTTACCACACGTTGTATGAATTCGATACTTATGTGCTTCATAAGACCATCCGGGGGTAGATGCAGATCACTAACAGAATGCCGAAGCATCAGGATTGTGCTTCCCAATGGCGCGACAATAACACCAACCGACAAGGTGAAGTGTCTCGGTATTAAGTTCACGGAGAAACTAAAATTTAACAGCCGCTCTAAGCAGACTCTCAAAGAAGCCAGTTTCTGATTTCACCGCATCCACCCGCTCATGCGAGAACGAAATGGACTAAGCTAGAAGACGAAGTTGCAACCCATTCGGCCAATCAAAGCGTGTGGGTTTCCTATGTGGCAAACCATCTCCAAGCCCAGCATGAAAAAGCTTACGATATTTGAGAGGAAGATACACTAGATATGCACTACGACAGGGACCGGCAGAAGTACCCCAAAAACAAGTGACTCTGCGAAGAAGCCCGCATCGTTTCCATATAAGTGCACTTAGTGACACTGTTTCAGAGACAACTACATGACATCCGCAACCACCCTGGCTATCAGGGACCTGAGAAGTTCGACAACTGGACAACTATTCCTCGACGCATCGAATCTGCTTAAGGAGCAGACATTCCCAAGGACATCAAGCAACGGGCTGTATCACTTCTATCAAAGCAGTGATGAGGTTAAATGAGTCGCCTTACCACCAGCTCATCCCAAGAAGAGCAACAAGGACACACGGAATTGAACACCTCGATGTTAAAGATCTCCATTGATAAAAAGCAATTTTAAATATTATAATTGACAGCATTGTAAACCTTGCAGACATGGTACATCTGTTGGGCCCCCATTTTTGAGCCAACCGTATTTTGCTAGCTAAAGCTTTTAGCATGTAAAAGTCTTGTATAGTTTTTGTTCAAATAAAGTGAATTGAACGTTGTAGGAATGATCTCCCAAAGTAATTGAATCTACAAGAGCTCAGACCCGTGGAGGCGCCCAGGGTTTGGGTGGTACGGCTTCGAAGTTGTGATTATGCCTAGTATCCTGGTGGGAGCCTCTACAAGGCACTTCTTAATAGAAGAACGAACCACGTAACTAAGTAAAATCTATTTTTTTCAAAAAAGCAGCTGATTAGAGCGGTTTAAGCCCACGTTAAACTAGACCACATTGAAGGTTTGTGTAGCGGTTCCAACCGATCCACAGGCAGCAGTTCATTTTGTGATCGGAAATATTTCCTAAGAATTTTGGTATAGAATCGATTAAGCAGAAGATAACTGCAGCGAGTTACTCAAATTCTTTAGCCGAACAGTCGACTAAGAAACCCTGGTAATGAACGGCTGGAAGGCGCAGTGTGTCTGGCCTTGGTTATAGAGCTCCGAGGTTCGAATCCCAGTGAAAGCAAAGGTTCATATGTTTTCAAATCTGATCCAGTCAACATTTACCACTGTAATCGTACATCACTATCACTGAAACCGTCGATCGGTGGTAGTAGTCTGACTATGAGTCTCACAATAAATATCATGGTCTAAGAGTGCTGGCGATTTCCGGTGGCAGCCCAATAACCTAACCTAACCTGGGCAATGTAAGCACAAGTCATTTGAAAACAATTCAAGTTAGCGAGCGAACACAAGGACGGACTACTGGCTTACCAGCTCCTAAAAAAACAACAAGGCCGGTGCTCCCTCAAAGACTAGAAAGACAATGTTCCTAGTGGTCCCACACCTGCTTCTTCAAAAGGCCGCTTGGAGGGTTCGATAAATATATTCAATACAGATCGCTTCCCCGCGGGACGGTCGAGCTCTCGAAGAGCAATACCCTCAAAACGCACTTATAGCTGTGGTCTACCTTACGCATACTTGGTCGTCTAAAAAGCGTCCATTTGGAGAGACTCTCCGAAAACAAACATAAATCCATGACCTGAACCACTAAGGTCCAAGCGAGCCAAGACTCAAGCCAGTAGGTACTCTGTCCAGCACTGGCGAACCAAATTGATCGCATAGTTATGCACTGAAAAGTGACCTGTCTCCTTCCTCATTTTCTCTCGGGGAGTCATTGCATTGAGCTTCATTTCGAAGTCCCAGCAAGGTCTAATTTTGAAGTATCTTCATGCGTGTATTTTTTTTTTCCATGAGCTTAACCCCATGCCAGCAAAGCTGTAAGCTTAAAGTATATATCTATATGACTAAGAGGCAGTAGATGTCCTGAGCAGTTGTAGACGTTCATCTGAGTGGCGTTGCAAGTTGATCGCCGTATTCTGCTTATCTTAGTTAGGTTCCATTTGACTTGGTGCCGTAAACCAAACTAGGATGCCATACTGCTGGATTATTTAACGAACATGACATACGGTCCGGTTGAGAAGACAACTTGAGCGGGCCAGTGTCCGCCATGGACAATATGATACGACAAGAATTCCATCGGTCATAAGATTAACCGTGAATAAGAGATGTTGATAAACAGAGTTCACAAGAGTTCCGTCCAAACCGAGTTGCTTAAACTGAAACAAAATACATAAATGAACATTCAACATCATGTCTTCACAACCGGACGTGGTTTATCAACTCCGCTTGGCCATCTTTAAATTGAGCGCCATAACTGCACACTTTAACTGGGTGTGATATGAACACACAATACGCTTTGATTGGTTAAGAAAAAGAGAGCGAGTTGCACCGATTTCTGTTTCTTATGAGACGCGAATGGGCGGGGCCATGTGATGTGGCACGATGCCTACCAGTCTAACTGCTCTTTTCTCGTTTTTTCTTTTCATACCTGTGGGTGGCAGCTTTGCTTTTTTGTTTCTCTGACATCTCAAACAGTGTTGCCACATTGGCACGATCGATTCAAAAGGGACAAATTTTCTTACCTTGACTACGGGGCTCCTTAAGTGGCATAAGGAGCAATTGCACAACAGAGACTCAAAGTGTGCGTTTAAAACTTGGCATTTTTATCAAACGCCTTTATTGGGACTCATTTATTTTTAAATTACTTATTAATTGAAGCCGTGGTAACACTGATCTCACAGAGAGAATATATTCTCTTAATGTGAATGCGTAAAGTATTATGCTGATAGTGTTCCAAGTCAATCCAAGTTTGGTTTGAATCAGCAATATAATATTTTAAAATGGGCGATGCCGTCAGTCACCGCTTCAATTCCAAATCGGGTCAACTCGACTTAAGAAATATTCCGGTTGGCACATCTCTACCGTGGATGCTTGTAAATTCGTTGACACTTTTGCCTCGTCGTCTGTTGTCGCACGTCCCTTGGTTGCTTATCGCTTCTCTGGAAACCATAGTGCAACTCTGCACATTTTCTACATGGTGCGGCACATTTTCCACATAGTCCAGTCTCAGTCGACGTGAATCAACCAACCGCCAAAACTCATCTTTTGTTTTGTTATATGAAGAGCTATCTACTTCGCCCTATGTACTTGCTTAAGTCCACAGGTGCTCTCTCAGCTCATCTCTCATGAAATCGGCGACACATTGAGGCTGCTAGTCTAATCAATTGCTGCCTTTCATCGGTGATGGTGCTGGGCACGCTGTTTGCAGTTATCGAGGTCAAGCTGTCTTGTGTCCACTATGACCTGGTCCTTAAACCGGAGGTTCGGTCTTCCTCTCCTTTTCGAACCAGGAGGCTGGGATTCGAAGCCGGAGCGTTGGTGTCCGTAAGCTCGATGTGAACGAGTATGTTTTTCTTCTTTATTTGGCGCTACAGTCCGCGTTGGACATGGGCTAGCAGGAGCTAGCAGGATCTGTCGCAGATGACTTCAGCTGCGCAGACTAAGTTGGTTGAGGTCCTTCTCCTCTTGTCTGCGCAATCTCGTTCGAAAACGTCCGAATGATCGAGCCCGTGGAGTCCACATTCTGTTACAGTTCGCAGAGTTGGCGGTTCTGTCTACTCCTCCAATCGCCTTCCTCGCAAACGAGACCATACATCCGACGTAGAATTTTTCTTTTGAAGGCATTAATAATCAGGTCTGCAATTTTGCTTAGCGTTCAGCAGGACTGGCAGAATAAGACTCTTGTGGGACAAGATTTTGGTCCTTCGAGTCAGGAGTTTCAAGTCCAGTTGTTTTGACAGTCCAAAGTAGCATCAGTGGCCAAGGGCGATTCTGCGTCTGATCTCCACCAAGAAGTCATTCGTGGAGTTCACGTGGGTTTCAACAAGCCTGGCAACAACCCTTTAATTTGATATAGCTACTAGAGGTTCACCAGAAATGTTCTCGAAATGGAGATTTAAGTTTGCTATTTCAGTTCTGCGATTTTTATTTGAGCAAGTGTACGCGTTGCAATTGGTAAGCAAAACATTTTACTTCTAAAAACCCATTGCCCGTGGCTATGAGTCAAATCGTACGCATTTGGACCTACCATGTCGGGATTTGATTCCGCGTATAATAAAAAAATAATGTTCACGGCCCCATCTCTTTTTCACATCAACCTGGGCCCGGTTCTGAAACAACTGCATTGTTGAAAAATGTTAATGAAACACAACAGCAATTATTTGAAAAGGGGGGGATTTCTTCGAATGGAATGTGCACTTATTATGGTCTGAAACAATGCCACAGTTTGGTGGATATTCCATTACATTGTTTGAAAAATAACATTTTTGCCTGTTCCCTAGGGAGATGTAATGCAGATTCATGCCACAATGAAACAAAAAAATCTGTTTCATAAACTCTGATCAGAAAAAGCATGCGATTTTTGATCAGTTTCATTAATTATTTGTTTATACCCCAGTTACCTGC
Organism: Eristalis arbustorum; assembly: GCA_916610145.1. Taxonomy (NCBI): domain Eukaryota; kingdom Metazoa; phylum Arthropoda; class Insecta; order Diptera; family Syrphidae; genus Eristalis; species Eristalis arbustorum. Next base: position 63,582,299 of record OU744316.1, read on the forward strand.
ACACACAATTTAACTGTCGTATTGAATTCACCACATTTCAGATCCAAGCACTGGTGTGGAATGCTTTTCAATTATTTCTTCAAATGCATGCATAACGTACGTGTTTTATTACAAACCACATATCATTTGGCCGACAAAAAGATAATTTATTATATTCCCTTTTGTTGGAATAACTGGATGAATTTAAATAGAACAATTATGTTGGGTAGCTATGCCCAGGTTTAAGCAATTCGAATTTAAGTGGGTTTGAGTCATTAACTCGATGCGTTTGGTAAATAAAGCGTGATTTTTAAGCTATTACCTTTTTGGCAACACTGCTTTAAACGGCTGACTTACCTTTCGTGTTTTGTTTCACAACATCTTCAGTTTGGTCCATAATTTAACCATGAATCGTCTTACAAACGAACAACGTTTGCAAATTATTGAATTTTATTATCGATAGGCGTACTCTGTTAAGAAAGTTCATCGCGCGCTTCTTCCATTTTATGGTCAGTTTCGACGAACCTCATTTTTGGCTCAGTGGGTACGTAAATAGAGGCATTGTCGATTTTGGAGTGAATATCAGCCAGAAGCATTGCAAGAGCTACCAATATATCCAGTCATAGTTTGGTGCGGTCTATGGGCTGGTGTCATCATTGGACCGTACTTCTTCAAAGATGATGCGAATCGTAACGTAACTGTGAATGGTGAGCGCTACCGTGAGATGATATCCAACTTTTTTTTTGCCAAAAATGCAAGAGCTTGACTTGCATGACATGTGGTTTCAACAAGACGGTGCCACATGCCACACAGCACGCGCAACAATGGGCTAATTGAAAGGCGATTTCGGTGAACATTTTATTTCAAGTTCCTGACCGGATTTCGTCTTTAGACTATTTTTTGTGGGGCACAAGAAAGGAGACCCCTTCAACTGCTCCAACTATCGAGGGATCAGTCTTCTTAACATCGCGTATAAGATCTTCTCTGTCGTTTTGTGTACCCGCCTGAAGCCATTCATTAATAATCTGATAGGTCCATATCAGTGTGGCTTCAGGCCAGGAAAGTCCACAACAGACCAAATCTTCACACAACGGCAGATCCTGGAAAAGACCCAAGAAATGCAAATCGACACTCACCATCTGTTCGTCGATTTCAAGACCGCATATGACAGCGTGCATAGAGACGAGCTATACGACGCCATGTCTAGTTTTGACATTCCTGCCAAAATCGTCCGGTTGTGCAGGATGACGATGGGGAACTCTCGCTGCTCCATCAAGGTGGGTAACGACGACCTTCAGCGCCAAGAAAGGTTTTAGACAAGGCGACGAGCTGTCATGTGATTTCTTCAACATCGTCCTGGAGAAGATCGTGCGAAACTCACACGCCACCACTAGAGGCACGATCTTCCAGAAGTCCGTGCAATTGTTAGCATACGCCGATGACATTGACGTGATTGGCAGAACTCAGCGAGCCGTCAGTGAGGCTTTTGCTGACATTGAGACGGAAGCGGCTAAAATGGGTAAAACGAAGTATGTGCTGTCCTCAAAAAAGGACACACAACATCGACGTCTTGGACAGAGCGTCACAATGGGCAGCTATAACTTCGAGGTAGTCAAGAACTTCACTTACCTCGGCTCCGGAGTAAACTGTACTAATAACATCAGTACCGAGATCAAGCGTAGGATAACTCTTGCCAACCGCTGTTTCTTCGGGCTCAAGAGGCAATTGAGTAATAGAGCCTTCTCTCGAAGAACCAAGTTGACCTATATAAGACTTTGATCATCCCAGTCCTGCTATACGGCGCGGAGGCATGGACAATCTCGAAAGCGGATGAAGAAGTGCTTGGTCTCTTCTCGAGAAAAGTTCTACGCACGATCTTTGGTCCTGTTTGTGTTGACGGGTTCTGGAGGAGAAGATTCAATCACGAACTGTACGGGCTGTACAGCGACATGAGCCTAGTTAGGCGTCTACGGATCCAACGCCTACGGTGGCTAGGTCATGTAGAGCGTATGGACACCACAGCTCCGAAGAATCTTCGAATCCGAACCTGTCGGACAATGCAACAGAGGACGCCCGCGTTTAAGGTAGCGCACCCAAGTGGAGAAGGACCTCAACCAACTTGGTGTGCGAAACTGGAGACAGCTAGCCAGGGATCGCGCTAGTTGGAGAGGCATGTTGGTTGAGGCCCAGGTCCACCCCGGACTGTAGCGCCACACAAAGAAGAAGAAGATGTTAAAGCTCATGTATATACAGACAAGCCCGATTCAATTGACGCAGTGGAAGACCACATTAAAGCATATATTCGTGAGATACCGGCCGAAATGTATGTATAAAGAATATGCCAAAATTGGACTAAGCGGATGGACCATTGGAGGCACAGTCAAAGTCAACAGTTGCATGAAATAATCTTCAAATTGTATGCATTTTTCCGAATTTTATGTGTTTTTTTTAAACTTTCCTTTAGCTTTTAAAATATCGACCTTTAGAAGCGCGAGGACTGGACAGCATAATACCATCCCATGGCTCGGATGGCGTTATGCTGATTTACCGTAGGTTGGTAAATCTTTTCTTGCTGTGCAACATCCCCAACAGATGGATACAAAGTAGTTCTTATAAGTAAAGCGCGTAAGATCTACAACGTTCATTCAAAGAATCTAAGACCTACCAGCTTATCATAATTTCTACTGAAAACTCTAGAAAGGCTCATTGCTCCACATTTAAGATCTTCTATAGACCCAACTAAACGTTCACTACATCAACATGCATACAACAAAGGTGGATCCGTAGAAACAGCCCTCCACACTTTTCTTACTCTCTTGTCATTCTTGCTACACTTGGAGGATCCGAGCCTCAGCAATTGCTACCTTCCATCGCCGACGATCCTAGGCACGCTGCTTCCAGTCGTCAAGATCAAGCTGTCTTATGTCCGCGATGACTTGGTCTCTATGCCGGAGCTTCGGTCTTCCTCTCCTTCTCGAATGAGGAGTTTCGTATTCGAAGACCATCTTTGCTGGACCATTGTTGTCCATGCGCTCGATGTGGCCAGTGGCCAGTGCAGCCAACGGATTTTTGCCTTCTGGAGTACATCCACGCTTCTCCTCCATTCGCCTTCCTCGCAGGCGGGATCATATATCCAACGTAGAAGTTTTCAGGTCTTGAGTTTTGCTTATCGATCACCTCTCGGCTCTATAAAGCAGGACTGGCAGAGTAAGAGTCTGGTAGTGCATGATTTTAGATGTTGATGTACGCTGTACTGTAGGATGATGTAGAAAAACTCCTTTCAAATTTGTAGCTGTAGATTCTTATATTTTGACTAAGGTCGTGTGTGGCGGATCGTTTTTTGCTGGACAGCATATATTTTGCCTTGTCCTCATTGACCATAAGACCAGCTCCAGACGTTCACACAGTACGCTGGATGGGATTTTGTAGGCGACATGGTGAACAGGGATATACCTCTGTAGTTGTTGCCCCTTTTTGTGGATGGGGCATATGGAGCTAATATTCCAGTCGTCCTCCTAGTCGTTCGTCAGCTTTGAAGAGCTCTGATGGTAAGTCATCTGCATCGTAAGCCATCTGAGCCTGCGGCCTTGCTGTTCTTCAGCCTTTTAATGGCTGTGCCGACTTCTTCAAAGCTAGGTGGGAGGACTGCTTCATCGATTGCAGTTGGGATTTCCTGGTTACCTATCACTCTCCCCTCTCCCCTGCTGTTGTTTGCCGTTGCAGCGCTGTTTGGTATACCTCACCTGTTGTACGTTTTTTCTGCTCACATTCGGGTTTATTGCCTGAGGTGGTCGAGTGGAAAGGTAACCACATCTCGTTGACGCTTGTGCTTGACGTAGGCATACCGGAGAGTCTCTCGCCTAATTGCACTGGCTATCTCTCGTGCGCTCGAGCATCTAATGTCAATATTCGCTGTCATGTGATTTTGGGAACATTGTTCCTGATAAGATCGTGAAAACTCACACGCCAACACTAGGGGCACGATCTGAAAGAAGTCCTTACAACACTGATGACAGTGACGTGATTAGCCGAACATAGCGAGCCGTCATTGAGGCTTTTGCTGGTATTGAGACGGAAGCAGCAAAACCGTGTCTGCCGGTGAATGGGGGCAAAACGATGTATATTCTGCCACAAGAAATTAAATAAAACATTCAGATCTTGGACAGAGCATCACAGCGGGCAGCTATATCTTCGAGGTAGTCAAGGACTTCACCTACCTCGGCTCCGGAGTAAATTGTACAAATCACATCAATACCGAGATCAAGCGTAGGATAACTCTTGACAACCCTTGTTTCTTTAAGCTCAGCAGGCAATAGAGTAATAAAGCGGTAAGTAATTGAAGGAAGAAGTCATCTTTTCAGTCTGCCTATGAAGGGTGATGCACGAACAATCTCAAAGGCGTATGCAGAAGTCCTCGGTCTCTTTGAGTGAAAAGTTCTGCGTGCGATCTTTGCTCCTGTTTGTGTTGAAAGGATCTGGAGGAGATGTTTCAACCACGAACTGTACGGGCTATGCAGCGACATGAGCTTAGTCCAACGCCTACGGTGGCTGGGCAGTGTGGACCGTGTGGACAACTCAGCTCCGGCCCGGAGAATCTACGAATCCGAACCTGTGGGGCAACGCAACAGAGAACGCCTGCGTTTAAGGTGGCGTACCTAAGTGGAGAAGGACATGCGGTACGAAACTGAAGATAGCTAGGTAGAGATCGCGATAGCTGTAAAGGCTAGTTGGTTGAGGCCCAGATCCACCCTGGACTGTAGCTCCATGCAAAGAAGAGAAAGTACAACCTAGTGGTCTACGTACTTTTTGTTTTTTTATACGAGTGGAGGGGACCTACAGTTTTCGGTGGAGAAGTTTGATAAACCTTTTCGCAGAAAAGACTCGTAGAAAAATATTTTGTCGTACCATGGATTGAACCTAGACACCAGACAGGTTCAAGTCCAAGTGCTTAGGAGTAGATGACGAATCACAGTACGAGCCCACCTGTTTCTTCAGTTCAATCAGTGTGGCACCCTGAATTTGGGTGTTCTTAACTAAGACCAACGACGCACGGTAGACTGCAGCGGGATCGATTGGGTCAAACGAGTTCGGGCTACTTAATGTTGAGCGAATAGATACCAAGGTTTGGGCGGTTTTCGACTCCACCCTCGACCGGAGCAAATCGCCTTAAAGAAAGACATTGCCTTTAGCTCTGGCGAGTAAACGGCACGGCATCTAGTTGGAGGCAAATTGACCGAGGCAGTGACTTACACCGGTCTGGATGGCTGAATGCACAGCACCCGGAAGACTGCTTCATCCCCAAGTAGATTTCAAGGTTTCCAAAGAGTAATGGCCTTGTGTTGATGGTCTCAGCATTTGAAAGCTATTTATAAAGATTCCTGTGACGTGCGTAAAAAGAAACTTTTCAGAGTGAATGCCTATTCATAGTTGTTCGTTAGGGGATTAGTTTCAACCGTCCACCGTCTAACCACAAACCCTCCGAACCGTTGACCAACCGTATAAATAGAAGCCAACATCTCAACCAAAGCATATTTTTTTTTTTCAAAAAAACCTCTGGGTATTCACTAATCTGTTGAAAGCGTCCACCACTTACTCCTGTCAGGTACAATCCTCAGACCGCAAAATAACCCGAATATACGCGCAGCACAGCAGCCAACAAAGACGCCCCTCCACTGCCAGCCATTCCGGCCGGAAACGACGGCCTATGTTAATTAAAAAACTTTTCCTCTTTCGCAGTGGCAATGTCAACCATTGTACGAAAGAGAATCCCATTTCAGCTTCAATACACAGATACCACACATTTGTGCTCGTGAACTCACATTTGCTGCCGGAGCGCGACCTAGTCGCAGGGCATCCAATTAAACTGTGTCTCACACTATCGATGTCTGATGAATCCGGAGACTAATCACTGCCGCAGATCCAGGGGAGGTCTGGTTAAATATAAATGTCCCACAGCAGCGGAGCGGGGCCAACCAATTGGTTGCAATTAATTCGGTGTCAGTGCGGTGGAATCTGATTGATTGCGGCTAGAAAGTCGCTGCCTTAAAATTCTGTTAAATAATATTCAGCTCCCGACATGGCCCTAATTAATCATTTAAGTGAAATAGAATTAAGGCCTCCCTGCGTGCTTGGAGAGGAGGAAAATAATCTCATTCGAGATACCCGGCGGCAGAGGCAACTCAATCTCTATCTACTTGCTGTTGTTTTGAGTTTTAATTAAACGAAAGTGATGCCAAAGTATGACATCAGCCGGGCCCGTGTTGATGGACGGGTGGACCCTTCTGGTTTTCAGTGAAAGTTTCGGGTTTTTCTTCTTCGTTTTTTTAATTACGGCCAGGAATGACAAACCTTTTCATGGCTGTTGGTGTTGGCGTGGGCGTTCTGGTGATCCGATCCATCGCACAATTGAATTGCACAGTCACGTCCACTCAGCTTGACTGAGCGCAATAATGTTCCGTTTTGCTGCGGGCACGCTAAACGCGCGGGGAATCCTTTAGAGCAATGTACACCGTCGCCCAACGATGCTGCACTGTAAGTCATCCGTTTGATGTCTGGAGGCAATGTCAGTGTCACACTTGTGGTCGTGGCTAATGTAAAGCTGTGGCAAGGACCACTCGACAGCTGGGGTAGAGTAAACTCCCGCATGCATTGGGACACACGCGCACATAAATGTCTGTGGCATCTTGGTGTCAGCACCAGCATCCAGAGGACATCTGTTCTGCCGGTCCATACTGCAAGGACAATGGAACCAGATGTACCTCGGTACTCTGGCGCACACCCACGCGCATAGCCCGGTTGTTGAGGCTATTTCATGGACTCTTCAAAAATTTCAGGCCAGGAGGTGGGCGAAAGAGAAATAAATGCACGCCAATAAAAAAGATTACAAGATAGACTGTCCTTCGTTGGTTGTGCTTTATGGGTAGCTCTGGGCATGTGAGCCGTTGGGGTGTCTGTTTGAGTCACCGCATGCTTCACATGGGAATATTTATCAACGCTCCTGCCACAAAGGTTTCTTGAATATATTTACAGAAAAGACCACGACTTGGTGGCGTCGAATGTTTGCATTTGTTTGCACGGCGTTCGTGTATCCACACCAACGTTTCTTCGGTGGGATTAAGTAGGTCAACTTGATATAAGCTCCTTCGTCTGCTACAGTCCTGCGGCTGATAGGGGACTTTCCTCGATAGGGTTGGCCATCTTAAAAGTCTTGTTTCGCACCAGACGTTCAGAGCGGCACGCTCTTTGCCATTCTTTGGCCGAGTTGTCTTAGTCATTGAATCAGCAGACTGGATGACACCACAGATCTTTGAGTGTGTGGTAAGGTAGTGCTAAAGGTCCTGCATATGGTCTTCCAATAAGGAGTTGGCAAGTACAAGAAGTAAGGAAATTCGTATAAATGTCCAGCATGGTCACGCTGACAGGAATTGAGAAGTCGATGAAATTGATTCTGGTTGTTATGGATGCATTTAAAGATCCCTTTAAAAAAGTTGCCATACGCTCTTGACAAAGCCGTGAAGTCGACTGTTAGGGTTCCTTTGCGAAGGACGGCAGCTACGATCTTTCTTTGTTGACCAACCTAACCAGCTGTATTGCTGGCAAGGTACTCGAACCAAATGTATGCACATTGCGAGTGAATTTTTATTTTGAATCATTTTAATTTACAATCCATAATGAACTCAAGTACTAGACAAAAATGCTTTCAACATCAAACTACTGGCCCTCAGCGGGCACTCTAAGCTAAACAGAATCGTATCCTTTGACTTGCGACCTAACCTAACACTTAATTTAATTAACAAATTCATTGTCTAGACTAGACATGTTCGCTAGATTTTAATCCAACCCACCACAAGACAGAAACCGATTGTGCCCCATAAGAGGTACGCACTACCCTTTCTATCCCGGGTCTAAGGGGTTCGACGCTGGAGTTTTTTCGCTGCCCAGCCACCAGAACCTACGATGCTGCAATGCAACATCTCATACGTCGCGAGTCGAGACCGCCGTACTGAACCAGAGGAGGCCCTCCTCCGCTCGTTGTGCAACGGAACGGTCGTGGTTGAGTCGCCCATCCACAGTTGACCTGGCTATGTGAAACAGAAGCGGTACCGCATTCTTGTCTTGTATCAGGCCGTGCTTGACAAAGTAGAGAAATGCTTCCGGAGGAACGAAACCACTGTGAGGTACCTTTTCGTAGTAGTGTGTATTGGGGTAGTAAGCCCCAGAGATCAGGTTTTTGTCCGGGTGCATCGCTCTGGCAGTGTAGCCTCGAATCTACTTCACCAGGAAATTTGCCACTCGTATCAGGTCCGCCCTGTTGTATAAGACCTCATTGGAGTAGAGTTGTATGTACTGGGACTCTGGTGTTCTGTAGAGGCGAAGCTGCCCTGGATCAAGCCCTCTCAAGCACCCGAATCTCTTCCATCAAGCTTGCACTCACGTTGAACCACACGGGACAGCCATGGGTGAGCATGGGCCGTATGACGGCCATGTAGCAGATTACCTTTACCCTTGCATCGAGTTGGCAGCCTCTTTGTGGGAGCGAAAGCGCCTTGGGCCCTGGCTATAGCAGCATCTATATGTTTGTTAAAATATAGATACTGGTCTAGCCAGATCCCCAGGTATCTGACTACACTTCTTTGCGCCAGTGGTTGCCCGTGCCGTCCAACTTTCGCCAATCCTTTTTGGTATCCGCCGAAGGTGCATACAACGAAGTCCTGAACAGAATAGTTTCCGATTTCTTCTTCAACTTCCAGTCATCGCAATCTCTCATGAACGAGTCGAAGTCACCTTCGCGAGCGTGGTGATGTCCTCGATATTTTTGCCTGATCTGTACACGATCAAGTCGTCGGCATACGCAATTGCGTTCGAAAGAGAACTTATCAGATCGCTCAAGAAAATGTTGAACATGATCGGCGATGGAGACCATTTTTTACTTCAAATGTACCCGTAGAGGTCACATTGCCATACTTGACTAGGAACCGCCTACCGGTAAGCATGTTGTACAGTTGGTACAACTGTGGTTTACCAATGCCTAGCCGATTGTAGATAAGTCCTTCTAACCATACGGTGTCGAAGGCCTTCTAAAGGTCAATCAAAGAGAGCCCCGTACATTGTTTCTGGCTCTTGTTCCATAGGATATAAATATGTTTCTCTCACTCGGCATGAATAGTCTCTGCTCCTGCAGTGCTCTTACCAGTCGTAGGTTCCTGTACCTAGGAGCCTACTACTTCAGCGGCCGTAACGAGGTAAAAAGTGCCAGCATTGGCCAACTAAATCGGTTCATCAGCAGCACCAACTGGTTCCAGCGTTAGGAGAAGTCAATTCGCGTGGTATCACAATGGGCCTATTCTGGCCTAAGTGTGACTACTCTGCAGCAGTCAGCCACTACTACCTAACCTTACCTAACCACTTGCAGGGGGAAGTTTCTTAGCACACTGTTGGAGATCCCGTCGATTCCAACTGACTTTTTTTTTCTTTATTGATGCGAAGACCGCTTGAAGATCTGCCTTCGAAAAAAACGGGTGATGACCCCTTTCGTCGCCGATGACATTGTCTGCCGTGTTTTCGTCATTGAACACAACAAAGCCGATTTCTCAGATCGCATGATCCTTTCCGTGCGAAGAAGTAGCTCGTCGACATTGAGTTTCCCGCGCACTGCTGTGGCTCTCACCCCATTCATCGGGAGTAGAGATGTGCCAAACCGAAACTTTCTTAGCTCGAGCTGACTCGAGTTGGAATTGAAGCGAACTCGAGTTGGCTAACTCGGATTTTTAAAACAATGTTTTATGTAATAATGGGTGAGCTTGAACCGAAACGAACCGAACTGCAACTGGAAACTCTACTGTTGTTGTTGATTAACTCGCTTTCACCCAATTGAAAAGATAGCTGGTACACATAAGTGATGGGAACAATCGAAGGAATTGCACTATCGATAGTTAGTAACTGAATGGTTTCAACTATCGAATAGGTTTATTCATTCATTCATTCAGTTACATACTGGGTCGTTAAGAACCTATGGAAAAAAAAAAGCTTTTTCCATCATACAATTCAACAAATCGTTCATTTAGTCAAAAAACCATTCGAACTCTTTTCCCAACTGAGTCGAACTATCGACTCGAACCAAAACATGTACGTGAACAATCTGACTATATAGAGTCAGAAGGACTCATTTTCTTAATCTCGACCCATAATAGGAAGAAGCCGTTGTGTTATCAAAAACCTTTATTGGGAATCATTTGTTTTCAAAATGACTCGTTTGTTTAGCTTCTGGGACTCATAAATAACTTAACGTGTGGTAACGCTGAATGGCATATACAAAATTCTCTCTCAGAGCTTAATACGTAGAGATTCTCGTATACGTACACATTTCCTATAACAGATTGTGCATACAAATATGGTTTTCATATCATACTACTAACTCAATACAATTGGTTTGAAAAACTATAAAACAAAACAACCCTTAACGTCAAACAAGATAACCGCATACATTTAGGTGCGGAGCAATGATACGAGAGCAGGCGTCTGTCTACCGGCCGCATCAAGCAGTGCTCCGTCCATGGTCAACACATCATGATACACAGAATACTCTAACACTCTAACACAGTGTACTCTGTGTATCATGGGCCCACACCGTGTCGAATGGTTCGCGGATTTGATGTTAATTTATTCGTTTCATTTTATTTTCGGCAACTCGGTTTGACTAAGAATAAGGATCGTGCCAGCTGGAGAGGATTGTAGACTGGGGCTCGGATTCACCCTCGGACTGCAGCGCCATAAGAAGAAGAAGAAGAAGAACGCGGTTTGACATAGTTTTTACTGGGTTCAACTCGGTTTTCAATTGGAGTTGAGCCATCTCTACTGGCGAGTATCCAGCACGAAGAAATGTCATCGCGATCTCATTCTTTCGGTCATTACTCACATTTCATGATCATAGGTGAGAGCTGAAACAAAGGCTGAGTTGAAAACCGATAGCTAGGCACCCAGCTCCGCTTTTCTGACTACATTTCGTCCAAGCTGTTCCAGTATTGATTCAGCTTGGCCAAGCCAACAGGAAAGCTCAGAATTACTTCTCCCATCACACGTAAAAATCCCGAGAAAGAAGTTAAAAAATAAAAATAAGTCAACGTTAACTCGACTCGAATAAAAACCTAACAAAGTAACAATTTCGTCCACGAAATGTCTAAAATTGATTTGAACTTGCGCACTTGTCGAAAGTCTCATCTGCATGAGAACTCAGAAAATTGTAATTACTGCAGAGGACTCTCCTCCGCATTTGCATAACTTCATAACGAACATTTTCAATTTCCTGCACGAACAACAACAGGACCTAACGAGAAACCCATTCCCGTTCCCCATCAGCGTCAAGAATTTCGAAATTTAAAAATTCCCAGCACTCCCGACTGACTCTTCGTGACTTTTTATTGTCGAAAAACTGATCGATACAATTTGTTTCATCACGTCGCCAGTCAGTTCAGTCAGTTCGAGTCCTCATTACATTCAATAGAACTGATTTCCTCGATAGTCGATACCCGCTCCCGGCAGCACTGCATCTCTGCAAGGGTCTTTTGATAATATTTCCACGTCTCGTATTGTTCTATAGCGAGCGTTTATTTCTTCCTTTGCCCGCTGTGTGTGTTTGTGTGCATTCATCCCAGAGGACGATGCCGAAGGTTGCCTTCACATTTACTTCCTTCTCCTTTTTCTGTTCATTTTGAATGCAAGGAAATAGGAAAAAAAAATATGTTTCGATAGACACTCGCTGTCAGTCTTTGGTCTCGGTCTCGTGAGAGACAAGATGAATTCTGAAAATATACGTACGTCTGTAATAAAAGTGCATATTTAGGTTAGTCCTTGTTGTTTTGCACTGAAATGTGGTTCAATAAATGTTCAACGGGCTGTTACTAACGTAAAGTTCATCAATAATCCACATCAGTAGAGCGTAAGGACGAACGATGGTATTGTTCCTATTTATGTTGAAAATTGTGCTGTTATCCTCTGTCATCGATGAAAGACAGATAAATAGAGATAGGGACTGAAAGAGTGCCAGGAGGACAACAAAAACATAGAAAATCGATTTCCAAACAATGGGAAAGCAGGGATAAATCGTCATTTGAATGGTGGCAGTGCTCCCCACCGAACCGGACGTACCACGTAGGGAGGCAGGTTCAGAACAGAGCGAAAAAAAAGGTAAACGTCTGTGTAATCAGTCAGTGATCTATAAAATTGGAATAGTTTACCCAGGCATTGTTGGGCCGCGGACGGAGAAGGGAGAAGGTTCGCGTGTGTCAATAATCGTCCATTAGGCCGGTTAACTGCCTCACCAAATTCACATAGCGCTGATTAATCAAGCGCATTTGGTTTCCCAGAGCCGATGTAAGGGGACTAAAGGGACAGAAATACCAAGGCCAGTTGGATACATCGAATGGTTGATCCAATGAGTATACAACTTAATTCTCTCGATGCTCAGACCATACTTAACCGCATCATTCCGAAGGCGATACCAGCTGAATGGGCAACAGTCCTCGCTGTGGGTCGGCTGACTTGCGGTTAACCCTGCGGAAATAGTCTGGGGGATGCTTGCCCCACTGTTTAGGCACTCCAGCGAACATGATTCTGTGGGTGGTAGCTATCGCTGCCTTGGCGTTGAATAAATTCAGAAGCATTCTGCGGGGAAATCTCATTGATGACTTGTGTATCTATTATTTTTGAAGTAGATATTGGTTTTTTTGACCTCGAGATCAGACGTAGAGGGTGACTAGATCTTGGAAGAGGAGACACCAACTTGATACCAGTGAAGTCCTTCTTCGGGTATGCTTTCAAGGATAGACTGGAAGCCTAACCTTCAAGTGCGGGATGAATGCATAACCTGCGAACCTTTAAAAATGCATCGCTAGTGTTTGAGGGGTTTCTTGATGTATGTTCAAGTCTGCTTTTGGTCTCAGCGCTGCAAGCGGGAATTTCATGCGTGTACACTAAGCAGACTCTTTTTCTAACATTTACGTGCTCAGAAGTTGTTGGTGGCTGCAAACAAGAAAAAACCACGGTAAACTGCTTGATCAGGGGTCACGTCAAGTCGCCCAGTCAGGAGAAGGTATGTGGTAGGCAAAGACGTTCTCCACGTCGCGATGTTACCCTCATCGAGGGCATTTGCTCCGCTTGAACATGGCCTTTCGTCTGGTAAATGTCTTTTACCTGCATTTATCTGGAGTGTTAGGGAATAAGGGATAACTTCGAGGCGGTTAAGGACTTCGTCTACCCTCTGGGTACAAACACAGAATAAATCATTCTCTGGGCTCAAGAGGGTTAAGCTGGGCGTCCACGACTCCAACGCCTAAGGTGGCTAAGTTTTGGTGATGGACAACTGAGCTCCTGTCCGAAGGATCTTCGACTAGGAATCTGTGGGAAAACGTAAGGTGGCGCACGTAGGTCAGGTTAGGTTGAACTGGCTTGTCCCCCTATACGTATGTATACATCGACGAACGAGCTGATATTCGATAGCTCGCATCGCGTTGATATACAGTGGCTCACACGGTTTCTTTTATTAATGAAAGGCTTCTTTCGTGCGACTCTTCCGTTTAAATCGTTATTTCTCTGAATACGTCGAATAACTTCTACGGAACAAGATATTCCTATCATATTCTCGATCTCACTAGCAGTTTTGGTGCCGATAATTTAGGGTTTTGCTTCACTTTTTGCACAGTATACAGTTCTTCCGAAGCACTGAACATTTTATTTGGAGCATTCTTCATTTAGATTATACCCTTAACCGTGCCATCTGGAATATTAACAATTTCAGCAAGTTTCCTACGAGAATACCCTTTCTTGTAGTGATGGAGTACCATCTCACGCTGCTCAGTTGTGGTGCGCTTTCTTCTTAATACATGGTACAGTGTGCGTTGGCATTGCACCACATGATGAGTGCCGTTTTGAATCTATTCGCATACGCAAGCATTTTTCTCAATATTCCCGGCTAAGTGGAATTATTTTTATGGTCGTGTGTCATGTACGCCAAACTGAGCTGTGTACCTGCTTCCAGACGGAAAGTCAATGAGTCTTGATCGCTGTGAATGGGGAGAAAAAAGACATTTATATATTTGTATACAGAGTGCCGTGGCCCGTGGCGTTGTGGGTATGTGCGTGGACCGCAACCACGACGTCATAGGTTCGATTCCGGCTCTGTGCGACGAAACAAATTTTCACGACCCAACTCTTTCGAGTCACTGACAATGCTCAAAGAGTATTTTCTGTCTAGAGAAAGCTTCTCAAACAAAGCCGTTCGGATTCGGCATTAAACTGTAGGTCCCTCCACTCGTGAGAGAATAATAGCACGCACAACACGAGTGGTTGCTGAGAGGCTAGGCCTTGGGCCCCTACAGGCCAACTACACAAGTTGTTATTGGTTTCAGTGTAAGAAGCGGATCGAAACAAAGACCCTTGACTGCAAGGATTCTCAGTTGCACTCAGGAACCTGTTCCCCAAAACTGGTTTCTACTGCTCACCTAAGACTAAGTTAATAAGTATAGGACATCGTCAAACCTTAAAGTCAACAAAGAACACTAATCCTTGAACCTGTAGTACAAGCGCCTATAAAGCATAAATGAGCGATCGTAAAAGAACAACCTCGGGATCGGAAAGTCCTTAGTGGCCTTCATTCATCAACTACTCACCGGCAGGGTAATACACTCTCACATGAGAAACGCTAATATCCATAGAGGAGTTAATAGGGGCACCCAACAAGGAGGTGTTCTATCTCCCCTTCTTTGGAACGCACAGGAAAATGAACTGTTCTTAATACTGGAAGGGGAAGGATAAAAAATTTGCTGCCTATGCGGATGATATTGCCATAGCGGCATCCGTCAAATTCGTCTCTACTCTAAGAGACATAAAGCCGAATGCCTTCGAAAAGCTGAACGCATGGACACAAACATGCGGACTCGGCGTTGGCCCAAAAAAAATCGGATATCGTACTCTTTACCGGAAGATACAAACGCCACTATCTCTCACGAGTGGAAGGGACCTACAGTTTTATGTCGACTCCGAACGGCCAAGTTTGAGAAGCTTCTTCTAGACAGGAAATACTCTTTAAGCATTGTCAGTGACTCGAAAGAGTTGGGTCGTGAAAATTTGTTTCGTCGCTCAGAGCTGGAATCGAACCTACGACGTTGAAGTTGGGGTCGACGCACATACCCCCAACGCCACGGGAAACCACAGCACTAACTACCAGTGTGATATTTCTGGGTCTAACGACTGATAGCAAGCTAAACTTTAAACATAACATCCAGAATAGCCTCTTCTGCCCTTTTTTTCTGTAAAAAAGTCATTAGATGCAAATGGGGCTTACAACCACGCATCGCACGCTGGTTTTTCAACTCGATTGTCAGACCGACACCTCTCATGGAGTCTCAGTTTCGTCGACAGCACGAAACGAAGCTATCAACTGCAAGGCACTTAATCGCGTACAAAGACCGGCATGCTTGTGTATCTGCGGAGCACTGTGAATCGTCAGACGCACTGAATACTCGCCTCCACCTTCCACCTTTGGGAAAATTCGGGAAACAAACAGCAGCCTGCACAGCCTTGAAACTCAAAAAAACTCCGACTGTGGTCCGATCTCAACATCGGCCACTCAACCATTCTCAGGGAAATCAACTACCTTCCTAGCGAAACTGGCCGCCTGAGGCTATCTTCGAGAAGAAATTCTCGATCAGCATTCCCTCCAGATCGGACTGGATGTCTAATAGGCAGATGGACATTCCTCTGCGCATTTTGACAGACGGATCGCAGAGTAACGAAGGAGTGGGTGCGGGTGTCTATTCCCAAGATTTCCTGAAGCTCCCTGATCACTGTCCCGTTATTCAGGCAGAAACTATAGTGATTAAAGAGGCGTCATGGCTCAAAAACCACGTGATGTGAAAAAGGGATATGACCATCTGTTCGTACAGTCACGCCGCTATAAAATCCCTGGACGATGCCATGATTTACTCAAAACATCCCGTATTTAGAGGCTGTCACTTAACGAGATGGCTGAGCATTGTAACAGTCACCTCACTTGGGTGCCGGGACACTGAGACATACCAGGAAACTGCAAAGCCGATGAATTCGTCAGGTGTGGTACAACCTCTTCCCTATCAATAGCAGGGGAACCACCTTCCATGCCGATCGCTACAGCCCTCCATCTTTTAAAGATGCACACAATAAGGACCACTAATGACAAATGGCTAGAAGGCACAACCTGCCTTAAAACAAAAGAAATCTGGCCATTACTGAACCTAAGACGGCCACTCAGCCTGCTCAGACTCAGCAAGCACTCATTTAGGACTCTCATTGGAGTCATGACCGGGCACTGTGCCATTGACACTCATGCTCGCAGGAAGGCTGCCCCATATAATGATTTCTGCAGAAGGAAGGAAACACTCATCACCTACTCCGCCCGTGCAGCGCTATGACTTGTCATAGGTTCACGCACCTAGTGGCCAACTACTTCAGCATAGGCAAAATAAAACCAACTGCTTCCGATGTTAGGAGAAATCATTCCGTGTGGTATCACAATGGGCCTTCTCTGGTCTAAGTGTGACTGCCCTTAGCAGTCAGCCACCATAACCTATCCTAACATAAGAGCGGGCTGCCTCGCCTTGTCGCAAAAAGGACTCGGACTGTAGGTACCAATCTTTCCCGCACGCACCTTTGTCTGCCTTTCGTTGCCGATGACTTGATTATTCCCACACAGTATCCTGAGCAAACCGTAGACCCTGAAGATAATTATTTGCGGACATTCCAAACTTTCGCTTTTCTTCAGTGCACCCTGTACAATGTCTGCACGAGCCCGTATTACGTGCCTACTTCGACAAAGATCCGTGACTGCCAGAATGGAAGGTTATCGTGGCTGTTAAATGGTCGCCAATTTTACGACATGTCCCACGTATTTAACGCCGGATAGTGCCGCAATATATTTAGACACAATTTATTGCATTAAACGACTGTCATGGGTAATTTTATAGAAAAAACAAACATTCCATCGAAATCTTGATCACCGACTCCAATTGGAGGTCGAACTTCGTCTGCCTTTGGTTTTTATGTATTCCTGGGAATTGGAAAACAGCCCCGAGCACGGCAATCAAGGCTCATTTTCTGCCACTTTTCTCAGAGACAGAACGACACACACGCTTTTAATTATCCACATCTCGATTCGGAGTACATTTTCCATCCCATCCCCCATTTCCAGCTGGCACATAAAACCGAATCGATCTAATCACATGAATGAACATCCCTTCAGAAGTTACACTCAAGCGCGAGCGAAATACGGACCAGCATTTGTCCTGCGTTCAGGCGCACATAAAGCAAACGTTTTATATCGCATTCGTAATAACAATCCCATAAACCGATTTGAGGGCATCAAAATACCACGTGTGCATGTGTTCGCTAGGTTCGGAGCATTTGTTGGAAGGAACCCCCGCCTCGCGTGTGGAATTTAAAAACACTCATTGGTGAAACATTAAACGGAGGCATTTGCATACCAAACGGCGCTCGTCATGTATGTACGTTATGCAAATAAAATTACTTGCAACGCCTCGCGAGTTGGAGTGCGCCGCAACGCCCACCTGAGGATGTCGCCGTACTCGTAAATAAATAATCGTTTTGGCCTGTTGAACGCCAGGCCGCACCCCATCGGCGCCCCTCAATACCCCAGCCTTCCTCGGTCGGATGTCTGCGGCATCGACCTCTGACCCACGGAGCAGTCTCAACACAGCCCCAATAATCCTGATGCGATTTTCAGTTCCTTTTCGGCTCGACTAAATGTCCAGGGATTCGATTGTCATCAGAGTGAGAACGGTTGTTTCATTCGATTGTTCGCCGGCGAGTTGGACGTCGTCGTAGGAGTTACCTTAATCGTCTGCAGGATATCCTCACCCAATTTGTGAGTCGAAAAGGATCGGATTACTTGTGAGATTTGTTCCTTCGACTTGTTATCTGGCAGTCCCAGGGTTAGAGCTCAGGAGGCACGAGCACCTCCAGCACATCCTGCTGTGTCCTCGGGTTAAGCGAAATCGTCGGAGATAAGAAATGACAAATGAACTCGAGATGGCTCCCCTCGGCCGAAAAAGGAAAGGTATCTACTTAATTATAATCTCGCCGGGAGTGTCTATCCCTGGGAGACTTTTGCTCGTCTCCAACCATCGCGCGGGCAATGGGAATAGCTCACGAAATAGCGACGCGAACTGCGAAGTTTGCTAGTGCGTTGGAATTTAATATTCTCTCTCTCACATTCACACGCGCGCGAGTGATGAGATCGCTAGACATTCAATCTTTCGTTATTGATTGGATGGTTGGCACAGCCGCCTGGAGTTATGATGCAAACATTGAGTCAAGTTAAGTGTTGGGTTCGATTATTTATTGCGAGGCAGCCACGTTTCACGACGTCTCGCCTCTGGTACATACGCGTGAAGCGAATGTGGGCGAATTCTCGGGGGAGCCTAGGTAGGCTTGGCTTGGGGAATGGTTTTCAATTACATTTACAAGAAAACGAATTGGATGGAGGGTTAGATGGCTTAGTTGACGTCACCCGAAACATTTGTATTCCATCAATCATTGGGCTTGTGCAGCTTCAAGTCGGCAGTCCTGCAATTTTGCCTTCATTAAGAAGTCGAAATTTTGCTGGTTTCTTGACTCCCTCACTCTTCATCGAACAGACAATAGGAATATTTGACATTTGTGATCCTTCACTGATGCGGGTAGACTGGGAAAGCCACGACATGACAAGAGGGTATCACCGATTGACAAAGAACCCTAAGCAATCGTCCTTCTCACTGACACTCGCGTTTGGTAAGGTTAGGTTGGAGTAGCTGACTACTGGTTGACAGGAGCGACACTCATGCCAGCTGTAGTGTTGAAACATGGCTCTAATCGATCACACTCCCATGAGTGCTTTTGAAAAATCGTTGAACCTTGTGCAGCTAGGTTGGAGGACTCATTTAATCTTCTTCAGGAGCAGAGAGCACTGCAATTACAAGAAAAGGTGTACAGTAGCGATTCGAAAATGTTAAGCAGTTTGTTTTTCGGATGATTACCTTTTGCGAATTCTTAACTTTTCCAAACATGATCCAATTCTAAAAAAAAACACGAAATAACTACAATCCTCTGAATCGGTGCTTAAGGCCATTTTGCGTTCATCCAGCGTATCGGCACTCCTTGGAGCAATTTCTTCCGCCGAGAGAGTAGAGTCAGGTGCAAGTCTTGCCAACGGTTGTTGTGTTTCACCGACGATTCGATTATAAGCAGGATCCGGTGGTAACAGTGCTGCTAAAGGGATATCGCCCCTTCTTCGTCATACTGTAATGCTTTTTGGAAAACATTTTGAGGGAATTCTTTTTCTTTCTTCTTTGATTGGCGCTACAGTCCAAAATGCCGCTCCAGCCGGCACAATCTTGCGCCAGCTGCCTCCAGCTGCGCACACCAAGTTGGTTGAAGTCCTTTTCCACTTGTGTGCGCTAAATCGTGGCTCGGTGTCGAAGACTCTTCGGGCCAGAGCTGTCGTGTCCATCCTACCCATCTTAAGCGTTGGATCCGAAACCGCTTAACCAGGTGCATGCCGCTGTACAGCCCGTACAGTTCGTGGTTGAACCTTCTTCTCCAGACGCCATCAACGCAAACAGGACCAAAGATCGCACGCAGAACTTTTCTCTCAAAACAACTAAGAGCTTCTTTATCCGCGTTCAATAGCATCCAAGTGCATAGAACGCCATTTAGCAGGACTGGGATGCCCAGAGTTTTATATAAAGTTAAATTGGTGTTCGAGAGATGGCTCTCTTACTCAATTGCCTCTTGAGCCCAAAGAAGCAGTGATTGGCAAGAGTAATTCTGCTCTTGATCTCGGTACTGGTGTTGTTGTCAATATTTACTCCAGAGCCTAGGTAGACGTAGTCCTCGACTACATCAAAGTTTCTGCTGCCCAATATGACGCTCTGTCTGAGACGTCGATGTGTACTTTGCTTTGCCCTGGTTAACCATCAAACCCAATTTAGCCGCATCCGCTTAAATGCCAGCGAAAGCCACATTGACGGCTCTTCTTCCAATCACGTCAATGTCGTTCGCGTAGGCAAGCAGTTGAACGGACTTTTGGAAGAACGTACCTCTGGCGTTTAGTCGTTTGAGTTTCGCACGATCTTCTCAAGTACGTTGTTGAAGAAGTCACATGAAAGCGTGACGCCTTGCCTAACCCCTTCTCTGACATTGAACGTCTCGGTGAGTTCGTTACCGACCTTGATGGAGCTGCGAGAGTTCTCCATCGTCATCATGTACAGCCTGACGAGTTTGGCAGGAATGTCAAATGACATAGCGCTATATAGCTCGTCTCTATGCATGCTATCACATACGGTGGTGGGTGTTGATCTGCATCTCTTGAGTCTCTTCCAGAAAATGCCGAAGTGTAAACATTTGGTCTAATGTGGACTTTCCTGGCCTGAAACTGCACTGATAAGGACCTATCCGGTTGTTGACAAAGGGTTTCAGGCGTTCGCACAGAATGGCAGAGAGTATATTGTACGCGATGTTAAGCAGGCTGATCCCCTGATAGTTGGCGCAGTCGAAGGGGTCTCCTTTCTTCTCCTTCCTTCTTGTGACGCTAAGATTCCACTTTCCTCCGACCATGTCTTGCAGATGAGCTGTTGCTTGCGCCCTACCAGATCATCTCCAGCTTGCTTAAGCAATTCCGCGGACAATTCAGTCCGCTCCAGCAGCTTTGTTCGACTTCAGTCTAGATATCGCTATCTTTACTTCGTCTCAGGCGGAGGGACGGAATTCGAGTTCATCATCGTCCAAATCGAGTGAAACGTTCTGCCTGGCAGCGATATTTGTGTGGTCATCGCCGTTTAACAGTCTGCAGAAGTCATTTTTCCAAATTCTCAGCATCGACTGCGATTCTACTACTAGTGGTCCATTTTCGTCCCTGCAGGCTTTGGTCCGAGGTCTATACCTTCCGGATACCTGTTTTATCTTTTGGTAAAACCTTCGGACCTCTTTCCTGTCGTAACACCTCTCCGTCTCCACGACCGCGCGCTCTTTCTTTTTCTTTCTGCGAAGCCTTTGCTGTTCCCTTCTCTTCTGTTGGTAGAGCTCACGAACAGCTCTCGTTGTTCGATGCAGCGTTGCCTTATAGGCCTCCTGCTTGGCTGCTTTCGTCGTCAAACCATGGGTTCCTTCTGAGTGGTGTCGTGAAACCTAGCACATCAGTGGTAGCTTCTTTGATGGCTTTTTGACAACGTTTCCATTCTTCTTCTATTGTATGTGCAGGCAGCGTCGAACTTACAGACAGTTTCAGGGAGACGCGGTCGGCAAAGTTCCTAGCGGTCGATTGTGATTGTAGCTTTCCGACGTCAAGCCGTAGTGTTCTTTCGCGACTCCCTACTTCTTTCGTCGTATCCTCATCCTTATCTTGGCTACAACAAGGAAATGGTCCGAGTCGATGTTGGGTCCTCGGAACGTTCGGACATCGAGAATATTGGAGGAGTGTCTGACGTCGATCGCAATGTGATCAATCTGGTTGACGGTTGATTGATCAGGAGACCGCCAGGTCCCCTTATGGATGTTGAGGTGTGGGAACCGCGTGCTCATCACAGAGAGGTTACGCCCCGAGGCGAAATCTACGAGCCTGAGTCCGTTTCCGGATGTGTTTTCGTGCAGGCTGTACTTTCCGATGACTCTAGCAAAGATTTCTTCCTTGCCCAGCTGTGCGTTGAAATCTCCTAGAACGATCTTGGTGTCATAGCTGGGGCATCGATCGTATGTGCTTTCTAGGAGATCGTAGAAGTCATCCTTACTATCGTCATCCTTCTCCTCCGTCGGGGCGTGTACGCAAATCAGGCTGATGTTCCCGAATTTAGCCTTGATGCGGATTGTTATGAGGCGCTCGCTGATATAATCAAAGCTTAAGACTTTTTGCCTAAGTCTGCCTCGAACAACGAATCCGCATCCAAATAAGCGCTGCCTTCCCTCTTTGTAGCAATCACCGTAGTAGATGTCGCAGTTTCTCATCTTCCTTTTGCCCGGCCCATCCCATCGCATCTCCTGGATGGCGGTGACATCTGCTTTATAGCAGTCCAGGCCCTCCGCGAGTTCATCGGCTGCACGTGTTCTGTTCAGAGACCTCACATTCCACGTGCAGAACCGAAAATCATTGTCCTTTAATCGTTTGCTGGGGTCGTCAACTTTGAATCCGTCCATGTCCGAGGTATGTTGTCGGTTCGTAACTGTTGTTTTTTTATGTGGTGAAGGAGTTAACCTCACACATAGCCTAAAACTGGTAGGCCAGGCTCATTATTTGACCCTCGGGCAGAGGGGGATCCCTGCATACATTAGAGCACCACACAGCGGTTGTTGTGATCGCTATCCAGGGGCGCCACGAGGAGGCTGTATGTCAACTTGACTCATGCACAAGCAGGGATCGCGCTGACATCCTACCAGGTTGGATGCAGTCAGCCACTTTGCTCTGTGTACATAAGCCCAAGCCCCCATCGTCAATGCACCCTGGTAAACGGCGACATGCACAGAGATCTTGGAATTTTATCAGTCCAAGATGAAATTAAGAATTTTGCTCTTAAGCTTAAGAAACGTCTGGAAAAGCACCTAAAATCGGCTGTGCTTCCAATTCTCGACGAAAGTAGCGCCTTCCGCCGTCTTCAAGGGACTAAACCCCTTGACGGTGAATTCAACCCGCGGTTAGCTGTGGTGACAGCAAGAGGTCTCAATTTTCTTGCCAAACGAACAAAAAAAAGAACTGAAGTTGTCGATCAGGGGTAGTAGTCTGACTATGAGTACCACAGGCGACAAGATGGTCTAAGTGTCCTGGCGACTAAGCTTATCTCTCAGAGGTGGGGGTACGATGCGTCTATGTTTTATGTCTTCCCATGAATTCGCAGCAATTTTAATAAACCTTCGCACTGTGCAGCCTTCAGGGTGCAACTTTAACACATAGAGTTAATTATTCACTTCATTTGTTGCCCCCCTTGCACGCAAAGGCACTGTGTGTTCTTTTAGAGGCCTCCCTCCAATTGGCAGAGACTCCAAAAGAAATATGACTTTTCGGCACAAATTTGACTTGAAGCTGTTGCTTTCATATTCATAAGTCCTCATGGTTGTCTCCTGTGTCATAAAGTGGCAGACTGTCATCTTTCGAAATGTCATGTGAATTTTTAACAAGTAAAGTTCCATGGCACATCGGGAGAACCAAAGTGCAGTCACTCCAGGAGCAACGACTGCCTAGGATAATCATATTCGACAAACCATAAACTAACACGCATTATCCGCACTAACTCGATGAAATATGAATCACAACGACGCCGGGATAGTGCGTCGCTGCTACAATGATAATCCCTTAGGCCCGCAATCAGCTTTAACACCCGCATTGAATTTCAATTAAGAGCGCGGATCTCTCTGCCATTACACGCGGAAATCCTCATCCAACTCCATCACATACCCATCGCAGCAGTGCCTCTAATTAAAGCGACATAATCCAATGCGCGGTATACTTCATTAGGTGTCGGCAAATACGGCTGCAGCAGCGTTTTACTGGCGCAATAATTTGAATTATTAAGAGCATCAGCGTTGAATTGAGTAAACAAACGGCGGACGGAGCAATTTAGTGCTGCAGGTTGTTCGCATTATGTCGCCTGCGTGACGTGTGCCATTTAATATTCAAGGACTGCTAAACCGCAGCGGTAATGTGACGTAATTTCAAGGCTGTCACTCGCATGTGCCGGCGAAAGGATTACGCGGGCTTAGGCAAACTTTTTCGCATCCATTTTCTGTGATAATGGCTAGGAGGCGCGCACACATAATGGTTCGCATACATATTTGTCGGATCCAACGTATCCCTCAGTTGGCAGGGACTTCAAAAATCGGTTCCCTTTTTCGCTTCACCCACAGTCTGCCGGGCCTCGTCGCAGTGACTGGTGGTGGAAGACAATTATGCGAACTAATTATGATTACAACTCACTGCTGGTGTACCGGAGACACTCACGCGCCTCGCATGGCAGCCAGCAGCCAGCATTTTGCTGTCAGTCGGGATAAGGCCGGATACACTCGTGCACAACAATGAGGACCTTATTCGCAGACAGACGTAATTAACCCATTGAATGAGTACGATTCCATTAAGCCCCTTGGGTACAATTAACTGAAAGCGGGTTGTTTCGTGCGAGTGTGTGTGACGGGGTGGAGGGTGAGTGGTGGAAAAGGTTTACCAGCGGAATTAGTTGCTTCCTGTCGGCTCAAAGGCTGCGATAAAGACATGAGCGTCTTTTGTGCGTTTCGGAGTGGTAATTGAAAGATTATTGGCCAATTGAACCGTGATCCAGCTGGGACTGGACTCATGCTCACCTCACCCATAGAAGGTAAATTGTTTATGGCACTTCATAGGTGTACTGGCAGTGCCGGTACGTGACTGTGGCCTGTGTCAAGTGACATTTTATTCGTACAGTGCTGTCGGCAAGGGGAAGTCAATGTGGATTATTGGGGCTTCTTAGTGGGTTCGCAGTGACCATCACTTTTTGTTGTTTTAAGGCGCAGACTGTGTGAAAGATCAAAGGTGGGAAGGAGTTGGCAACGTTGACGCAAAGCTGGCAAGAAGAGGAGGGAGCGCAAGTAAAGGTCTAGTCTTCACATTGCCACTAAGAAGACACCACTGGTTAGATGACGAATGAGAGCGTGATGAAGTTTCAATAGCATGACAAAAATAATGTTGCACAACAAAAGATATGTGGTGGGAGATTTTTTGGCTACACATTGGATCTACGTTGAAAAGAGGAAGACTTCAACAGGCTGTCAGTTGTTCTTGGCTGTAAGCGATTTTCTGGATCGTACTCATTAACTAATGCCGGCAATTAATGCTCCGTTTGGACTGAATTGCAATTTTGTTTGTGGCCACAGTCACTGACAACGGTTCCAACTCTGTAAAGGCATTCAAACATTTTGGGATGGAAATATATTTTACGAACAATAATGAGTTAACTAATGATGTATTCGAGAATTCGTTACCGAAACAAATTAAATGTGTAACGCATACGCTAAGCTGAGTTTTTTTTCACCGATTTTGCGTACATACTGAGCGACCCTAGCTTACAGTACCCTACACTACACTAAGCCTCGGTGGCGCAGCAGGCTGCCCGTAAAGGCCCAAGCCCGTGCGTTGCAATTGACATCCACAAAAATCGTATTTGCCGGACTGTAAAGAGGTGCCCAAAGAAATACATGCGTTGCGTCCGAAATATGTATACATACATACAATCCCACACGACCATGAGAGTAAAATGATACACACATGTGAGAATAAACTGTCAAACGGAAGCAAAGTTAAAAGTTCGCCAACTTCATCCATTCTCATGCATTCCACATATAGCCCACACTCGTTGTCTCGCTACCTCTTATTAGATCTTCTGAGTTGTCAACTTTTTGACAAGACGCAACGCACGCACCGGATTCTATGGGATTGGGCCTTAAGTCTCCTATTCGACACTACACTACACACTCTATAGATAGTTAAAATTATGCCTGAAACACAATAGTGTGGTGCTGCGTTCGACTTCAGTGTTACGGATGGGTGCGATGACGCACTGCGTTAATCAGCTGTTCCTTCTCTCCAGAGATGAAAAATGTTGTGTCAGCTGTTTTCGTTTGCGAATTGTCAATTCAAAATATATTATGCTCAAGCAATGGTACTTTAAGGACTTAATTACGGAAATGCATTTGAAATGTCGCAACAAATTATGTATCAATCAGAAAGAAGATGGTGGTTTCTTGAGCTCATTCTTTGCAGAGATACAGACGGATTCTACTTATACTTCCTCCTTGGTCCGAATTTAAATTGATTTTGTCGTTAAAATCTAGTCAGCTGTTTATTATCAACGTACCAATCTGTCTACATTTTTTCAACATGTATAATGACATGCGATGTTCTTACGTGTTACGTTACTGTCACTGCTCTCTTTTTGTACTTACGTAGGTCGCCGCAGTATTCTGTGCATGGCCATTGAACTGTGTGCGTTGAAAGCCAACCGCACTATTGTGTTTCAGGCATTATGCATATCTTGCCCCATCCGCCGACTTCTATAGAACTCCTCGGCAAATATCCTTCTTCTTCTTCTTCTTGTGGCGCTACAGTCCGGGGTGAACCTGGGCCTCGTTCAACAATCCTCTCCAGCACAATCTTTAGCCAGCTGCCTCCAATTTCGCACTCCAAGTTGGTTGCGGTCGTTCTCCACTTGTGTGCGCCATCAGGTTCGTGGTCGTCCTCAATTGCGTTGTCCCACTGGTTCGGAGTCGAAAACTCATCGGGCTGGAGCAGTGTTGTCCATGCGCTCAACATGGTCTAGCTATCTTGGGCGTTGAATCCGTAGACGCCTGATTAGACTCATGTCGCTGTACAACCCTTACAATTCGTGGTTGAATCTTCTTCTACAGGAACCTTCAATGCAAACAGGACCAAAGATTGAACGCAGAACTTTTCTCTCGAAGAGACCAAGTGCGTCTTCATCCGCTCTTGAGATAGTCCAAGCTTCCGTGCCATACAGCAGGACAGGGATGATCAGTGTCTTATATAATGTGAGCTTGGTCTTTCGGGAGAGGGCTCTGCTACTCAATTGTCTCTTGAGCCCAAAGAAACAGCGGTTGCCTGTTGTTGTTTTGCACTATTTACTTGGGAGCCAAGGTAGATGAAGTCCTTTACTACCTCGAAGTTGTAGCTGCCTATGATGACGTTCTGACTGAGTCAGCCAGCCTGCTCACATAGTGAATTCCCAAAGACTGCAATGAAAATTTGTTGAAGGCTAAGTGTTGACTTCAAGTGAATGGTAAAGACTTCAACGTGACTTCAGTGAGTCGATAGACTTGCATTCAATTGACTTCAAGATTGGTCCATATAAGACTCCAAATAGGATGGTGACTTCGATGCTGCAGTGCAGAAGTCCCAAATTAAGTCAATTGAATCACAAAACAAGTAATACTTTCCAGTCCTTTACAACTCTGGTATCCCCCAAGGCTCTGTGCTGACTCAGACAATTTTTTCCATTTTTTATAAATGATCTCCCGTCAGCTACTTCTAATCCAATCCACTCCTTCGCTGATGACAGCACCCTCAGCATTTCATAGTCATTTCAAGACTCATGACCCCGCTCGCAGAGTTGGAAAGGAATCGTATGTTAAGCAATTTGCATTGACAGCCTTATTAATTGGGAACAACAGAGTGGAATTCAATGCTGTCTGCTGTTACTAAAGCGAATCCTTACTAATCTGCCATTATCTATGGATGACGCTTGTATCGATGGAACTAACTAACTAACTTTTCATCCTTGGTATGTGTATCAACACAACACTTAGTGGGAACGATCACATATTCGAGGTGGCTAAAAATGTTGCGAAATACCTAGGTTTCCTTAATCGATGCAAGAAATATTTCACCCCCCTCTGATTTGGCTTTTTCACCCTAAGCATGAGTGCAGAGCTCAAATCTGGTTGGTGCCGCCAAGATTATCCTAGCCTCCAAAAGCGAGCGATAAGACTTATAGGAGACAACTATATCGCGGTTTCATTAGACTCGCTGGCAGTACGGTGTCTTTGTCCGTGTCGGAGCGCTATTTTAACAAACGATGCTCAAGCGTCTGCATTCATTAACCCTGCTTTTGGGGCCACTTGAAATTTTGAGCCCCATTTTTCGCCCGCATGTTATGGAATGTTCTCAGGCCAATACTACTCATAGACCCTTATACGACCCCTCTCTCTCCCTTTTTACCATCGGCCCGTGCTGTGTATTGAACCGCGCCACTCGAAGGTATTAATAAAGCTTTGAGCACACGCAATTTATAAAAAAGAGAATACATTTCTGCCAAGACTACTCTATTGGATGGAGCATTTGTATTCTCCTTCTTTGCCACGAAATAGTGGAAGCCACTCTCTCGGAGTCGCCCTTTTCTTGCTCCTGCAATTGCAACTCTTCTTGTCTTTTCTTATTTTTTACTCTCATTTCGAAATATTGCGCTGCCATCTGGAGCTTCAAGTTTATGCGCGTGTTGCGATGATCAAATAATTGGATCACCGTCCATTAACAAAAAAGCAGCATCCGTGGCAAATTCAACTCACAACCTGACGGCAATTTTTCTTCGTGGACACACTGTTTGCATTTGCCACACGGTTAAGTACTCAAAAACAACGTATCCACTGAATGAATTGCGTTCAATGAGGCAAAGTGAGCAATTCTATAGCAACCGTATGCAAACAGCTGGAAAGAGTGCCTCCCATCCGCACGGCACTCGTATGTTTCCGGTATGATGAGCATAAACCATTTGTCTTTGACACACATAAACGTACCTGAACGTCATACCGGGACGGATAAAACAGCACTTTTGCGCTGTTCATGATCCTCAAATGAAGATGTGGTCAACACACCTAGCACAGCAACCATGACGTGCGGGAAGCGTTTCACACTTTCTGCGTGTGAAATTGACTTTGTAAACACCGACCGACTCTGGACCAACAAACGGCGAGGGTTTTAATTAAAATTTCAAATTTTACGGTCAACATTCCGAGAGCAGTGCCCTGCGAGAGACAGAGAGAAGTGTTGTTTGGTTTAAAATAAATTTACATCGGCAACCACGCATTTACGTGGCAGGGATACGTGCCCACTTATTCACTAAGGGGTTGTGTTTTCGAAAAGTGTTGATTTGCGGTGGGGGGAGGGGGGTCGCTTCAAAAATGTATGTTCCAATTTATATGCGGGTTCTTTTGATAAGCACAAGATGAGAGCATTTATGAAGGTTTAGGGATAAGCGTTATTTAGATGGATTTAGAGAGATGGAGCGCGTAGATGTTAGCTGTGGCGGTTGAAGTGACTGTGGGTGGACACGTACGGAAGCGTTGGGGATTGCTTCAATGAATTGCTGCTCGTATGATAGATTTTCGGAACCTTTTCAGGTGAGTGCTGTGAGTGCTTAAGCTGCTTAAGACAACCGGCGAGGATTTATGCGTGTTCCCCTTTTTGTGGCATGCTTGAGTGGCTTTGGTGTGGACCGAGGCACAATAAGGGGGGCAGCAGGTGATGTGAACCCCTGGAAAATATTAGCCCTTACAAATTGGTGGGCTTGAACTCAGATGTCGGGTGAATTAGTGCTGAAAAGTTATGGGATTAAAGTTTACACCGAAATTTAGGAACTCGGGTGATGAATACTAAATGATGGTAGGTCAGTGGCTTGGAAGCCAAATGGCGCACGGTTGGTAGAGAGGCTGATCTGGATATAGACAAAAGATCAGTCGAACGCTGGTGATGGGAAACGGCCTGGTTGGTGAGATTTGTGGTACTACCTCTCGAGCAAATTGAAGGGAGTAAAAAGCAAAAAGGGGGATGCCGTGCATCTAATGATGTACAAGTGACTCACTAAATTTCGTTGCAGTCGTGCGACCCGAAACGTTGTTATAATATAATAATGTGGGTGGCGCAACAGTCTGTAGAGGGCAAGGGCCTAGCTTCTCAGCAACAACTAGTGTTTTGCGTGCTATTGTTCTCTCACGAGTGGAAGGGACCTACCGTTTTATGCCGACTCCGAACGACCAAGTTTGGGAAGCTAAGTCTTTAGAGGAGATACAGTTCGAGCATTGTGAGTGACTCGAAAGAGGTGGGGCAGTGAAAATTATTTATGTGGCACAGAACAGGAATCGTCGAAGTTGAGGTTATCGTACATACATCCAACGGCACGGGCCGCCACCACGCAGGAGGAGGAGACTGTAAAATAAATTGTATGCAAACTATTGATAGGCATAATCGAATGATTTTCATAATCGAGACTCTAGTAATCGAGATATTTTAATAATCGAATGATCACTCGAATGACACTAGAGAGACTACTAATCATTTGAATGACTACTAATCACCCTTGCACTAGCAATTGACAAAAGGTGGGGACCGCGTTTGCTGATGTTGAGTCATAAACTTTGGAACTGAATTTGGAGGTCCTCAAGCTCTACCTGGACGCACCACTACACACGCACAGAAGTGGATCACCAATCCAAAAAGTACTCATTTGAGGGCGAACGTGCTCCTAGAAGGGTAAACAAGAGAGCAACAATTGCAGGTTTCGAAATGTTTTGAGAACTCATTGCTTTTGTTACCAACTAAGCTTAGTCCAAAGTCGGCTTGTCGACCGCTCCTTGTACTCTCGTCAAGCTACCGATACCCGGTTAAGTGCATTATAGTTGGCAGATTGCAGGCTTAAAGCTTCAGGGTGACCTAGTGTGAGAAAAGGAAAACTGTTACAAACTGAATAACACAACATTTAATTTTCATTACACCTATGTCGATTTTGCTGTTCCTCAAAGACTGTTTTTCTTTTATGCAACAAACCTAAGTGACAATGAATATCAAAAAATTCTGATACTTTATTGCCCCTTCCAGTCGATAGCGATTTTCGACGAAGACTCTGATTTAAGCTTTCTTGTTGAACTTAAGTCAGGTCGTTGGACATCCGGTGCACTACTGCCTGGATTGATGCGGATTTTGGCACTAACATAACTTGTGTGAGTTCACATATTTCTTGGTGAAAGGAAGTCTGTCTGTCTATCTCGCTGACGGAACCATCTATCCGACGCAGAATATTTCTTTCGAAGGCCCAAAGAATTAGCTCTACAGTTTTGCTAATGCTCCATATAGCAGGACTGGCAAGATAATTAAAGAACATGATTTTGCTCCCTCGAGTCAAGTTTTTTGACCCCAGTTGTATCAAGAGACCGAAGTAAAATCGGTTATCAAGGGAAAATCACGTGTGGAGTTACCGTCCGCCCCGAGGTAGATAAACTCCTTTAGTACCTCAAAATTGTTGCTGTCGATTGCGACTTTTCGGCCTGGATGGTGTGCGGTGGATCGTTTCTTGCTTGACAGCATGTATGTCGTCTTATCCTCAGTGACTTGCACAGCAGCTCGTTTCGACTGTTCTTCAGAAGCCGTATATGTTTCTACTGCGGCACGTTGGGAGCGTGCGACGAGGTCGATGTCATCTGCATATCCCAACAGCTTGACGCAAACAAGAAATATTCAGATGTCAATAGAAAACGAAATTCACTTAAAACAAAGTTTTTTAAAAGCTTCATACGAAAGGAAATCAGAAATCTGATGCCAACACGGTGGTAGGATGGATATTAAGTATATACCGTATACAGTGAAAATAAGAGACGTGTGGCTGAGTTTTATATATTTAATAGATTTCGTACCCGGAATTGTCCGGGTTTGTTTCTTCAACCGCTACTTTACCTGTAGTGAAAATATATTTTTGATTATTAAGAAAAATGTGGAGAAATGTAGATGCCCTGGAAACGGTTCTGAATATATGTTTACTCCGCACTTAATTTAAAACAATAATAAGACTGCTCGAAACAGAACTCAGAGAAGAATTTGATTTTTCGTTTGTCATTGATGCCTATCCCAATCTCTTATTCACATCTTCACTCATAATGAGTACAATTCGTTGACTGTGTGCATACAAGTTAAGTCGCGAAATATTTCTCTCCCTGGCATGTGTTCAACGATGGCATCACATCACCAGAAACTTTCCCACGAACCAGAGACTGTATTGCAACCAGCCACATTCCATCACGACGGCATCCGGAAACCCGAGCGCACCTTTGGGAACGATCTATCAACTCGTTGTTGCTCAATGTAGTTGTAGTTCAGTCTTAAGTTAGCGTGTAAGGGGTAATTATGCGCAGATAAATTGAGAAATCATTTTTTTTAATAAAACACAGATGTGTTTATTTTCCATGTTGAAGTTTGACTTATCGTAACTTGAAATGGTTTCATTTCATGGATTGATGCAACCACCCTTATTTTGAGAATCGAGCCATTTTATACGTTTAAAAAGTGCTCGTAACTTCCGAACCGTATACATCTAAATTTTAGAACGATTTTTGTTGAAAATTTCAGAGCTCTGCGACGTGTAGTTTCGGAGCCTTTATCTGTCAGACACCCAAACTTTCTGCTTTATATACCATGTACTTAAGATAAGATTAAGATTACTCTTCTATATTCTTCTGTGCATCAGTCAGTTCAGATCGGTGAACTCACTACAACTCAATCAGCGCTGATCCCACAATCGATCATGCACTCCACGATGCTCTCCCCGATACGTGCCGGATTGTGCTTACACAGCATTTGTGCAATGATCTGCATTCGCTCTTGGAATAAACAAATGCTTTGCAAAAATGCTGATGCAGCATTTTGAACAGGTATCCTTCACGCCGGATCAACACAATCCCGAATGCAGTGTTGGGGTTCTTTGTTGAGGGGAATTTATGTGGTTCTGTTACGGATTTAGAATGAGGGGGAGTCTGACTATAACAGAGAGTGTCAACAGTAGGTTTACCCACAAGAAAATCTTTTTCAAAATATGGGTGGGTTTGGTTACTTCAACAACCTCAAGATCAACCCATGTCAACGACACTTGCAAGCGAAGCTTAGAACGAAACTTTATTGTTGACGTAGGTTAGGTCAGGTTAAACGTTTAGTTTCTGACTGCTAAGGGCAGTCACTCTTAGGCCAGAGTAGGCCCATTGTGATACCACGCGGATTGAATTCTCCTAACATCTGAACCAGTTGGTGATTGTAGTGAAGCGATTTAGAGGGCCTAGGCTGGCGCTTGAAATAGTTGGCCCCTAGGTGTAAGAGAGCGCTGCAGGAGCAGAGTAGGTGATGAGTGTTTTCTTCCTCCTCTTTATCCATGCAGCTTCTGCAAAAATCATTTTATAGGGGGCACCCATCCTTCGAGCATGAGTGTCAATTGCACAGTACCCGGTCATGACTCCTCTGAGTGTCCTAATGAGCACTTGCTGAGTCTGAGTGGACTGAGTAGACTGTATTTTGTTTTAAGGTATGTGGTGCCTTCTAGATATTTATCATTAATCTTTAAAAGGTGGTAGCCTGTAGCGATCGGCATGGAAGGTGGTACCCCTGCTATTCATAGTGATGAGGTTGTACCACACCTGGTTGGTTCATCGGCTTTACTTAATAGTATCCGCAGATCAAAGCATATTTCTAGAATGTGTCTTCTGTTCAGTTGAATTAAGCCGTACGACTACCAGTGAAAATATTGTAGTACTGAAAAAGTTATAACAAATTACTTTTATGTTTTTTTAACGTTAAAAGTGATACTTTCGATTTTGAAAGCTCAATCGCTAAGAGTTTCGAGGTACTGCCAATGCTTGAAGAGTACTTCTCAAACTTGCCCGTTCGGAGTCGGCATGAAGCTGAAGGGTCCTTCGACTCGTGAGAGAACAACAAGCACGTACAACACGAGTGGTTGCTGAGAAGCTACGCCCTGGTCGTTTACGGGCAGTAGTGTCAACCATTTCTTATTAGTATTAATTACGAGTCTTCGACTCCGAACCAGTGGGACAACGCAATAGAGGCCAGCGTTTACTGACATTGAAGCGGAAGCTTCAATTAAGCACAATTAAGTAACCGAGCCATCTCTCGAAACACCAAGTTGACTTTGTATATGACTTTGTCCTGCTCTATGGCGCAGAGACATGGACGCTATTGAAAGCGGATGAAGAAGCTCTTGGTTGTTTTGAGAGAAAAGGTCTGCTTGCGATCTTTGGTCCTGTTTGCGTTGATGGCGTCTGGAGAAGAAGATTCAACCATCAACTGTACGGACTGTACAGCGGTATGCACCTAGTGAAGCGTCTTCGGATCCAACGCTTAAGATGACTAGGTCATTTAGAGCGGATGGACACCACAGCTCCGGCCCGAAGAGTCTTCGATACCGATCCATTGGGACAGCGCAACAGAGGACGTCCTCGCACAAGATGGCGCACTCAAGTGGAGAAGCACCTCAACCAACTTGGAGTGCGAAATTGGAGGCCCAGGTTCACCCCGGACTGTAGCGGCACAAGAAGAAGAACATTTTTGACTATACATTCGAAATACGCTCTTTTCATGCAAGAGAAACATACCGCTACCGTGCGGTATGATGTAATGGCTTATGCGAGCATACCATACCATGCGAGAATGACCGAACCTATGTCGGTTGTCTGTAGTACAAGCAGGCAAAAAAAGAAAGTACAGATTTCATAATATAGATATTCATTGATTGTTGCTCACTCATTGCTACTCAGTAACGATGCATACATCCTGCTGCAGTACTAATGGTATACCGCCTTAGACCTCGTCCGTGAATTCCTAAATTAAGTGAAATATGCTTATTGACCTTTAAACATTACTCCTGGTAAAATTAAAACGCCTGTTCTAAATTTTGTATACACATCCGAGTGACGCCAGATCGTAGACCTAATTTGATATTCTCTATAGTGACGTGCCGAAGTACAGTGTTAATTTTCGCACATAAAACGATTAACACAAGCCGGTCGTTAAGAATCAATGCCGGCCTTTAAAATTTTACTACACAATTTCATTAATTTCCGTTCATCTGTCTTCGAAAACAGACGGAAATCCATTCAAACTGCTTTGCCATAAAATGTTACGAGCCTTTTAAAACGTGAACTCCGGTTGCAATTAATAAGTTCCGTGAAACGGAATAGGCCCTTCAATACATAAAAAAGGAAACCATTGAAACAGTTCTAGAATGGCTTAGCAATTTCATGAAACGCAAATGAATGACACTGAGCCAGCCATGTGGAATAAGAAGGTAATGGTAAGAGGTCGCTGGGAAGAGTTGGAAAAACCGTATGCCATTGAAACTGGAATAAAAATATCTCGTCTCTATTAACGACCTTGGGTTGCCCACGAAGGACGAATGAAACGAACTCATTGAGCGGAAAACAGGTTGAGGGATTACCGTGGAGGACTCTTCCCTTTGTGGTATTAACGTGACCAAAGGACCAGTCAAGACAAAGCACACCGTGATTTGCTGAAACAGTGGAAACGATGGGATACAAGTACTCTGGCTCTGACGAGAAGGTGACTGAGGAAATTGCGAAAAGAATTATAATTTCACATTGATTAGGTCCAGATGGGATGATGCGTGGATTGTTAGTGCATAATTAGTCCCAGCTGGGCAGATGCTGTGAAGTAACGCAAAATGGGGCCGCAAAGTGAGTTGTGCGTGCATTATTCTCGATTTAAGATGACCTGAAGAGTGCGCGTCATACCAAAGCCAGACACTTGATAATTTGTGAAACCATGGGCAAAACTACACGGCAGTCTACAGTCTGGAACGCCACCAACTATTGTGTACAATGAACATATAATATGGTTGGCCCCTCAATCCGTAGAGGGGCAGTTCTCCGTTTCTCAGCAACCACTCGTGTTGCGTGTGGTTTTGTTGTCTCAAGAGTGGAAGGTACCTACAGCCTCATGCCGGCTCTGAACGGGCAAGTTTGAGAAGCTCTCTCTAGAAAGGAAACCTTCTTTGGGCATTGTCAGTGACTCGAATGAGGTGGGGTCGCGAAAATTGTTTTCGTCGCACAGAGCAGGAATCGAACCTACGACGTCGAGGTTGGGGTCGACGCACATACCCACAACGCCACGGGCCACTACTCGTTAGGTAGCTAACTAAAAACTGAGCCGCCCAGGTCCATACCGGGCTGTAGCACCACTTTAAGTAAGTAAGAAAGAAGCTTCCAGAGATCAGACTGCTCTAATAAGTCAGTCTCATAGTAAAATTATCTATCCTGTTCATGGTCCACCCACCTTTGGGACAGAATTTCTTCTATTTAAGCTCGGGTTTGATATACAATAGGATTTAGGTTCAAAGATAGGAAATTATCTCCTGTCTGGATAAAATCAGGTTCCGTAAAACAGTCTCCTTGCCACAGCAAAGACCTTTCTCGCTTTCTTCAGAGCAATAGCTACACATTTGTGAATAAACTGATTGTGGTTATACACAAAACTACCGGCAGTCCATGCGGGTTAACTATGTCGAATTTATGCCGGATTGTGGTTTACTTATTTCGCGACTAGTTTGAAGAAAAGGCACTCCAACCGAACGGTGCCGAACGCCTTCTCCAATTCAAGCAGATACACAACTGAGCATTTTTTCTTGTCCTTGTATCCTTAGGTACGTTCACATTATCCTACCCGGTAATGCGACGTGTCGAACGACTGTGTCATTCTGGGTTCTAGATGCTACAAATATGAACGCTCGGTATAAAGGTCGTGCAGGCGTGCCTCGGTCGCACAACAGGTAGTACAATGTGAACACTAGTGGTACGAGAGCGGTACAAGTATTCATTCACGTTTTAGATTTCAACGAGTGAGCAACAGCGAATGAATGAAAATGATACGTTGTCTCGATAGAGTTTAGGGTCGTTTAGGGCATTAATTGATGTTAATGCCACGAAACAAACCTAATAAGTGAAGTCCGTCAACAGCGTAGTTCAATACGAACGCAAAGCATTCTTGGTCGTCCCTTCAGAGTCCACGTATACCAAGGTACGTAAGGTATCGTGTACCGCCATCAATCCGAACTCGTGATTCGGTATGGTTTTAGCTCAACCCACTGTTTCGGTACAAAAAAAAAGTCATTGTTCCTCTAAACGATCCGTTGCACTATGGCTGCTTCCCGAGAAGGTGGTGATGTTACACCATCGATTCGCACTGTCTTCTTATTCCTTATCGACTTACGGACACCTGAAAATCATCATGAGAAATTATGTCACTGGAACTGGTGAGTCCCTCCACCGGATACCGGAGCAAGCAGATGCGCTGCGGTGTCACTTCGATTTGTTGAAGCAACACTGATCAAAATTCCCGACATGAAAAACCAACTTTAAGCTCTGCGAAAGTCTTACTGTGCAAGTACTACTGATATATGACGCGTCGGATGGAATGGGATAACCGCGCACTTGTGCTCTACCAATACGTAGTTTGGGAGGCAACATTTGATAAAATTAAGGGCATGAACATCAGTTCGAGAAGAATCAATATCGCTGACGCCAAGCAGTCTGTTCTTGACGATGACCATCAACAAAGGAGAAATAAATCCGCCAAAACGAAACAGTCCAACAACCGGCTCATGCTGGTGACATCGACATCAAATGGTTGTACAAGCATTCACTATGACTGAACACCCGAAACGAGTCGATCTGAATGTGATTGATTAAACGGAATCTCAGGCGGGATTCAAAAACGGGTCCAAACTCCTCATTGGGGAAACAGGACTCCGAGGTCCTTAATTATTCGTAAAGCCGGTTGAAGTGCCTGCGGTTGAGTTGCCCGGCATTGAGAAAGGTCATGCTGACGACAGTCCACAGCATAAAGAAAAAAAAGCTCGGTAAAAAATACTTTAATTAAATTAAAAAAAGTTCCCTCACAACGGTCATATTACCAAAAGGGACGTGAATGCCAGCAGCCAGCGAAACATACGCATCCGGTTTTAGTTTTCATTTTGACAAGGGATGCGACATTTTGCCGCGTGATTGGAAGGTCTACTTTCCTGGAGTGGCCTGGTTTAATTTTCCTTGCAATCGACATCGAATAACAGTCCGCTTTAAAGTCACAATTCTAATGCCGGCTGGCGCGATGAGGGACAAATTGAAGTATCACGTATTTGATGACAATCTGAAGACACAACCTTCGTTGTCAGCGACTTGTGCTAGTGTATAGCGCTTCTGTGCACAGGTCGGAGAGCCACGCCTATTAGCGTCATTTGCAGCTGTTTGCCGGAGGACCCTTTTCCTCGAGTGTCACGAGCAGCATGCGACCCATGTGTCTTCATGACTTATTTCCAGCTAGCTGCCGTTCGCATCTTAGATACAATTTATTTTCAGTTTTCACTGTCATTACGCCTGTATAACATTGGCACGCAAGAGCCGCCCTCCTCCCAAGGATGATTGTATTGTCCCACCTTCAGTGGCACATGTTTCCGCCTCTTCGGAGGGTGACTGCTTTTGTTTACTTTTCCGAGTCAACAGCTCTCGACGTGACTGAACACAGCGCAAATCAAAACCCTCATCAACCACTGAGCCACCGCAGTCCCCAGAGAGGCTTACATGTGTAAACAATCCCGTTCCCGCGACAAACGATTCATTAAGATCGTATCACGTCCCGACTTTGATTTCTGTTTCGCCAACGCGGAGGCGTTAAAGCAAATGGCCCGCACCGCCCCCATCCTGCCACCTCTCTATTGCTGCTCTCTATTTCGCGAAACAGCTTTCATTTCCCCCCATCAGCGCACCCATTCACTCAAAATTTACGCATGATTTCGCATTTCGAAGGGAAAACATTTTACTTCTTACAACTCATGTTATTTTACTTCTGGATTTGAATACGCCTCACGGTCGTAAGGAGGTGCGTCAACCGTGAATTTATGATCCGTCGAAACCGTCCGGCGATGCCTGCTCCACGTCCCACGAACCTTCGTTGAGTCGTGCCTCCATCCGCTTGCGATGTGCGCTGGCGGTGGAACAGGAAATGATTCCGAAGACCTTCATAATGGGCACGGCGCAAGCAGATTTTAGATCGAAGCTGTTATCGCCGGCAAGCGAAAAGGGAATTCGATCGGTTTCCATACGCGCCATTAGACCAAAGTCCGACGGATGGGGGTGGTCTCGCTTCGGAATCAAAGACAAAATTTCATTTCTCATGCAAGGACGAGGCTGATTGAATGAAATATTTTACGTCATCCGAGTGTGTGTTTGCACTTGTGCGGCATGACCTCTTACCGGCCTCTGATGTCCTGAATGGAATGCTGTGTAATGTAATTGAATCCAATTGAAGGGTCATTGGGTTCAAGGCAACCTTATTGGTTCTGATTGCTCTGAGGTCTTGGATGGACACTTGGATGAACACCTTGCGGATTGCTGGGGAATTTAATCTGTGCGAGCGTCTTGAAGGTGTGACTGCACTTAATGCAGAGCTCTTGGTGGTCTGCAATGTCTCATGTCAATGTGTGAATGGAGGTTTATTAGGGGATCGAAATGTTGTTGAACTGGGTTCTTAAAGGGTGTCACAGAAGCCCAGAAGGGGGAGATGTCATAGAACTGAGGTGATGCTGTGGCCTCTTTTAGCCGAGTTCCGCACGAGGTACATGTGACTACTGGCCTATATACACCACAATGCACGATTTGGTACAAAGCAACGCTTCTAAGTGGAAACGTATGGTCTGGATATCTGACCGCAAGAAAAATAAAAATTATCCGTTCCAATTATTGTAACAAGTGGACGCATCTCAATGCAGTGCGTTGAGAGTTTGCCACACTCTCAGTCTTGCCATCTGCGCTGAAGGATGCATTCTCAAAGTGGTATTGTTAAATAAATGTGCGATGAATCTATGTGGCAAATATGTCAAATTATGCTCTTGGAGAGTACAGTACAAACTCAGTAATCTCAACTGATAGAAAACGGGGGTGGTTGCATTTACTGAGGGAAAAAAAATCTACAGGTAGCAAGTAGCAAGAGCTTGATGTTGGATTTTCATGTCAAGAATTTTGATCAGTGTTGTTTCAACAAATCGAAGTGACACCGCAGCGCATCTGCTTGCTCCGGTATCCGGTGGAGGGACTCACCAGTTCCAGTGACATAATTTCTCATGATTATTTCCAGGTGTCCTTAAGTCGATGAAGACTAAGAACTCAGTCGGAATCAATGGTCTAACATCGCCACCTTCTCGGGAAGCAGCTATAGTGCAACGGATCGCTTATATTAACAATGAATTATTTTTTGTACTGAATCAGTGTGTTGAGCTAAAATCATACCGGATCATTACGTATCTTGGTATACGTGGGCTCTGAGTGGACGTTCACATTAACTTACCGGGACATACGGCTTGCCCGAACGACCAAGAATGCTTTGCGTTCGTATGAACTCCGCTGTTGAGGTTTGTTTTGTGGCATCAACATCGGATCGCTTGATCTTCTTTCAGTGATGATGGAGTCCTAAATAAAGTCACGTCCCAAAACTCTATCGGGAGAACATATCATTTTCACTCATCCGCTGTTGCTTACTCGTTAAAATCTAAATCGTGAAAGAATATTTGTACCGCTCTCGTACCACTAGTGTTCAAATTGAACCACCTACTGTTCAACCGAGGGAAAAAGTTGAATTCCATACGACTGCCTGCACGACCTTCGTATTGAGCGTTCACATTTGTAGCACTTAGAACCCAGTACGACAAATTCGTTCGACCGGATAGTGTAATGTGAACGTACCTAAGCGTATATGGATAAGAAAAAAATGCACGAGTGCGTGTCTGATTGAATTCTAGATGGCCGTTTCCTTTGCTAATCGCGATAAAAGTAAACCCTAATCTGGCATAAATTCGACATAGGCAGAGACGGCAGGTAGTCTTCGGTATAGTATAGTACGTTGGCATTTGACATGGCTCTATAGTGTCAATGTGGTAGCACTGTTTGAGATATCATAGAACAATTCAACCTTCAAACAACACAGCCACACACAAGTTTATACAAAAAGAAACAGCAAGAGAAGAGCATTTAGACTGGTAGACAAGGTGCCATCTCACACATGGCCCTGTCCATAGGCGTCTCATAAGAAACAGAAGTCACTGCAACTCGGTCTCTTTGGCTTAACCAATCAAAGCGTGTTGTGTGTTCACATCAGCCCGAGTTAAAGTGTGCAGTTATGGCGTTCAATTTAGAGTCGGCCAACCCGAGACGATAAACCGAGTTAACGGAGTTGTGTCTCCACACCGTGTCGAATGGTTAGCAGGTTTGATGTTGACTGTCATTTATTCGTTTCATTTCATTTTCAGCAACTCATCTCTAACATGGACCACCTATCAGCTGAGGTGGTGGATCTTGTCTTTGAGGTTTCAAAACCCGATTTAACAACCTGATTATAAATAAATACGACAATTTAGGTAAAAAATATGCTTAGGTTAGGTTAGGTTATAGTGGCTGCCTCACTTAGGCCAGAGTACCATAGACCCATTGTGATACCCCGCGGATTGGCCTCTCTCAACACTGGAACCAGTTGGTGCTTCTAGTGAAGCGAGTTGGTTGGCCTATGCTGGCGCTGTTTAGTTTATTTCGGCCATTGGAGTTTCGGCCCCTAGGTGTAGTAACCTACGACTAGACAGAGCGCTGCAAGAGCAGAGCAGGTGATGAGTGTTCATCCTCCTCTTCATCCATGCAGCTTCTGCAGAAATCATTGTATGGGGCACCCATCCTGCGAGCGTGAGTGTCAATTGCACAGTGCCCGGTTATGACTCCAATGAGGGTCCTTAATGCGTGCTTGCTGAGTCTGAGTAGGCTGAGTGGCCGATTTCTTTTGTTTTAAGGCAGGTTGTGCCTTCTAGCCATTTGTCATTAGTGGTCCTTATTGTGTGCATTTTTAAAAGATGGAGGGCTGTAGCGATCGGCATATACCACACCTAGCGATTTTATCGGCTTTGCAGTTGCCTGGTATGTCTCAGTGTCCCGGCACCCAAGTGAGGTGACTGTTACAATGCTCAGCCATCTCGTTAAGTGACAGCCTCTAAATACGGGATGTTTTGAGTAAATCATGGCATCGTCCAGGGATTTTATAGCGGCGTGACTGTACGAACAGATGGTCATATCCCTTTTTCACATCACGTGGTTTTTGAGCCATGACGCCTCTTTAATCACTATAGTTTCTGCCTGAATAACGGGACAGTGATCAGGGAGCTTCAGGAAATCTTGGGAATAGACACCCGCACCCACTCCTTCGTTACTCTGCGATCCGTCTGTCAAAATGAGCAGAGGATTGTCCATCTGCCTATTAGACATCCAGTCCGATCTGGAGGGACTGCTGATCGAGAATTTCTTTTCGAAGATAGCCTGGGGTATTAGGCGGTCAGTGTCGCTAGGAAGGAAGTTGTATTCCTTGAGAGTTGAGTGGCCGATGTTGAGTTCGGACCACAGTCGGAGTGTTTTGAGTTTCAAGGCTGTGCTTGCTGCTGCTTGTTTCCCGAATATTCCCAAAGGTGGAAGGTGGAGGAGAATATTCACTGCGTCTGACGGAGTACTTCTCGGTGCTCTGCTGATGCACAAGCAGGCTGGTCTTTGTACTCGGTCGAGTGCCTTGCAGTTGATAGTCTTGTTTTATGCTGTCCACCAAACTGAGACTCCATGCAGAAGTGTTGTTTTGACGGTTTTTTAATTTATGGGTGGCGCTACAGCCCGTAGGGGGCCATGGCCTTGCTTCTCAGCAACCACTACTGTTGTGCGTGCTATTGTTCTCTCACGAGTGGAACGGACCTACAGTTTTATGCCGAATCGGAACGGCCAAGTTTGAGAAAGCTTTCTCTAGACAGGAAATACTCTTTGAACATTGGCAGTGACTGGAATGAGGTGGAGTCGTCAAATTGTTTTCGTCGCACAGAGCAGGAATCGATTCCGAACGAACGTCACTTGTCACTTGCGACCTCTCGCGATATATTCTAGGTTTGGAGCATAAGTCAGCATGTAGAAAATCATCTTACTTCTGAGACATTAAAAATGTTGAGCCCGTCCTATCAAATCAAGCCTTCAACGTAGTATTGCTAGCCAAAATGGTATCCTTCGACATTATCGCAAATGAAATGCAATGGTTGCCCTTTAAGCGTCAAGAGACTGAGTTCATACACGCCCAGGAGAGGGCCAGATCCAAGCAGTCGGAGGAGAGGGCCAGGTCCAAGCACTGCGCGAAAGTCAGATGGACCCACAAGCTTTTACCCATTATCGATGTCTGAACATGAAGGCACACATGAGACTGCAATTTACGCAGATGCGGACATGACAACTAGCATTACCACCCCGGATTTGCTTCCAAGTGCGGAAGAGGGTGAGTGTCACATGACACAACGTACTCAGTTATGTGACGCAAGCGGAGCAACTGGAGCCGTCATCTCCGAAAAAGAAGAAAGATCAAGACTGCCGCTGGAAAAGCGTGTGAGAAGATCTAGTTCAGTAACTGGACGACTTGCCTACATGGAATATTTCATGCACTGCACACAAGACACACCATTCCTCGCACATTCGGTAGAGCCTTTAAGCTGCAAAATTTAACCTTAATTTAATTTTCCAAAGTACACAATCCTTAAAGCCAGAAGCTGTTCTCGATATGTTGTCACTTCACTACACTGTCACTACAATTCCCTTGCCTAACCTTTAATCCTTCCTTCGAAAGTGTACACCCCACTTATGTGAGAATACCAGAAAACCACAATGTTCCACCCAACCCCACGGCTTCATTCCTTGACAGAAGGTTACCTTCGAATTGCCAAAGGCAGTGCTGACATAATCACAGCTGCCGTTGTCAGGTTCTCTGTTTATGATGTATCTCATCATAATTTAGTGTCGTGTCACAGACAAAGGCTGTCCAAACTTTCGTGGGTGTTCACTCCTCGCTCAATGCCATCGGCAGTGGGTGGCGGAAGTCAAATTGAACAATTACGTCAACACATTTCGACTTGTCAGCCGCAATGCATATTATCTTTCCACAAAGTGGTACAAATCGCATGGGAATCCCCCACTGCAAGTGGAAGTGCCAAAAACAGAAACACGAGTCATCTGGCAAAACCACCACAATAAGGCTAGTGAGTGATGTGATGGAAGCATGAGTGTATTTAGTGACACTGGCTCCACTCGGCCTCAAGGTGTAATGGAATTATTGACCTGATGAGATCGTAAGTATGGAGGAGGATAAAGAGAGACGTCCTTAAGCGTTGTTGGAACAAAACACTCCGAGCTTGATGAAATTCACATCAAATTTCCTTTAAATTTTCATTATCAATCATTGAGGTGGTATTCAAGCCAATCCTGATGTGGGGGCACTGCCAGCTTCCCACCAACAGACGTTGGCTCTGGTTTCCTTGTACAGTGCTCTTTGCATTTCTCCAGAGACTGCAGATGTGCTTGCAAAAACTCAATGACGAATGCGGTTAATTAGTGGACGAGGCGTTGCTTGAAGCTGATGGTTGGGGTTGCAACTTTTGTGGTATTCATTAGTCAAGCCGCAAATGGCAAATGGGCTAATGTTTGATTTTTTCCCATCGAGTTGTAACGATGGGATCACAAATCACACCACAAATGCAACGAAATATGAATAAACATTGACGACAACTGCTTGGGTCTTGCGATTAACTTTCTTACTCATCTGGGAATGCCAGCATCCGCCCGAGTTGCAACTGCCTCACTTTGTGGGGATTCCCGAAGAGAGATCTACCACACCGGTGATCTCCAGTCAAATTAATTTTTAAATTAAATTAAATGAAAAGAAAATTCCTGATGGACTAGCCGCATTAGTGCGACCTGTATATAAAGGAGGTGTGAAAAGCGATGTCAGCAATTGTAGACCAATATCTATATTGCCAGTAATCGAAAATGCCTTGAAGAGGTAATAACCAGCAGATTACAAGATTTCATTTCAAAGAACTCTCTCATACACCCAAGTCAATATGGGTTCCAGAAAAGTGAAAGTACTGGCGAGTTATTAGGGGAATTTGCAAACTATGTCAATGAAAACTTGAACGAAAGTTATCATGTCTTTAGTAAGGCATTTGATACCCTAAATCATGACAAACTAATTGAAGCACTAGAGCAGGAATAAGAGGATTGGTAGCAAATTGGTTTAGAGAATATCTGCACAACCGACAATTTTGTGTAAAAAAAATAAAACAGATAGTAAATGGGAACGTGTGCAATATGGAGTTCCGCAGGGGCTTAGAATGGGACCAATCCTTTTTATTCTATACACCAACGAGCTCTTACGAGTATTCAAGCAGGCAATACCTTTTGCTTTTGCAGACGATACGGCGATCGTGGTGCGTCATAAGTCTCTGCACACGGCAACCACAATAATGCAGGAGGAATTTGACAGTGTAGTCAAATGTTGACACGATTAGGGACTTGTCATCAATGCATCCAAAACCAAGATGATGCACATACGAAGTCCGCAGTTCAA
Source organism: Eristalis arbustorum (assembly GCA_916610145.1). Taxonomy (NCBI): domain Eukaryota; kingdom Metazoa; phylum Arthropoda; class Insecta; order Diptera; family Syrphidae; genus Eristalis; species Eristalis arbustorum. The sequence continues at coordinate 63,627,117 of OU744316.1, forward strand.
GGCCATTCAACATCAAATACTGTATCGAAATAACAAGTGTAGTAACACAATTAACCGTCCGATCGAGATTGTGCACAATTGACAGCAATTTTCTGTGGGATACGCATGTTGACAAGTTGCACGATAGCCTTAAAAAAGCTTTGTACGCACTTACGCATTTAAAATTTCATGCCACAATGCCAGTGTTGAGACAAGTTTACTATGCCTTGGTGGAATCAAGACTGAGGTATGGTATTCTTGCATGGGGCAATGCATCTGCTACACATATAAATAAACTAAAAAAGCTTCAATATACGGCAATGAAGAAGATAGGCCTAGAACATCAAATCAGTGCTTCAGGTCAAGCAAACTGTAACATTCTTCGTGTAGACGACAACTTTAAGATGACCTTAATTCTGGAATAATAATAATAATAATAATAATAATATGGGTGGCGCTACAGCCCGTAGGGGGCTAGGGCCTAGCTTCTCAGCAACCACTCGTGTTGTGCGTGCTATTGTTCTCTCACGTGTGGAGGGGACCTACAGTTTTATGCCGACTCCGAACGGCCAAGTTTGAGAAACAGGAAATACTCTTCGAGCATTGTCAGTGACTCGAAAGAGGTGGGGTCGTAAAAATTGTTTTCGTCGCTCAGAGCTGGAATTGAACCTACGACGTCGAGGTTGGGGTCGAGCCCATACCCACAACGCCACGGACCACCACTGGAACCAATTCTGGAATACTACGATGATAACCGATGCTAACCGGTATCATACCAATTCAGAAGGCGGCCACAAGTTTCCACAGCAACTATGGCAAGAGACAGTTGAGGGCCCTGGCCCTCTATGTGGCAACCCTGCTCTAAGAATTCTCTCTCTCTATATATATATATCGTAAAAACGATGTTCAATAACATTATGTGTATCGTATTGTAACAGGCCAAGAGTTCAGTTCTCCCTGGACCGGCAAAGAAGACACCCGAATAATAAAGAAATGTAACGTAGATGAAGTTTTATTCTATTTTTTACGCTTACATTATTATTATTATTATTATTATTATTATTATAATAGAAATCCAATCTTCTGCAGAAAAGCCTTTACAAGGCTTCGCAGAAAAATATAATAATTGTATACGAATTAAAAAATATATAAGCGAACGAAGGCATCAAATGGCCCATAAATTGACGCATAAACAGAAGGGCAGATATTTATGCATTCGATAAATGGCGAAGTTTCCGGTTAGTTTTGATCAAGTTGCCTTCATCATGCACACTATATGTCACAAGAAAAGAGGGCAAAACTGTCAAATAAAATTACAGGAAATAATAAAGAAAATCATTTGTATCAACGTTATAATTTAAACTGGCGAGTCTCCTATTATACAATAAAAGCAATTGTAACCCAAGCGAAACGACTTCTCTTTCATAGAGTTGAGTGACCAAATCAGTGCAAACTTTGTTGTCATACTTCACGTGATCCAATAATCGGTGGAGTTCGGCTTTGGCTCCGACGAAATGTGTTCCGCAGTCGCTGTATACTTCGTGGCAGAGTTTTCTATGTAACCGTCAAAAAGCTGCTAGAAAGGCTTTCGTTGTTAAGACAGTTACAGCTTCCAAATGAAGTGCCTTGGTTGTCGGACATACAAATATAGTCAGGCAGCTCTTATAGGTTCTGGCAGCTCTGACTCGCCATGTCCTTTTATCCAGAGGTCCAGCGTAATCAGCTCCAGTGTGTGTAAAGAGCGCTATATTTACCCTGGGGCTAGGGAGATCTCCCATCCTTCATCCTTTGATGACATCTACACATTACTTCATGCAATGAGGACGTTGGTGTGATTGAACTGAAAATCACTGTCCTTATTCACATTGCCATTCACTCCACCAGCATCTAATGGAATGTGTACACTTTCACAAAACGTATTTCATTTGATTGCCTTCCACTCTGTGATACCACAGAGATGCAGCCATGTTTAGTTCACAAGAGCTCTTGCATTTAACAAAACTACTCTTAACACTCTGAGCCTCTGAGCATTTGCTTGCCATCAATTTTTCATATCCTTCAGACACGACTATTCAAGTGAACACATGTGCATATGTGTGCTAAGGGACACTTAGGCGTCAAGTGTGTACGCATGGGTTTGCAGTCGAAGAGGAGACTTGCTATCCTAGACAAGCGAAGTCCATCAATCAAGGCATGACTTTGTTCCCATCCGGAGCGGAGATCTTTGGCATTTTGTGAATGTTAAATCCGTAATCTTGTCTGAGTGCTTCAGCAGTCTGATTACAAATAGGATCAACAAAATGTGTGGATGTTGATTACTTCCTTCAAGTGGCTGACGGTGTGAAGACAAACGCAATGCTTCGCATTTCATTTTAGCTGTGTGCTTGGATAAACCTTTTCTGTATCAGCAGTACAAATTCACTTAAGTGCTGTTGCGAGAAACACAAACGACAGCTGTATCCTCGGGCTGCATTGTGGCAATGTGCAGCAGCTCGCCGAGCAGTTTTTGTGTTTCAGACAGAGGGAGAAGAACTGCTTTCAAGGAAACTCCTTTTACAAGAGTGAGATGTTTTCATTTGAGAGATGGCTGTGGCTTTGCGCTGCAATGTGAAAGAAATACTTGCGATTACAATATTTCAAGATGTCACAGTTGGAGAGCGTCGGAATTACTTCTTTATGTGGCACTGAATGTCTTACACTTTGTTCAATGGAAACTTCTCCTTAAGTTGAATACAACCCATGCCGTGCACAAAAGTAAGGAACTCTTGTTTGCACTTCACTCCGAAGAACAGTGGACTGTCCGAAGTTTGTCCTGCTTCTAAAGGGAGAAGGCCTTCAGACGTGTTGCCCCTTTTTCTGAAAATTTTTCTATCGGTAGCACGGTCAAGGCCTGTGGTCAACTCAAGTTAAGTGTGAGCTTTCGAGAAAGAAGTCTTGACACGCAAAGCAATTCACTTGTAGGACATTACGACAGTTTCCCTGTGGAGCTAAAAGTGTTGCAGATGCCATCTGTCCCGGGCTGACAGTCATTTTCTAAATGACCACTGTGGTCTTCATATCATAGACAGTGAAATGCTCACTTTTTCCTCTTTTTTGGCGCTACAGTCCGGGGCGGACCTGCGCCTCAACCAACAATCCTATCAGAGACCCCATTTGCTCACCCCACTTGTGTTCGCCATCTGTCTGAGGACGTCTTCTGTTGCGTTGTCCCAATAGCTCGGCATTGAAGACTCCTTGGGTCGGAGCTGAGGTGTCCATGACCCTTAAGAAGCTGAGTGCCGATATACAGACCGCGCAGTTCGTGACGCTCCAGACGGCATCACAGGACCAAAGATCCCACGCAGAACTTTTCTCTGAAGAGAGACTTGCCCGACAGGGTACCTAGTCTTAACTTGGTTACAAGAAGGCAATGGTTGGAGTCGATGTTGGCACTTCGAAACGTACGGACATGTACCATATAATACTAGAGAAGTGTCTGACGTCGATCGCAATGTAATCCATCGGGTTGGCGGTTGATTGATCAAAGCACCAGCAGGTCCCCTTATGGATGTTAAGGTGTGGGCACAGCTTTCTCATCACACAGGGCAAAACCCACCAGCCTGAGTCCGTTTAAAGATGTGCTGCCGTGTGGACCGTATGTTCCGTCAATTACAGCAAAGATTCCTTTATTACTCAGCTCTGCGTTGGGATCAGTTATTGTATGTTTCTTCCAGGAGATTATAGAAGTCATCCTTGCATCTTCATCCTCCTCTGACGGGACGTGGGAGATCCGCTTGCTGGATGTTGAACCTTACCTGAGCCTCTTTTCTGCAGCGCTACGTCGGCATCGACATCCCTCTGTGATCTCCCCTCGTTTCCTCTGCTGGCACAACCTGCGCCGTTGGTGTTGCCGCCCTGCCGTCGGTGATCGACACGCACTTGTGCGTCTTCACCACCTTTGCGTGTGGTTAGTCCGACCGAACGGCTGACTCTGGTCCGTCACAATAAGGACCTCGCACCACAACCTAAGTTGGTCAACCCCTACCTCGGAGTTGAGTCTTCCCGCCGTCTGGCAAATCCCTCTTCGAAATCCGTTCAGTCGTCTCCGATCGATGGCGTACTTGATTCCGGCCTTCTCTGCAATCTAGCGTCGCAGCGTGCCGCAATCACTCCCGTGCCTATTCACTGTGGCCTCTTTGACATATTCGTTCAGTAACCCGCTTTCTTTTACCAGAAGCTGGTTGGATCCCTTCCCCGCTTCGTCCACCATCCTCCTGTGTTCAGTCTCGTTTATAGTGCCCGAAATGATGGCACCCGAAGCACTATACCTGCTTCCTATAGATCCGGCAGCTGCTGTCCCTTCAGCTTCTTGCGGCTCCTTCTCCCTGCGACGTGATCTATTGTCCAGGCATCTGCTGCCCCTTAGTCACATGACCCAGCGGACCCTTTCCAAGGCATTCCTGACAGAGACCGGCCTCACTGCTTCCTCACATTCTCCCTGTACTATGTACTTGACCAGGGTGTTCTCCTGCACGCGTCCTCGGGATGCTATCATCTTCACTTCGAAGATGTATTCCTCAGTGTCCTCTCCAACGCGTTGCCGACGTTTCCGCAGACGGTCATGGAGGTCTACATCTTCGTCCACCGCCGGGAAGTTGTGGCATAGTTCTTTTGAATGACGGCAAAACGAAGTCCCCCAGAAAGCACATACAACATCGACGTCTTGGCATAGCGTCACTATAAGCAGCTGTAACTTCGATATAGTCAAGGACTTCACCTACCTCGGCTTCGTGTAGTAAATTGTAGCAATAACATCACTACCGTGATCAAGCGTAGGATAACTCTTGCAACCGCTGTTTCTTTGGGCTCAAGAGGCAATTGAGTAATAGAGCCCTCTCTTGAAGGACCACGTAGTGGCCATATAAGACACGGATCATCCCAGTTCTGCTGTAGGGAGCAGAAGCACGGGCAGCCTCGAAAGCGGAAGAAGAAGTCCTTGGTCTCTTTGGGATAAAAGTTCTGCGTGCGATCTTTGTTCCTGTTTGTCTTGACAGGATCTAGAGGAGAAGATTCAACCACGAATTGTACGGGCTGCACAGCGACATGGGCCTAGTTAGGCGTCTAGGCATCCAACGCTTACGGTGGCTGGGCCATGTAGAGCGCATGGACAACTCAGCTCTGGCCAGAAAAGACTTCGAAGCCGAACATGCGAGGCAACGCAACAGAGGACGCACGAGCATAAGGTGGCGCATCCAAGCGGTGATGGACCTCCACCAACTTGGTGTGCGACACAGGAAACAGCTAGCTAGATATCGCGCTGATTGGAGAGGCTTGTTGGTTTAGGCCCAGCTCCACCCGGGACTGTAGTAGTCTGCTTTTTTTTCTATTATACATTATATAATAGTACCAACAAGCATATATCGACTGATATATAGTATAATCGATTAATATATATCGATTCGTAAGAATTTCTGATAAAATTATGATATTCAAGGAATTGTTTTGTTTATGTAGGCAATTGAGCTAATTTGACTTTTTTGAGGACAAAAATGCACGAATGAGCCGCCATTTTCGTGGGGTACTGCGCAAACTCTGACAGCTCATTTCATATGGACAGCTCATTCGCAGAGAACTACGGGTGCAAACTGACACTTCAAAGCGAATTTGTTGACCATGGAGGTTGTGGATTGGGTTTGAATTTTTGTGTATTGCGTAGTTCGCGGAGAGATTGATTGATTCGCAGAGAAAAACTTTTAAATTATTAAATACGATACTTCGACTAAGTTTTGTTGAGATATCTGTGGATGAAAAAACTCGATAAGTCAGTTATAGTCCTTTTGCATACCAGGAAATATAACTTCTTGGTTGTATTTTTTGGCAAAGAGTTTTTTTTCGAGAGTTCGCACTTGGAGTTCGCCGCTCATATGAACGGGTCTTAAAACTGAGACAATAGGCGTGTTTTTTTTTGACTAGTCAGTGCTCAGCTTAGTAATGATTCTCTTCTGATTTTTCTCTCAACACGCCTAAAGTGCGATGGCTCGTAAACAACTGTCATTCAATCGTGAATAACCGTCAAAAGTAGGGAAAAAATCTGTCAAATTTGTCGATAGACTAGTGGGCAACAAGAATGATGTACACAAACGCCTTGACTGATAGATGTGACGTAGATCGGGATGAAAGCTGTTGAATTGCTTTTTGTCTTATAATAATAATAACATGGGTGGCGCTACAGCCCGTAGGGGGCCAGGGCCTAGCTTCTCAGCAACCACTCGAGTTGTGCGTGCTATTGTTCTCTCACGAGTGGAAGGGACCTACAGTTTACCGCCGAATGCAAACGGCCAAGTTTGAGAAACAGGAAATACTCTTCGAGCATTGTCAGTGACTCAAAAGAGGTGAGGTCGTGAAACTTATTTTTGTCGCTCAGAGCTGGATTCAAACCTGTGACATCGAGGTTGGGGTCGACGCACATACCCACAACGCCACGGCACGTCTTATATATTCACAATAGTCCAAAGAACACCATGTCCTGTACTTTTTTGTAAAGTTAGAAAAGTTTTATTGCAAATAGTCCTCATTTTCGTGACATTGTATGCCGCTAATCTCGTTTTACGTCACCAGCAAGCGCAATCTTGTATACATCATTCTTGAGTGAAGTCGCCTATCTCCATATTACTTCATTTCGGATAACAACGAACAGAGCCACAATCGGACTTTGGCCTGGGCTAGTCATTTGCCGTGGAAATAAAATCTTCCAACAATTTATTTTATTTCAACCCTCTAACTCCCCCACCTTACATAGAGACGGAAGAAACCAGGACCACATGTGAAGTACATGATTCATGATGCATCGAATAATCATGGCAAGCAAACTGAAATTCCAATTTGTTGACGATTAAATGTGCGATTATTAAAAAACAAACTCTTAAAAGAACAGACGTCCAAAACAATGTTCAACGTCACTAAGCTCGAAAATGAACGAATGCCTCTCCCGACAAGAAGGAACAACTGCCATCGAAACTTTCAGCATTGAATGCACACGTGCAGAAACTGGACAACTGCGTTCACTCTAAAGCCATAGTTATCACATGAAAAATGCTTGTCGGGATTACAAAATTGAAAATTGAAAAAGTTCGTTAAAATCTACATAGGAAGCCACAGGAGCGCTGAATTGGATTCCCCATAGGAACCCCCCACGAGAAGTTCTTCGAGTACGCCTAGTAGTGGGAGCCACCTCGCCAGGGGACCCAATCCTCCGTGCGGGTGTCATTTCACTTTGGAATTGTTTTTCTCGCCCTTCTCGCACTAGGCTCTCCCTCGACACTAGTGGAAAAGAAGATGTAAATGCCGCAATCCAACCACACTGCCCGCGTACACATGTCCTCAAGACAAGTGTTCACATTGCCTGGCATGCGATATGGTTGCCGGGTGAGAGGAGAGGATGGAAAACAGAAAAGGCGACACAAATGGGAAAATATGAAATAATTCAATTCCTATCTCGGGGGAAATTTTGGGTACAAATTACAATTTTTCTTTCTCGTCAGGATTCATTAGCCTCGCAGTGTCCTTTGGCTGCAGTCGAAAATAGTTACTCCCTCGATGGGCGGCCGTGTGTGTGGCCACGCTCATGGTCCGGTATTGCCTTTGTCATGGACCAGCCTGCGGCATTCTCAGTCTTTCAGTAGATTGTTTTTTTTTTCGTAATTTTTTCTCTATTTTCCACTCATTTATTAGAAAAGTTTTCCAATTAAATTCCATCTGACACCGAATTCGCAGTGGCCAATGCCACATGGCGTAGGCACTTCTGTGGGTCTGTGATCATGTGGAGTTGCTGCGATGGGCTGTCCCCCTCGTATGTGTGTCGGTGGGATTATTCCCTTTTTTCGGGCTCTTAATTGGAACCCGTTTGAGAGTCTTCTTTCGCTTTGGATTATTAATACTGATATGAACTTTCCCTGCGTGAATTAAAACATTTTTAAAAGTAATCACTTTAAGTGAGGAAGTTTGTCGTTCTGCCCGCCTCCATCGCTGAAGTCCTACACAATTTCATTAAAGTGCATCTACGGATTAACGAAGCCTGACGACCATGTGCGTCGTCTTTCATGGCATGGATGAGGGAAAAGTTATCCGCACGAGGCCCTTTCTGTCGAAGGAGGACATGCTTGGCATGCAGCTTAAAAATGTAATTTATTTATTTTTTTTTCACTGAAAGACTGTTGGTATTTGAAATTAACGAGGTTAACTGTGGGTTAAAATGGAAGAATATTCAGCCACAAGTACACAGCCATAAACTTTGGTGATTCTCTTTCGATTGCCTGTGTGATGCCCTCTTTGATGCGCCTGACACCCATTGCCCAGTTCCTCTAGTTCCTGTTTGAGGATGATTTTTATTCCTCGTGCAACAAAGATGAAACGTAGCCTTTATGGAAGGTTGCTTTTGTCGGACTGTCCCTGATCAACAGTCCGTCATTTCTCTGCAGTTTACTTTGTCGGTCGGAAAATGAATTCCTGTAGAAGCCTTCAATAGCGGTCACACGAAAGCGATCCTCAACCGAGCTAGGCAAGGCGATGCACTCTCCCCACTCCTGTAGATCGTTGTGGTGAACAGCCTGCTACTAACAGTAGAAAGCGCAGGGCGTAGGCTCATCGTTTATGCAGATGACAACACGATCAGGAACATTATGCAAGCGGTCCCTTCTAAGCTGCTGCAATGAAGTCGTCAGTCCACAAGTAAGTCACTAGAAAGTAACCTAAATTTGAGCCTCAATCTGTTCGTGGGACACCTCTAAAATTGAATAGCAGAGCAAAATTCCTAATATCCAGGAACGTCTCAGAAAGGCGTTCATGGCTTGCATGCAAAATGGCGATTGGGTGCAAATGGTGATTACAAAATCCACGTGGTCCCCTGGCTATTTGCATCGGTAGTCGAACCCATACTAGTGTATGGTGTCGCGATTAGGTGTACCCAACTCGATGTGAACATCAACCTCAAGGCACTCGAAAGGGTGCAGAAAATGGCCTCCGTTAGCGGAGCACTACGGACCACTAACTCCACGTCCTTGAACCTACTCCTCAACCTCCCATCGATAGACATAGTCGGTAGACAAGCCGGCGATCAGGTCAAGATCGCTGAGTCTGTGGAAATAAAACTTCGATCTGATCACTCTGCTATCCTCAGTGTTTATAATTCTATACCCATAGGGCCTGACATCATGATACCTTTTCGAGAAGAACTTTTTAACCAACATCCGCCCCAGTTCTTACTCGGAGTCTGAACATCAGATGCTGAAGGGTCCACGGCGAATTTTCACAGATGAATCCAAGAAGGACGTGGGTGTGGGTGCTGAGGCCATTTCCAATGCACTGAACATCCACGTGTCTGCAAGCCATTGTAGCGTGTTAAAGGCCAAAACCATGCCAAACAAGGAGTCTGTTCCGATAGTCAGGCATCAATTTAGTCTCTGGGCTCAGCCACTTTCAACTCGAAGACCTTCCGTAATTGCCGCCTCTTTCTTAACGAGAGGGCGAGGTATTTAACTCTTCTAGTTATGTGGGTGCCGAGACACTACTGCGGACGGACGAACTAGCTAGAGGACCCTCCATGGCTATCGCTAATGTAAAGGATCTACTGAAGCTATATGGTCAATTGGCATAGGACCATATAGCTTCAGTAGATCATAGCAAAATAAGAATCCAAAGGAGCACCAAATCAGACTGAGCAGGCCTGATTTTTGAGGCCTCACTGGCATCAAAGCAGGGAATTTCTGCGTTCATACTCACGCCTGTAGGATACGCTTCCCTTACAATTACTTCTGCATTCCGACAGCGACGAGCAAAGTACAGACATTTTTGTACATTTGCTATGCAACTCTTGTGCTCTCTCGCGCCATACACACACACTTCTGGAAGCCTATTACTTCCATAACCTGGCCGACCTTCTTTTTTCTCTTCTTGGGTGGACCTGAGCCTCAACCAAGAAGCCTCTGCAACTAGCGCGATCTCCTGATCCTGTGTCGCACACCAAGTTGGTAGTGGTCCATCTCCACTTGGATGCGCCGCCTTATGTTCGGGCGTTATCTGTTGCGTTGCTCCGCAGCGGTTGGCAGTTCGTGGTTGAATCTTCTCCTCCAGAACCTGTCAACACAAACAAGACCAAAGATCGCACGCAGAAATTTTATTCCAAAGAGACCAAGGACTTCTTCATCCGCTTTCGAGATTGTCAATGCCTCCGCGCCGTATAGCAGGACTGGGATCGTCAGTCTCTCATGTGGAGTCAACGTGGTCCTTCTAGAGACAGCTCCATTGCTCGATTGCCTCTTGAGCCCAAAGAAACAGCGGTTGGCAGGAGTTATCCTGCCTAGTATGTCTTTTTGTGAGGACTTCGTTTTGCCCTCACTCACCGCACGTAGCATTTTAGCCGCTTCCGTCTCAATGTTAGCAAAAGCCTCACTGACGGCTCACTGAGTTCTGCCAATCACGTCAATGTCATCGGCGTATGCTAACAATTGCACGGACTTCTGGAAGATCGTGCCTCTAGTGTTGGCGTGTGAGTTTTGCACGATCTTCTCCAGGACGATGTTGAAGAAATCACATGACAGCGTGTCGCCTTGTCTAAAACCTTTCTTGGCGCTGAAGGTCGTCGTTACCCACCTTGATGGAGCAGCGAGAGTTCCCCATCGTCATCCTGCACAACCGGACGATTTTGGCAGGAATGTCAAAACTAGACATGGCGCTGTATAGCTCGTTTCTATGCACGCTGTCATATGCGGCCTTGAAATCGACGAACAGTTGGTGGGTGTCGATCTGCATTTCTTGGGTCTTGTCCAGGATCTGCTGTAGTGTGAAGATCTGGTCTTTTCTGAACTTTCCTGGCTTGAAACCGCACTGATAAGGACCAGGAACACAAAATGACGGAGAAGATCGTATACGTGATGGCAAGGAGTCTGATCCCTTCACAGTTGGCGCAGTGAAGGGGATCTCCTTTCTTGTGGATCGGACAAACGATACTGAGATTCCACTCGTCGGGTATGCGTTCTTCCGACCATATGTGACAGACGAGCTGATGCATATATGCGCCCACCCAGATCATCTCCAGTTGCCTTGAAGAATTCTGCACATATTCCTTCCGTTCCAGCGGCTTTGTTCCACTTCAGCCTAGGTATCGTTATATTGACTTCGTCTAAGTCTGGGGACAGAATTCATGTTCATCATCGTCCAAATTGAGTGAAACATTCTGCTTGACAGCGGAATTTGTGTCGCACACCAGTGGCAGCTTCTTTAATGGCTTTTTGACAACGCTTCCATTTACTTCTATTGTATGTGCAGGCAGCGTCGAACTTTCAGGGAGACGCGGTCGCCGATGTTCCTAGCGATCGCTTGCGATTGTAGCTTTGCGACGCCAAACAGTAGTGTCCTCCGTACTTCTCTCGATATCCTCATCCTAACCTTCGCTACAACAAAGAAATGGTCCGAGTAGATGTTGGCTCCTCGGAACGTTCGGACTTCGAGGACACTGGAGGAGTGTCTGACGTCGATCGCAATGTGATCAATCTGGTTCACGGTGGATTGATGAGGAGACCGCCAGGTCCGTTTGTGAATGTTGAAGTGTGGGAACCGCGTACTGGCTGCAGAAAGGTTTCGCCCCGTCACGAAGTCCAACAGCTTGAGTCCATTGTCGGACGTGTTGTCATGTAGGCTATGTTTACCGGCGACACTAGCAAAGACGTCTTCCTTGGCCAGCCTTGCATTAAAATCTTCTAGACCGATCTTGGTGTCGTAGCTGGGGCAATGATAGTATGTTCCTTCAAGGAGATCATAGAAGTCATCCTTGCTAACGTCGTCTTAATCCTCCGTTGGGGCGTGGGATGATGTTACCGAATGTTTCCTTCAGGCGGATCGTTGTGAGGCGCTCGCTTGTGTATCTAGAGCAAACGAACAACAAACCCGCATCCAAACAAGCGCTGCGTTCGCTCTTTGTAGCAGTAGCCGTAGTATATGTCGCAGTTTTTCATCCTCTTTGTGCCCGGCCCATCCCATCGCACCTCCTAGGTGGCGGTGATGTCAGCCTTGTAGGCTTCCAGGGACGCCGCAAGTCCATAGGCAGTAAAGTCATCCGTATCGGAAGCATGCGTCTCTGAACTAGAGTATATTTTACACGATGGAGAAGTTAGCCCCACTCGAAACCCCTGAACCTGGAGGACCAGTTTCTGGCTTAACCTCATGGCCAAGGGGCCGCTGAATGCATTGGTTCACCTCTAAGCGGTTGTTGGCGAATATATGTATTTCGTTTCGCCAGTCACATTTAAGGTGCTTCCTTCTCAATGCCAGCAAACGCCTCATTGACGTTCTGCCTATTCATTCTACAATTTAAACGGACTTCTGGAAGATCATGCCTCTAGTGTTGGCTTGTGAGTATTGATCTTATTAAGTTAAAGCTCCCGACATTGTTTCTGTAAGCAAATCAAAATATTTACATCGGCACACATCTACCAATAAAGGGAATGATTGAGTAAAGCTACACTTTGCCATTGTTCGAATTTTCCTTGAGCATCCAAGAGTAGGAAAATCAGATGTCCTCCCCAACATTGAATGGAGTAGGAATTTGCCCAAAAACGACTTCCAATTATCTACACCGACGACCTCGGGGCTCATCCCATTAGTTGGCATTCGATGTAATCAAAACCAATACTGGAAGCAGAATCCTCTCTGCAACTACATTCAGTCTCCTTAAACGCATCCTGTGGCAATAACAAAGCTTTGATACATGTACATTGCAGATTACAAGGCAACGATTGGGTATCGGGCGGAAAACATGGCAGTAGAGCCCCTGCAACAATTCAGCTTGGATGAAATTCCAAGGGGGTATGCTTCCTTTGTGCAATTAGGATTGAATTTAATTCCGTTCTGGCGAAGTCCTTGCAGCGGAGCACTTTGCGATTGATTATCGTCTAAATATTTAATTACTGCCGATCAATAAAACAAGTGCGGGGTGGAGGGACAATAATAACATCTGCATTCGCTTACCCATGCGAGTGGTGGCATCGCAACAATTAACGAATTCGCTCGATAAAAAGCCACCGGCAAATGTTGTCGATGCTGGGATATTCGTTCTAACTCGATTAGGCAACAATCATCGCCAGTGGACATGCGGCCTGTCTCCGGTGCCAGGGTAAATGATTTTTGATTTAATTAAATTTTGAAATGGCACCGATGGTTTGACGGCTGTGCGCCGGGTCGTTGCATTGTGTGGCGCGGTGTAGCCCGGACGTGTGGCTGCGGCTGGAAATAAATTAAACTGAAAATAGTTGGCCATCGTGGTGCACATGACATTTTAGTGGAGAGTGTTGCAAATTGGGCATCGCCAATTGGGTCATTGTGGCGTGTACGTATTGCTTGCGAGGTCGCTTTGTGCGCGTATCGGAATGTTTTTTGATTTAAGGAGACCTAAGAGGAGAAAATGTCTCATTTCAACAGGCTTTGCTAAACGTGCAGAAGGCAATTGTATTAGAAATGCCGGCTTGGTTGTAAGCACGTGTCGAGATGTCAGTCATGGTCATCACCGCTTCAGTGTGCGGGTAATTTGTGGCACTTGTATTATAATTTGTATTATAAATAACCTGGGGGCAATGTAATGGTAGGGAGCATGCACCAAATCATTTGCCGAATTTGGGAAGATGAAAGCATGCCCGACGACTGGAATATCAGCTCCATATGCCCCATCCACAAAAAAGGCGATCCTACCTCCTGCAAGAACTACAGAGGTATATCCCTGCTCAATGTCGCCTACAAGATCCTATCCAGCGTACTGTGTGAACGTCTAAAGCCGTTTTGCACCTCACTAATCGGCACGTACCAGTGCGGCTTCCGGCCCGGCGAATCGACTACAGACCAAATCTTCACGCTAAGGCAGATCCTGGAGAAGACCAGCGAGTTTCAAATCGATACTCACCATCTGTCTATCGACTTTAAAGCCGCATACGACAGCATTCATCGCAAGGAGCTATTCGAATTCGGGATCCCGGGAAAACTGATCCGGTTGTGTCGCACCACGCTAACACATACGCGATGCACCGTGCAGTTCGGTTCAAAAACATCTGAACCGTTCGAAACCTACACCGGATTTCGGCAAGGAGATGCGCTGTCGTGTGATTTCTTCAATCTGGTACTGGAGAAGATAGTGCGGCGGACAAAAGTCAACACGGAAGGCACTATCTTCTACAAGTCTGGAAGCTTTCACGGCAATTGAGGAACAGGCGAAACGAGCTGGTCTTAAGGTCAACGAGGACAGAACAAAATATATGCTGTCGAGCAAACAACGATCCGCCGCACACCACCTAGGCCAAAACGTCACAATCGACAGCTACAATTTCGAGGTAGTTAAGGAGTTTGTCTACCTCGGGGCAAATGTAAACTCCACGAATGATATCGTAGAGGAGATCCGACGTAGAATCGCCCTTGGCAACCGATGCTACTTCGGTCTGTTAAAACAACTGGGCTTGAAACTCCTGACTCGAACGATCAAAGTCATGCTCTACAAAACCCTTATCCTGCCAGTCCTACTTTATGGAGCCGAAAGGTGGACATTAAGTAAGGCTGCAGAGATTCTTGGTGCATTCAAAAGAAAAATTCTACGTCGGATATATGGTCCCGTCTGCGAGGAATGGATATTAAGGCACAACCTCGTACAAGGATGTGGATGTAGTCCGGAAGGCAGAAATCCCTCGACTACACTGGCTCGACCACATCGAGCGAATGGACAACAACGCTCCAGCAAAGAGGGTCTTCGAATCCAAGCCTCCTGGTTTGAGAAGGAGAGGAAGACCGAACCTCCGGTACAAAGACCAAGTCATCGCGGATGTCAGAAAGCTTGGCCTTGATGACTGGAAGCAGCGTGCCCAGGACCGTCACCGATGGAAGGCAGCAATTGCTCAAGTTCAGACCCTTCATGGTTCGTCTGCCTGATAAGTAAGTAGGTAAGTAAGTATTATAATTTGGCAGCCTGGCAGATAGAGAGCGGTGCAAGAAGAAGACAACATAGCCGCCTTAGCGAAGTGGACTCAAATTGGTCGTCGATGTTGAATTTAAGCCCACATTCGCTCAAGAATTTGCTGTGACTGTGGAGTGTGGAATGCACAATACCCTGAGATCATTAAGAGAACGCTCGAAATATTAGCCAGAGATCATCATTTTCTGCCCAGCATGATCCACTACAGACGTTAGCACACGTACAAAATCTCCAAGCCACTCGATCCTCCTACATCGACTCTAACTCGTCAAGATTTATGTCCAAGCGCAACCAAGGGAGTTTGTGGTATTTGTCCAACCACCTCATCGTGAGTCTGCCAAGGGGACGCTTTCCTGAAGGAGTCGCATCTAAGCCAAGCCTCGAACGACGTGATGATGGGGACATCCGTGCCACGTGTTCAAACCATTGAGCCCTTTCCGTTCGTAGAAGTAACTGATCGACATTGAGTTCCTCCCGAACCGTCATGATTCTAACCTCATCGCGGGGAGTAACTCACACAACAGCACGAAGAAATGTCATCTCAGTTGCTTATTCTTATTATATATTACTTAAGTTTCATGACCATGGGTGATAGTTGGAACAAATTCCGCTTCTTTAGCATTGACACCAAGCACCAGATCAGTGTGATCCTCTGGAACGAATTTCGAGTTGGGAACCGACTGACTTGGCTTTGACATCAAGCTCGGCCTTTCCTATTGCAGATCTTTGATGCGGCTTAAATCTTGATCCAGCTTGACTGATCCTACAGGAAAGCTCAGCACTACCGCTCCCATTACTCGTGAAAAAGACCTCGAGAACTTCACTAAAGAGGTCGAGGAGATGTTAGCTGGCTTCATTTGGGACTCCACTTAAATGAAGCGTTCTGATTTGTCCACGTTAACCTACATACGTACACAAACCTATTACGTTCGCGCTAAAGTTCCGTCTGGGAGGAAGTGGGGATGATCAAGGCATCTACAAAAAGCCGGTGGCTTATCCGCAACTCTCCCAATGTGAAGCATTCCTTGTCTTGGCCGCGCTGCAACATCCAATATATTTATAAAATGAAACGTAGAGGTGACAAGGCGCACCTTTGGCGGAGTCCAACGCCCACGGCGAATAGCGTCAACCCAAGCACAACTGCTGCAGCTCGGCAGTATGCCTTCTACAAATCCACATAACAGATATAGAATGGTTTGGCACACTCCCAACCAGTGCTACCACAAGTTATATTATTTATGAGTCGCAGAAGCTTAAAAACGAGTTATTTTGAAAATAAATGAGTCTCAATAAAGGCGTTAGATAACAAAACACCTCCTTATGTGAAAAATGAAACTAGTGTATTTTGTTGGAGGTTTTAGTATAACACTGGAATACTCGGGGTCAAGACAAGTCCCTTGTTCTATCAGTCATCAACCTAGGAAGCCTACAGAATCAGCAGTCACTACATTATCGCCGAAGACCTTCCACCTGATCCAAGCAATGGCTGGACAGTGTCATGAAGTGCCCCGCCGTATCGTTGTCCTGTCGACATTCGTCGCAGAGGGTGGTTTATTAAATCAAGCACAATGGCCCGTTGTTACGCCGAAAAGTTGTCTGCAATCATTCTGCAATATGTCAAGGGACAACAAGAATGCCGCGGATTTCAACAGACGTTCAAAAGCAAACGCTTGGTCTATCTACATGCCGGAGGTCCAACCATCAATGGCAGCCCTAACCACAGACGCAGGTAGTCCAAGCTCAGGTTCACACTCTGAGAATGTTTCCTCTGCTCATTGTCTAACATCTAACAAGTTCATCGGCGATCTCATTTCCAGCGATTCCTTGGTGTCCTGGGACCCAGATGAGTTTCTGTGAATTTTGACTGCCAATTAGATCAGAGAGGATTTACATTGCTCAACTATCTTGGAAGTGGTTAGAGGGTTGAGTAAGGCCAAAGCCTGACTGTTACTACAAACGCAGATACGTCGACCCATTCACCATTTCTCCACAATATAATATAATAAACTGTTCAGTCTAGTGTTGTCGCCCTCCACGAAAACACCAGCGCTGGACTCTTTATGGTCATGGAGCCATCCGTGAAAATACGACTACATTCCTTTCCTGGCTCGAAGTCTGGCCAGAGCCATTCCTGGGTGCAGTACTAAATACTACAGCGGCCGCAATGACCTAAACAGTGCCAGCATAGGCCATCTGATTCCGATATTAGGAGATGTCTAACAATGGGCCTATCCCGGCCTTAGTGTGAGTGCCCTTAGCAGTCAGCCACTATTACCTAACCTAATCTAGAAGTCTTTGTCAGTATCTGAGCCAGGAAGGGACAGTAGTCGGTTCTTGACGATTGGCTACCAAGGAAGGGTTTTAATCTGCTGCCCTCATGCAGGTCATCAATATTTGACTAAAACACTCGTTAGGTAAATTTGTAACTGTAAGAGCGTGTTCGAAAGGGTGGAGTAATTTTGTACAAAGCTTTGCTTAAGAAATAGTTCATCCGAATGCAAGTCTTCTCTGAATTTGATCGGCAATGCCGAAGAATTGTCTGGCTATCGGACCACTTCGAGATCTCGGGATATGAGTATGCCGATGAACGTGCTAGTTAATGATCCGAGGAAGTACAGGCTAAAGCCTGATCTTGATTGTCTGGTTAGCACTGCCATCGATGATTGGTCGCCCGCGTACACAACCAGATTTTTCATCAGTGTCCAAGATGCAGACAAGCCGACCACATGCTCCCTTACATCTGTGAGGAGTCCGCAGCATTCTTGTTGCCTGTTGATAGCCTACTACTTACTTATACTGGACGCGTGTATACTGCAGTCGAATGAGTGCCTGCCCTTAGTTAGAGGAGTTCCCGGTTCGAATCCCAGTGTAAGCAAAGTTAATATAGCCTTAACTAGTTTTCGTATCTGGTCCGGTCAATACTCACAGTACAACGACGATAACACTGAAGTTGTCGATCAATGGTGGTAGTCTGACAATGGGTATCACAATAGATTGAGTGTGCTGGCGACTAGAAACCCAACCTCACCTACCTCTTTTAACACCATCCCCCCGCTGCTCGAATCAAGTTGCAGTAATCAGTGCTGATGCAGCGAGAGCTGATAATGTGGGGTTCTCATCACACCGATTCTGCGTTAACCAATGGTCGCACACACACCTGAGGTATACTCGTTGTTACCTAAGTGGTATCGCAGTTTTATGCCGACTGCGAACGGCCAAGTTTGACTCTTTTAGCATTGCCAGTGACTCGAAATAGATGGGGTCGTGAAAATTGTTTTCGTCGCACAGAATAGGAATCGAACCAACGACGTCGAGGTTGTGGTCGACGCACATACCCACAACGCCACGGGTCACCAAATAGTCTCACTTTAATTCTGATGTACGAAATATTAATTGCTCCTAAGTTGACATTATAAAATGTCAGGAAATCTACCATTCCATGTTCTCTGAGTGAAAAAGTTGTTAGCGAAAGTGAATCAAATCGTGTTCGTGGGCATATGCTTTGCAACTGCTATTAATAATATAATACAACTTAAGTGGCTATGCAGTCTGTGAATCTGGGCACGGTACAGGTACTCCCTGTAGAATTATTATGCAACCATGCAGCCCATGAGAACCCTCACACATCAGTGGAAGCACATGCAATTTGCAAATTAGTCCTCGCTTTTCAGAAACTTATTAACTTTCCATAATGAGAGTGAATTCTGTGCTTTTGGCCACACAAGGGGAAGGATAGAAAGTCCTCATGGAAGTACCGCGTAAGAGGAGTTACATTTAATACTAATTGCAGAATTTGGTAGACGTGAAACTTTGCTCTACGGATGCATGGCAACGGTGTTGGTAAACTTTTATTTGCCATCCATAGTGGACCAAGAGAAATACATGTTGTATGCATGCACATGTGTACATGCTTACTACGAAATTTCTCAAGTGAAGGCCTTGTGGAAGATTTATGGCTTGGACTGGAGAACTAAATCCGAAAGGGTATCGGAGGGTCCTGAGAATGATGACAAAATTAGGTGCGCAGCTGAGGAAAAAAATGAGATTGTTGGGAGTTGAAGGTTCATTATCGGAAAACAGTTTACGTCTGTGGTATAACTTGGCTGGGCCTCAACCAACAAGCGTCTCCAGTCAGCTCGATCTTTAGCTAGCTGTCTCCAGTTTCGCACGCATAGTTGGTTGAGGTCCCTTTCCACTTGCGTGCGCCACCTGAGTCGCGGTCTTCCTCTACTGCGCCGTCCCTCGGGGGTGGATTCGAAGACTTTTCGGGCCGGAGCATTGATTTCCATCCGCTCTACATGACCCAGCCATCTCAATCGTTGGATCTTCACTCTTCTGGCTAAGTCGATGTCGCTGAACAGCCCGTATAGCTCGTCGTTGTGTCTCCTCCTCCACTCACCATCTATGCAGACGGGACCGAAAATCACCCAAAGAATTTTCCTCTCGAAGCAACCAAGAGCTGCTTCATCCGCTTTTGACAGAGTCCATGCCTCCGCGCCATACAGCAGGACTGGGACGATTAAGGTCTTGTAAAGCGTTACCTTGTTTGTTCGAGAGAGGGCTGTGTTCACCAATTTCTTTCTTAGCCCAAAGAAGCACCGATTGGCAAGAGTTATTCTTCGTTTGATTTCAGCGCTAGTGTCGTTGTCTGAGTTGATAGCGGTTCCTAGGTGGACAAAGTTCTTAACTACCTCAAAGTTATATCTGTCTGCCGTGACGTTCTGACGGTGTTGGGTGTCCTTACTCGTTGACAGCATATACTTGGTCTTACCCTCGTTTACCGCTAAACCCCTGTTCGTGGCCTCCTTTGCAATACTCACAAAAGCGCCTTTGACATCACGTTGCGTTCTTCCGATAATGTCAATATCTTCGGCATTTGCGAGTAGTTGGACGGACTACTGAAAGATTGTTCCTCTAGTGTTGGCGTGCGAGTTTTAAACAATTCTTTCAAGAACGGTGTTGAAAAAGCCGCATGACGGTGCGTGCCTTGTCTGAATCCTTTTATGACATCAAAGGTCTCGGTTAGGTCCTTACCGACCTTGAAGGAGCAGCGTGCATTCTCCATAGTCATCCTACACAAACGGACGAGTTTGGTAGGGATGTCAAAACTAGACATTGCTCTGTATAGCTCATCTCTATAAATGCTATCATACGCGGCCTTGAAATCGATGAACAGGTATGGTGGGTATCGATTTGTTGCTCCTGGGTCTTCTCCAAAATCTGCCGAGGTGTGCATTTTTGGTCGATGGTGGATTTTCCTGGCCTAAAGCCACACTGATATGGACAGACCAAGTTGTTGACGATTGTCTTTAGGCGTTCATACAGTACGGTAGATAATATCTTATAGGCGTTGTTAAGGAGACTTATCCCCCGATAGTTGGCGCTATCAAAAGGGTCTCCTTTCCTGTGGATCGGGCAAACATTGCTAAGGTTCCATTTATCGGGCATGTTTTCCTCCGACCATATTTTACAGATGAGTTGGTGCATGCTCCTTACCAAATCATCGCATGCGGCTTTAAAAAGTTCGACGGGTAGGCCGTCAGCTTCAGCAGCCTTGTTGGATTTCAGTTTAGATATAGCAATCATCACTTCATCCGGGTCGGGTGGACGGAATTGTTGATCTTCATCGTTCCTTTCATTTCCCGTTGAATGGTGCGTTCTGCCTGACAGCGGAATTTGGTTCTTCGTCGCCGTTATACAGTCTGCAGAAATGGTTTCTCCATATCCTCAGCATCGACTGTGACTCTACTGTGATGGTCATGATGGTCATGATAGTCATGATGGCCTTGATCATCCTTACAGGCTTCGGCTCGGACTTTACAACCTTGACTGGTTGACTTTACAATTTGGTAAAGCTATATATATATAGCTCACCTCATTCCTGCAGTAGTATCCCTCTATTCTGCCGATGGCGCGCTTCTCATGCTCCTTCTTTTTTCTCCTGAGAAGCCGGTGTTCGTCTCTCCTCTTCTGCTCGTAGAGCTCCCGAGCAGCTCTTGTCCTTCTGTGCAGTACCGCTTTGTATGCTTCTTGCTTGGCTGCATTCGCCTGCCGACACTCATTGTCAAACCAGGGGTTCGTTGTGGTGGCGGATTGAGACCCAGCACATCGGAGGCGGCATCTCTGATGGCTTTTTGGCAATGCTGCCACTGGTCTTCAATACTTGATGTTGGCGGCGTAGGATTTCTTAAGTGGTTGAGGGAGACACGATCGGAAAAGGATTTTGCAATCTCTTGCGATTGTAGCCGGCCGACGTTGAACTTCCTCACAGTATTTCTTTGTCTTGGCGGTGTTCGGGATATCCGCAACCTTACCTTGGCTACAACAAGGTGGTGGTCCGAGTCAACGTTAGCGCCTCGGAACGTTCGGACATCTATAATACTAGAGGAGTGTTTTCGTCGATCGCAATATGATGAATCAGATTGACAGTTGATTGTTCAGCAGATCGCCATGTTCCTTTGTGAATATCGAGATGTGGGAATCTCGCACTGCTTCCAGTACCAGTACGCAGCGGTTCATTTACCGCTACGTTCCGAAGAAGGGGAACTCCCTGTGGGGTGCCTCTTTTAACTCCTCTATGGATCTTAGCGTCTCCCATCGGAGAGTGTATTACCCTGCTGGTGAGTAGCTGATGAATGAAAGCCACTCAAGACTTTCCGATCCCGAGGTTGCTAAGCGCAAGAGAAATTGCTTTTGGTTTGACGTTGTTGAACGTACCTTCGATGTCCGGAAATGTCACAAGTGTGTATTCCTTAAACAAACTGGTCCTGAGTGCAGTAACCGTGGGCTTTATATATACTTCACAGGTGGACAAGTGGTGTCCGCGTGTACTGTCCCTTCCTGACTCAGATTTTACCCAAAACCAGTCCCGAGTGCAGGGAATGGTGGCTTTGTATATGCGTCGTAGCTGGATAAATGGTGCTCGTGCGTCAGAAGTCATATCCCTAATTGGGTGGTTTGGGGAATTGCGGTGCACAATGTCATCTAAGCTCAAGTGCCAGTTGTCCCAAAGATCACTTCTTTTTAAGAGGCAGATGGTCTTGCCAGTGCACCTCATGAGTATAACTATGACTCAATACGTGGCCATCATCGGATGAGAACTGAAACCCACACAGTACTAAGGAACGGCGCGAAATGGCACTCTATTGGTGTTCGAATTCCTTCAGCTGGATGTGACAATTCAGTGGACTCAGATTAGGGTCTAAGTGGACTGTTTTCCTGAACGCGGCACAAAAAAAACATATAAAAAATGAATCTAATTCCATATCCCAATTCCAGTACAAGATACAGACGATACTTAAGATTTATTCAAAAAATTACAACAAACGCATCATTTTGGCTTTCCTTTCAGGTGACGTCATACTACAATGAGACAACGTGGCGAAGTCCAACAGAAGGCGACACAGTTGTGGGTGAGGATCCGGATACGGTGTCACTTGTATCGATTTTAGTTGTTGGTAAAGTAAATGTCGTTGAATGTCTATCAACAGTTTAAAAGCCATTTATCCTTGTAGACTCATGCTATGACTCTGCGTGTACCGCACTTGCACTTGCACTTGCACATGTACTCCCTCTCCCTCATCGCGCGATGTTGTAGCTTGTTATGCATGTTTATCACTAGAATCTATATCCCGGCCGAACCCATGAATAGCATGTCCTGCACTGCATGGCATGGCATACAATTGCTCTTTTTTTTTTTTTGTTATTTTCGTTTCGAATTTCTAATGGAGCGTTGCACAGTCCTAACATGAACCACAATGTGTTTGCAGGTGTTTTCCTGTCATTACTCATATTCCTGTCGGTAGCGGGGAATATTCTCGTCTGCCTCGCCATCTATACGGAGAGAAGTCTGCGAAGGATCGGCAACCTGTTCCTGGCCTCATTAGCTATCGCTGATTTATTTGTTGCCTCATTAGTTATGACATTTGCTGGCGTCAATGATTTACTGGGTAAGTGCAAAAGTTTTTTGAAAGTTTCACCTTAAGTTTGATTTAAGTCGGTTCCTAATGAAAGGCCCCCCCCGAGGCAGGTGTGGATGGTCGGATGGGGGTCGGTAACAAGGAGAAAGAGTGCCGTTGGGGGGATGGACTGACAGCAGAGAATATCTGGTGCTCATCAAATATGCGGCTCCTAGTGCTCCAGAGAGAATATTATGCAAATTTTTGAATTCAAGTGTGGGTTAATGGGATTATTTATGATTTATCACATTGGGATGGACTTCCGGGCGGTGTCTTTTAGGGATCTGCGACGGTTCATTAAGATAAAATACTATTGGTTATGGCTCATTTGGCTGAGAAAATGGATGAGGTGCTGTTGGAACGTAAGACAGACGGTTGGGAGAAAATAATCGAAATTCATCATCGTCGGAAGGAAAAGGCGGTTCCTAATGCACGCAGTGGACTGTAATTTCATCAATCAGTCAAGGGAGGCCGCGTGGGTTAAGAGATGGGAAACAAATAAAACACATGAAACAAAAAATGTTCCAAATCCCGCAAGTTCCATGACAATTTTTCACCTAAATTCATCGACAAAATCATCGGTTGAGGAAGAAAAAAATGTCATCCAGGACATTACTTCTTGATTCCATAAATGTTCTTATTAAGTGGAAGTATGTGCTTAGTTGAGTAAATGTTGGGAACTCATTTCCTTCTTCATCAGCGTCATAGTCAAAAAAAAAAAAAAATAGTGGGTTTTCATGCTTCTTAAGTGCATATGTTCTTCTTATTCTTCTTCTTTGATTGGCGCTACAGTCCGGGGTGGACCTGGGCCTCTACCAACATGCCTCTCCAGCCAGCACGATCTTTCGCCAGCGGATAAGCGTTGGATCCGAAGACGCTCAACTAGGTGCATGCCGCTGTACAGCCCGTATAGTTCGTGGTTGAACCTTCTCCTCCAAATGCCATCAACGCAAACAGGACGAAAGATCGTACGCTTCTTCAGCCGCTTTCAATAGCGTCCATGTCTATAGAACGCCACAGAGCAGGACTGGGATGCCCAGAGTTTTATATAAAGTCAACTTGGTGTTTAGAGAGATGACTCGGTTACTCAATTGCCTCTTGAGCCCAAAGAAGCAGCAATTGGCAAGAGTAATTCTGCGCTTGATCTCGGTGCTGGTGTTGTTGTCCCTATTTACTCCAGAGCCTAGGTAGACGGAGGGAGGCTTTTCCCTCGATAGTTGGCGCAGTCAAAGGGGTCTCCTTTCATGTAGACCGAACAAACGACGTTGAGATTCCACTTTCCTCCGACCATATCTTGCAGATGAGCTGGTGCATACGCCCAACCAGATCATCTCCAGCTGCTTTAAACAGTTCCGCGGACAATCCGTCCGCTACAGCAGCTTTGTTCGACTTCAGTCTAGATATCGCTATCTTGACATCGTCTAAGTCGGGGAGACGGCATTCGTGTTCATCATCGTCCAAATTTAGTGAAACACTCTGCCTGACAGCGGAATTTGTGTCGTCATCGGCGTTTAACAGTCTACAGAAATGATTTTCCACATTCTCAGCGTTGACTGCGATTCTAATACTAATTGTCCATTTTCGTCCCTGCAGGCTTCGGGCCGAGGCCTGTATCTTCCCGATATTTGTTTTACCTTTTGGTAAAACTTCATCGGAAGGACACTCCATAGTAAATGTATCGTTGTCGACATTAATATAATCTTCGATTGCCACATCCTCAGCTTTGTTCCCTTCTATGTACATTCTCTGCCAAAGAAATGTTTTCGTCTTCAATATCCGCTGTTGTTTCAATGCCTTTATCGAATCCAACTTTTTTAAAACAGTTTGAAATTGTTTCCTTTTTGACATCGCTGCTCCAGGCTTTCATTAATTATCTGATGCAATCTAGTAAGCTTATAAACATCGGCGTTTCTTTCTCTGAATAACACAGAACTTTCTTTAGAATTCGATTTCTACAGTGGTGTTTGAGATTCTGTATTATTCCCTGATCGGGGATTGGCTGTAGTAACGATGTCATATTGGGTGGAAAATGTACAATTTTATTATTTGTGAGCTTTGACTAAGCTGATTGTGGATGCGCTAGACAGTTGTTCATTCCTTTTTTGATCCGCAAATGTTTTATCTAATATCAGAAGCCATTTCTCATATACTTCATTTGTCATCCAAGATTTTGAGTTATTCACGTAATCCACTTCTCGAATTGTACTCCTTTAAAACAACGATGATTTTTTGATTTTCCTATGACAAGCAGTCTAAGCTTTTCTGTTCCAGTCCAGTTTAAACCTAGCATGAGTGTTATGTGTGGCAAACATTTAAAAAACACTCCTGTTTCGTCAGCGTTGAATATGTATTTATTTTTTCAAATTCTTCAATAAGGAAAGGTACCATATATTCTATCCAATCACCTCGAGTTTGACGAGTATACAATACTATACGCACATATATACATGCATGCACCTGACCTATGTACAATTGCATACACATGAGTACACTCAATGTACAAATGTGTATACTTAGAGTATTTCTTTTTTTTTAATTTTATATATTTTTTTATTTTTTATACATTTATATGTACAGCTTACAACTATCCTACACTAAGTCTGTAAGTCGGCCATAGGTAGCTGGATCAAATCCCGCTGCAAGACACTGACCGACTACTCCTTTTGAGGAGATCTGTGTTGCCCATTCTAACCTGGGTCTAAAGGGTTCGACGAGGGAGTTCCTTCTCTCAGCCACCAAAACTTTCGACGTTGCAACGCAACATATTTCTTATCCCGATTCGACACGGCAATACTAAAGCGGAGGAGATCTTCCTCAGCTCGTTGTGCCACGGAACGGTCGTGGTTGAGTCACCCATCCACAGTTGAACGGGCGATGTGAAAGAGGAGCGGTACCGCATTTATGTCTTGTATAAGACCATGCCTATCAAAATGGAGAAATGCTTCTGGGGGTACGAAGACAGTTTGACGTACCCTTTCGTGGTACTGTGGATTGGGGTAGTAAGCCCCAGAGATCAAGTGATTAAACGAGTATGGCCTCGAATCAACTTCACCAGGAAATCGTTCACTCGTATCAGGTTGGCCCTGTTGTATAAGACCTCGTTGGAATAGAATTTTATGTACTGCGACTCTGGTGTTCTGTAGAGGCGAAGGCAAGCCCTAAGACAAGCCCTCTCAAGCACCCGAATCTTTTCCACCAATCTTGCACTAACCTTGAACCACATGGGACAGCCATATGTGAGGATTGGCAGTATGAGGGCCATGTATGAGATTACCTTCACCCTCGCATCGAGTTGGCTGTTGTAGAACAGTCTCTTTGTAAGAGCGAAAGCGCCTCGGGCCCTGGCCAGAGCGGCATCTAGAGATACCGATCTAGCCAGATCCCCAGGTATCTGACTACAATCCTTTGCGTCAGTGGTTACCCGTGCCGTCCAACAATAGAGAACTTTCGCCAATTCTTTTTCGTATCCGCGGAAGCTTTATGCAACGGCGTCCTGAACAGAATGGTTTCAGACTTCTGGAAGTTGATATTCAACTTCCAGTCATCGCAATCTCTCATGAATGAGTCGAAGTCACCCTGCGTGAGCGTAGTGATGTCCTCGATCCTTTTGCCGGATCTGTACACGATCAAGTCGTCGGCATACGCAATTGCGTGCGGAAGAGAACTTATTAGATCGCTCAAGAAAATGTTGAACAGGATCGGCGAATTAACAGCACCCTGTTGGAGACCATTTTTATCTTCAAAAATACCTGTAGAGATCACGTTGCCATTCTTGACTACGAACCGTCTACCGGTGAGCATATTATATAGTAGGTACAGCAGTGGCTTACTAATGCCTAGCCGATTGTAGATAAATCCTTCTAACTAATCGGTGTCGAAGGCCTTCTACAGGCCAGTACATTGTTTCTTGCTCTTGTTCCATTGGATATCCGACACCAGTTTCGACGCGGCATGAATAGTGTCATGCCCCGCTCTGAAACCGAATTGGTTATCCGGAATTATATGTTTGTCCTCTGTCCAGTTGATCAGAGCTCTATTTATCACCTTCTCGAATACCTTGCTGATGTTCGGAAGGAGACTGATTGCCCGGAGGTTGCACGGGTTCGAGGAATCGTTTCCTCGCTTGGCTATGAGTTGTACAATCGCATAATGTGCATTATTCAGAGCACAGTTAAACAGGATTGTGTAGATAGTAACAACTTTCAGAGGAAGTCCAGAGGAAGATGTCTTAGCACTATGTTGGCGATCCCGTCGATTCCAACTGACTTTTTTTTCTTTAGTGATGCGAAGACCGCTTGAAGATGTGCCTTCGAAATGAACGGGGGATGCACCCCTTCTTCGTTTTCCATGTTTTCGTCATTGAACACAATCCGCCGAAAAAGGATAATGAATACTTCTTCAGATTCTCGTAACATCGCCCTTGGCGAGATTTGCTGTCAGTGAGCTCGCCTTTTATATTCCCTTAGAAAATGCTGACACTTTCGGCATTACTTTCAGTCGCTTCAATGTTTTATGTAATTTTCGCAAGATACTATGGATGGTATTCCATCCTTGAGCCAGACGCTCCTACTCGTGCTTTGTGCCGGGTCTCATGTCTATTTTATATGCCCTATGCTTCTACTTTGCCGAATGCCCTATTCAACGTTGGTGTGGCCGTGCCATCTTTGTGGCATTTTCACATTCCTGCTTGCCATTGTTCATATTAATTATTTCTTTTTACTGGTGTAACTTCATCCAGGCACAGACACTCGGGCAAATTCCATTTCGCTTGAATTGATGCTTACATTGTCAAGAGCAGTTCCAACGAAAATTGCTAGAGCGGGGATATCTCAATTATTTGCTCTACCTCGAAAAGTGTAATTTCATTCCTTTTCCACAAGACAGTAAGACATCAATATAATCGTTTTTAAGCTTTCAAATGTTTCTATGCTCAAAATCGGATTATTTTTCCTTTATAGCACAAGGTGGATGATATTGAAAAGGGTTTTCCAATAGGGACTTGACAACTTTGAATTTAGTTTGTGAACGCACTCCTTCATCTGTCAAGCTGTTCAGTGAACTCAGCAGTTTCATCGAGGTAAAGTACGCCAACGAGCAGGGTTTGCAATTTCGAAGTTGTTGATCACAAGTCCACGAGCATTTAGTCCACTTGTCGGTAGTAATTCCCGCTATAGTAGACAGGTAATAACAAGTTTAGTGCAAAATGGGGATGTTGCCGTGTCAGTGAGGGTTGGTCGAAGCGTCGAAAATATCCCTACCCTTCAGTCGACCGTAGCAAACAATCCAATTCAGTCAATACCACGAATTCCATTCTCAAGAATTGGGCTACGCTCAGACCACATTATGCATGAGGATCTTGCTCAAGCTGACTCCAGAATTGAACCCGAAGGACCCTTTGAAGCGTCGATTGTCTTCCGATTGGGTTCTGGAGAAGATGCGATAAGACGAAGCTAATTTTTGGATCATCATCATCAATGGGTTCGTCAATAAGCGCAATTTGCGTTATTCTTCTTCTTCTTAGATTGGCGCTACAGTCCGGAGTGGACCTGGGCCTCAACCAACATGCCTCTCCAGCCAGCACGATATTTCGCCAGATGCCTTCAGCCTGTGCACAGCAAGTTGGTTGAAATCCTTTTTCACTTGTGTACGTCTCGTTCAAGGACGTCCTCTCTTGCGTTGTCCCAACGGCTCGGTATCGAAGAACCTTCGGGAGGGAGCTGTGCTGTCATGGGCTTATGTGTACACTGGGCAAAATTTCTGACTCTACCGAACCTGGTATGCCAACGCGATTCCTGCTTGTGCTTATATCAAGTTGACACACAGCATCATCGTGGGATAGCCATCACACCGACCGTTGTGTGGTGAACTAATGTATGCATCGATCTCCTTCTGCCCGTCGGTCAACTAATGGGCCACTCCCTCACTCATGAAACATAACCTTGGTTACGAACCCACGACATGCCTCGAATGTGGACGGTTTCACAGTTGACTACCCCAGCAAAAGGACAATCATTTTCGGTTCTGAATAAGGTATGTGAGGTCCCCGAACAGACCACGTGCAGCCGATGAACTTGCGGAAGCCAGACATTACTGCCATCCAAAAGATGTATCAGGTATCAGCTGTAAGCCATGTACGGTGGTGTTTCTGCGCTGCTCCGGTCACAAAAGCATTTTTCACAGCATACCAATGGTTATCCACACATTCCTGTCTTGAGCTGCCGATTGCTTCTGCCATCTTGCCTCAGAGATGGTCAATAATCTGTTGGCGTACTTAGGGAACCTTGAGCTTGTCAATATTGCGCCTGGTATTGGGCAAATTACAGCGATTGCTGTTAACTTTCTGACTGTCAATGATTTGTAAATGTTTCTTGCACGTAAACTTTTTGCATGATGAACAAACTGTGCTTACTTTATTATCCTTCGATCGTGGGCAAACTGCGCATCGGGAGCGTTTTAGTTTTCCATCTACGGGCACTTGGACTTCCAAAATCGAATATCCCATGTTTTGTATGGCTTGGGCGGTAGGGCCGTGTATATATTTGCCACGCCCAATTTTTTCCATGATTTGTGGATTGGAGATTTAATGTCGCAATACTTTCTTTTACATGTATAAGTCCTTACCATCTTATCCATTGAGTCAACTCCACCGTTCGATTTATTGTAGTCGAGAATCATCACTGGCTTTTGCTTTTAGCCGGAACCGATCTCGGCGCATGGTGGACAAAAGAATTACATTTAGGTTCTTTTTAGTGACATAGCTGACTAGAGTCTTTGCTTTCGAGAAAACAAATCGGCCGCTAAACTCTTCTCGGCCCTTGATATTCATTAGTTCAGATGGAATATCTGTTTTATTTGTCCGTATAGTACGCAGAATTGTTGCATTTGGGGATAGGAATTGTTCAGTAAGTTGAATGGACGTGAACAAATCATCCATGGTTATGTTCCTTCCTGAAAATAAAACACATCTTCATTTGCATTGGAAATTGCAAAACATTCTGGTAAGAAACCACAAGAATTTCATTTACCTTTTTTTTAGCCTTGGCTGACAAACACGTTGTACTAAATTCTATGCGTGCTTTTCATTAATCGGGTTGGCGACCAACATCAATCCAAAACTGATTCTATATTTTCCTGGTTTTGATGGAATGTATTGTCGAAATTTCGATCGTCTGCCGGCAATTCCTAGCTGGTGTAGAAAAATGTTCCAGATGTCTCGGAATGGAGGCAATTTATCTGTGCGCAAATTGTCGAATAGCATGAATCGAAGCTACTGCTCACAATCGACCTTGAGTCATCGTGGCTTGAAATATTGCTCGGTTTCGTTTTTCGAATAACTCGGTTAGTGGCTCATCCCACGATTTGCATGCACCTGCAAGGATCAGCATCCCAAATAAAGCGTATAGTTCTTTCTCGTATGTATTCACTCACTTTCGAATCGATCTGCTTGGATTTGCAAAACAAAAAGCATTAGCTTTACTGTTGACCTCTCTAGGGATGATTGTAACTATTACTGGAAGAACTATAGTTTTGAAAGCATCGATTGGAGAACTAGTTTCTTGCAAAGTATGAGAAGTAGTACATTGTTTTTCGCGGACAATTTGCATTGCGCGTGCTTGTGATTGTGATAATGGCGGCGTAGACCATATAAGCCCGTTCTTTGAAACTCTAAGTGTTTTTTTAAATATAAACATTCTTTTACTCACATTTGCGACTAAAAATGGAATTTACACTAAAAAAATGGAATGAACTTTCGTCACGAACTGCGATAACGATAATGATCTGTTTTTGCTTATGATGAAATTGTATGGCTTAATCGAGGCATTTCTTGTCTAGAAGAAAATAGGCGCCACCGAATAACAGCAGTCTTAAAAATATATTTACACGAAATAGGGAATAAGATGTACTTCTCTCCTTCGAAATATAAGAACAGTAGACGGTTTTAAGTTGTTTTTACTTTCAGGCCAAAAAATATACCTTATCGGTAAGGTAAACAGCTGAATTTGGTATTAAAATGTGTGCGACGACCAACTTGAGAATGTCGTAGAGAATCAGCCAAATGCAATAATACATATTTTAAATAATCAACATTTTAAAGCCCAACTTACAGTCAGAAGGTTAAGCAAACTCGAGTTACGTCCACTACGAGTTAAATTTATGGCAAACCGAGTTGCCGAAACTCAAATGAAACGAAGAAATGAACATAAAACCCGTGAACCAATCGACACGGTGTGAAGACACAACTCGCTTGACTGCAATTATCGACTCTAGTTGGCCACGGACGGAGCACTGTTCGAAGAGGCAGGTGGGCAGATTCCTGCTCTTCTCTTGTTGCCTTGCACCTAAATGTAAGAGGTTGTTTTGTTTGACGTTAAGGGTTGTTTTTTCAAAGTCCTTCAATTCATTCGGTTTGAGATCAGTGATCGGCTTCAATTATTGATGAGTCCCAGAAGTGCTTAAAAAGCAGGTTGTGTAGAAAATAAACGAGTTCCAATAAAAGTTTTTGATAAAAATGTCAAGTTCTAAATGTCTTGTGCACTTGCTCCTTCAGTCAAGCCCAAAAAATGGTTTCTATTGTATATATGGTGCCAATGTGGCAACACTGTTTGAGATATCAATGAAACAAACAACAATCCTTAAACAAATCAGCCACACACAAGTATGAAAAGAAACAATCGAGAGAAGAGCATTAAGTCAACGTGCCACATCACACATGGCTCCGCCTATACGCGTCTCATAAAAAAACAGAAATCCGTGCAACTCGCTCTCTTTGTCTTAACCAATCAAAGCGTATTGTGTGTTCACACCACACCCAGTTAAAGTGTGCAGTTATGGCGCTCAATTTAAAGATGGCCAAGCGAAGTCGCTACCGAGTCAACTGAGTTGTGTCTTCAAGCCGTATCGGGTTCATAGATTTGATGTTGAGTGTTAATTTATATTTTAATTTGAGCAGCTGGGATTGAAGGCCCAAACCAATAGAATCCGGTGCGTGCGTTGCGTCTTGACAAAAAATTGACAACTCTTAAGATCTAATAAGAGGGAGCGAGACAACGAGTGTGGGCTATATGTGGAATGCATCAGAATGGATGAATTTGGGGAACTTTTAACTTTTCTTCCGTTTGATAGTTTATTCTCACATGTGTGTATCATTTTACTCTCATGTGTCGTGTGGGATTGTATGCATGTATACATATCTCGGACGCAACGCACGTATTTCATTGGGCAAATACGATTTTTGTGGATGTCAATTGCAACGCACGCATAGGATTCTATGGGCTTGGGCCTTGACTCTGTTTATCAACTCGAGTTGGTCCGTTTCTAATCCACGGTTAATCTAATGACCGATAGACACTCTTCCACTCAAGTTGTCTTCTCAACCGGATCGTATGTCATGGTCGTTAAATAATCCTCCAGTATGGCTTCCAAGTCAGGTTTACGGCACTAAGTCAAAAGGAATCAAGCTAAGATAAGCAGAACGGGTAGATCGATTTGCAACGCCATTCAGATCAACGCCTAAAAATGTCCTGGACTTATACTGCATCTTATTCGTACGGAACTTAAACGGAGATGCTCCTCGCTTGGCTTCGAAATGAGGCACAATGCAAGATCCCCACGAGAGAGGAGAAGGACGGAGACATGTCACATTTCGGTTCCTCTCTATGCGATCGATTATTTTAGGGTGAAACCGAGTTAGTCAACAATAACAGCCGTGCTTCGAGTTCATTTCATGCACCAACACACTACCGACTGGCTTGAGTCTCTTAGGATCTTTGGGTGGCCTCTGTCGTCGTGGCACGCTTGGACCTTAGTGACTCACGTCATAGACCTCTTTTTTTTTGGTTTCCGGAGAGTTTCTACAAAACGACGATTTTTAGACGACCTACGTGCGTAAGGCAGACCACAACTATAAGTGCGTTTTGAGGGTAGGCCCATTGTCTTTCGAGAGCTCGACAGTCCCGCGGTGGAGCGATCTGTATTGAATATTTGTATAGGGTGCGCCGCGCGGCCTTTGGAAGAAGCAGGTGTGCGACGAGCATGTTCCCAGCCCTAGAGAGAGCAACGTTTGTGGGACCGCTAAGAGCATTGTCTTCCCAGCCTCTGAGAGAATACAGGTCTTGTTGGTTTTTTTTAAGGAAAGCCGCCAAAAGGGCTCTTGAAACGGCATCAATCAACCAAAAGATGTAAGATTTCACGGCCTATCTCTAGGGGAGAGAAGACTCTTAAAGCTCGGTCCATAAGTACAAGCATATTCCGGGCCTTAACAAAACCGATGAATTAGCAGGAAAAGGAGCTGGTAAGCCAGTAGTTCGTGCTTGTGTTGGCTCGTTAATTTGAATTGTTTTCAAATGACTTGTGCTTACATTGCTCAGGGTTGTTGGGCTGCCACCGGAAATCGCCAGCACTCCTCTCCTCCTTATGGTGGCGCTACAGCCCACAGAGGGCCAGGGCCTAGCTTCTCAGCAACCACTCGTGTTATGCGTGCTGTTGTTCTCTCACGAGTTGAAGGGACCTACAGTTTCAGTTCTGTGCCAACCTCCGACGAGTGCACTTGCTTTCACGGTGCACTACGCGTGTGCGTGAAAAAAAAAAACCGCCGCTGTCCATACAACCCACAACCACATCGCGAGTGCCCCTAAACAATAAAAAAAAAATTAAAATAAAATAATAATAAAAAAGTGAAGTGTCTCGGTGTCGAGTGTGTCCGGTCCGCTCCCTCTCGCCCCTTTCCTTCACAAGCCACTTCTGCGCATTCTCGGTCGCAACTCCCGTTTGATTTTATCAGGCGGGTTGATGCAACTGAGAGTGCGTAGCATCTGACGTAGCTGATTTAGAAGTGTGAATTTGTTGGTGGACCAACTCTTACCAATGTATGGGCATAACACCTACATTGGTTGTTGTTGGAAGCTAAATTTAAATTTACACTTCTGATCTTAGTTTTGCTTAATCAGTCGGAGTTTGGTTATTGGTATCTCCGCTTTGTAATCTATGGGAAATTTTAGAGTTGATGTGAGCAATGTTCGCGGTTTCAGAGTGAATCTCTTTGCTGTGTACGTCCACCTATCCCGGTACAAACCAGCCGCCTTGGCGCTAAGTGAAACACAGGTAGGCGAAAATACCGAATTATCGGATTTGAACCTGCCTGGATATAGCTTAGTGCCGCCTTTCTTTTTACACCGCGGTCTCGCCATCTACGTGCGTAGTGATGTAGCTTACCAACTTCAACCACAATACGGCCTCTGGTCCAATCCGGAATTCAATTTTCTGTGGTTAAAATTCCATGTCCGTAAGCATTTAATCCACTACTGCTTTATTTATAGAAGTCCAAACTTGGATAGCAATTCAACTTTTAACGAACTTGATGCGCTATCCGATTCCATCTCAAGAATTGTTTCCCTGTATCCTCACACTGAAATTGCCATTGCGGGCGATTTCAATGTACACAATTCTAATTGGCTTCGACATTCAGGCCAGACAACACCCGAAGGAAGGTACGTTGAAATCTTTGCTGAGGTAAACAATCTGACCCAGCTTGTAAATGAGCCCACACGAATACCTGACATTGCAGATAATTCCGCCAACACACTGGACCTGTTTCTCACCTCTCATCCTGATAAATATTCTGTTGCCTCTAGGCTCGTCAGACCACTGTGTCGTATCAGCTAATTTCTCGTTTTCGCCACAAACAGTTAGAGAACAAATTCCGAAAAGAACAGTATGGCTATACGAGAAAGCCAATTGGAGCGGACTCAACAACTTCTTTAGGAATTTTAACTGGTCACATTGCTTCCTCGATAGTGACGTGGATGCCGCTGCTGATATGATCACAAACATTCTTCAGCTGGGCATGAGATCCTTCATTCCGCATAGAGTGAAGTGTATCAAACCCAGACCAAATGCATGGTATGACTCGAGCTGCAAAGAGGCTATCAGAATAAGAGAGTTGAATTTCCGGTTATACAAAGCCAACCCTACTGAGGAAAACCGGAATAAGTTTAAACGGGCCAGAAATGACTGCAATGCAATAATCCGACGTGTGAAATTCTCCCATGAACAAAAGTTGAGGCAAAAAGTGCTACAATGTCCCAAGGGTAGCAAAAACTTTTGGTCATTTGTGAAAAACATAAAGAATTCCGCCTCGTCCTCAATTCCCACGCTCATTTACAATGACATCCCAGCTGTCAGCTCTTTGGACAAAGCCAATCTGCTTGCGGCGCATTTTGCAGCCAGCTCAACACTGCAAGATTGTAATTTGTCCCCACCTGTACTCGAGAGCGTTGGTTTTACCATGGGACAAATTCACTTCCGCACTCGTACAGTTGCAAGAGTACTTAAACATCTCGACGTGCACAAATCCGCTGGCCCGGATGGTATTCCCCCAATACTTCTGAAGAGGTGTTCTTCTTCGCTGGCAAAACCACTGCGTAAGCTTTTTCATCTATCCTACTCTTCAGGTCTCTTTCCGGGTAGATGGAAAACAGCATTTTTCCAGCCCGTCCCTAAAAAGGGCGAATCTTCGTCACCCACCTCGTACCGACCTATAGCACTTACGTCCCTTCTTTCTAAGGTCATGGAAACGCTGATAAATTGTCAGCTTTTGGAATATCTTGAGTCGCGGAAGCTTCTTAATGACCGACAGTATGGCTTCCGCAGCAACAGGTCCACTGGTGATTTGATAGCTTATCTCACCGAAAAGTGGAACCAATCTCTGCACAATGCAGGCGAAAGCAAGATAGTTGCGCTTGATATTTCTAAAGCATTTGACAGAGTTTGGCATCAAGCTCTTTTGTCGAAAATGCGTGCTTATGGTGTTGATGAATCTCGTGATCTCTCATATGGATTACAAACTACCTTTCGAACCGTTCAATCCAAGTTGTTTTGGATGGGTTCAAGTCTGACATCCACAAAATAAATGCTGGTGTCCCCCAAGGCTCTGTTCTGTCTCCGACACTCTTTCTCATTTTTATAAATGATCTCCTGTCTGCCACTTCTAATCCAATCCACTCCTTCGCTGATGACAGCGCCCTCAGCTTTTCATATTCGTTCCAAAATGTCAGTGGACCTTGTCTTTCGCATAAAATGCTTAGAAACTATTTCCGATGAAAAAATTAACATCTTTGCCTGTGGATCGGTTGGAAGTGAACGGGTCCACAAACCTTCACGGTGGTCTAGTCTTGCGCGGGTTTTAGTCAGCTGCTTTTTTTCAAATAGATTTATCTTAGTTACGTGGTTTGTCTTTCTATTAAGAAGTGCCTTGTAGAAGCTCCCACCAGGACTTCGCAACTTCGAAGCTGTACCACCCAACACCTTGGCGAGTCCCCGGGTCTGAGCTCTTGTAGATTCAATCACTTTGGGAGATCATTTGTACAACGTTCATTGCAATTCAATTTAATTCACTTTATATGAACCAAAATTATACAATTAGTCTTACATGCTAAAAGCTTAAGCTAGCGAAACACAGTTGGCTCAGCAATAGGGGCCCAACGGATGTACAATGCTTACAAGGTTCACAAGGCTGTCAATTATAATATTTCAAATTGCTTGTTATCATCTTAAACATCGGCATGTTCAAGTCCGTGTGTCCTTGTTGCTCCTCTAGGGATGGGGTGGTGGTAAGGCTACTCATTTAGCCGCGTCACTGCTTTGATAGAAGTGATAGCAGATTCAATGCGTTGAGGAATTGTTGTCCGTGGTTCGAACTTCTCAGGTCCCTGAAAGCCATGTTTGGATGGTTGCGGATGTCGTGTAGTAGCCTCTGGAGCAGTGTCACTAAGTACTCCTGTATGGGGACGATGCGAGCTTCCTTGTAGAATCTCTTGTTGTTGGGTACTTTTGCCGGTCCCTGTCATAGGTGTGACCGGTGCATATTCGGAGTATCCTCCTCTTAAATATCGAAAGTATTTCCATGCTGGTCTTGGAGATGGTACGCCATACAGGGAACACATATGCTATCAACTTCGTCTTCTGGCTTAGTCCATTTTGCTTCCGCATGAGCGGGTAGATGCGGTGAAATCCAAAACTGGCTTTTTTATGAGTCAGCTTCTAGTGGTGGTGGCCCGTGGCGTTGTGGGTATGTGCGTCGACCGCAATCTCGGTGTCGTAGGTTCGATTCCTGCTCTGTGCGACGAAAACAATTTTCACAGCCCCACCTTTTTCGAGTCACTGACAATGCTCAAAGAGTACTTACTGTCTAGAAAAAGCTTCCCAAACTTGGCCGTTTGGATTCGGCATAAAACTGTTGGTGCCTTCCACTCGTGAGAGACCAATAGCACGCACAACTCGAGTGGTTGTTGAGAAGCTAGGCCCTGGCCCCCTACGGACTGTAGCGCCACCCATATTATTATTATTCTAGTGGTTGTTAAATTTTGGTTTCTCGGCGAAGTTGATATCGAGACACTTCACCTCGTCAGTTGGTGTTTTTGTCGCGCCATTTAGAGGCAGAATCCTGGTACTCCGGCATTCTACTAGTGATTTGCATCGACCACCGGATGGTCTTCTGAAGCACATGAGTACCGATTTATCCGCATTTATTCCGATACCCCCTTTGGTGTAGTAGTACTTTCTTATATCTTCGTGGTGACATTGGTGCAGCGTATGTTAGTGAGTCATCTGCGAACAGACAATATTTCACTGAATCAGCTAGAGCTGGTAGGTCTGCCGTAAAGACGTTATATAGTCATGGTGCCAGCTTTAGTTCTTGAGCGACCCCGCTTTGATGTTCCGTTCCGTTGACTGACTGGCTTCCACTTGGACGTAACATTTTCTTGAATGAAGAAAGCTGTGGATCATTTTAATTGGATTGAAGGGGAATCCCATCAGATTAATTTTGTAGATCAGACAGTGTGGAATGTTTTTTCCACGTCCAGAAAGCAGGTCACTGTGACTTGATGGTTGTTCAGGCCAGCTACGACATCATGATGAAACTTCATTGAGGGACGAGATCTTCGAGTTCCAACTCGGTCCACTGCAATTCGAAATCGAGTCAACTCGTGTTATGAAATTTTCGTTGCGGCACATCTCTAGTTGCTAGCTTGGCGCACAAAAAGAAGATGGTAAACATAACAAAACAACAGTCAGTACAAGCAAGGAATCGATAAACGTAAAAAAAACTAACCCTCGGGTCTTGTCTAACAAAATAAAGGGTGATTTTTTTAAAGCTATAGGAAAGTTTGCCGACCGAGTCTTTCAGAAACTGAAAGTTCGACGCTGCCTGCACATTCAATAGAAGAAGAATGGAAACGTTGCCAAAAAACATCAAAGAAGCTGCCACTGATGTGCTGGGAAAAATGCAGGCAGGCACATGCAGCCAAGCAGAAGGCCTACAAGGCATCGAACAATGATCACTGCTCGTGAGCTCTACGAACAGAAGAGAAGGGAAGAGAACCGGCTTCTCAGAAAGAAAAAGAAAGAGCATGAGAAGCGCGCTGTGGTGGAGATGGAGTGGTGTTACGACAGGAATGACGGCCGAAAGTTTTACCTAAAGGTAAAACAAGTATCCGGAAGGTACGAAGAGGGACAACTAGTAGTAGAATCGCCGACGATGCTGAGAATTTGGAAAAATCATTTCTGCAGACTGTTAAACGGCGATGACGACACAAATTCCGCTGTTAGGCAAAATGTTTCACTCAATTTGGACGATGATGAACATGAATTCCGTGCCCCAGACCTAGACGAGGTCAAGATAGCCATATCGAGACTAAAGTCGAACAAAGCCGCTGGTGCAGACGGATTGTCTGATAACTCTTTAAGGCAGCTGGAGAAGAGCTGGTAAGGTGCATGCGCCAACCTATCTGTAGCATATGGTCGGAGGAAAGCAAGCCCGATAAGTGGAATCTCAGCGTCGTTTGTCCGTTCCACAAGAAAGGAGACCCCTTTGACTGAGCCAACTATCGAGGGATCAGCCTCCTTAAGATCATGTACAAGACACTCTCTGCCGTTCTGTGTGAACTCCGGGGACCCTTTGTCAACAACCTGATAGGTCCTTATCAGGGCGGTTTAGGGCCAGAAAAGTCCACCAACAACCAAATATTGACACTTCGGCAGATCCTCGAAAAAACCCAATAGATGCAGATCGACACCCACCATTTGCTCGCCGATTTCAAGGCCGCATATGACAGCGTACATAGAGACGCCATGTCTAGTTTGGACATTCCTGCCAAACTCGTCAGGTTGTGCAGCATGATGATGAAGAACTCTCGCTGCTCCATGAAGGTCGGTAACGAACTCACCGAGATCGTCAATGTCAAAAAAGGTTTTATTCAAGGCGACACGCTCTTATGTGACTTCTTCAACATCGTACTTGAGAAGATCGTGCGAAACTCAAACGTAAACACCCGAGGCACGATCTTCCAAGAGTCCGTTCAACTGCTTGCTTACGCGGACGACATTGACGTGATTGGCAGAACTCAGTGAGCGGTCAATGAGGCATTTGCTGGCATTGAAGCGGAAGCGGCTAAAATGGGTCTAGCGGTTAACCAGGGCAAAACTAAGTACATGCTGTCGTCACGAAACAACGCACAACATCGACGTCTCGGACAGAGCGTCATAATGGGCAGCACAAACTTTGAGATAGTCAAGGACTTCGTCTATCTCTGCTCTGGAGTAAATAGGGACAACAACACCAGTGACAAGATAAAGCGCAGAATTACTCTTGCCAATCGCTGCTTCTTTGGGCTTAAGAGGCAATTGAGTAACCGAGCCATCTCTTGAAACACCAAGTTGACTTTGCATATGACTTTGTTCTGTTCTATGGCGCAGAGACATGGACGCTATTGAAAGCGGATGAAGAAGTTCTTGGTTGTTTTGAGAGAAAAGGTGTGCTTGCGATCTTGGGCATGCTTGCGCTGATGGCGCTTGGAGGAGAAGGTTCAACCACGAACTGTAGGGGCTGTACGGCGGCACGCACCTAGTTAAGCGTCTTCGGATCCAACGCTTAAAATGGCTAGGTCATGTAGAGCGGATGGACACCACAGCTCCGTGCTGAAGAGTCTTCGACACCGAACCATTGGGACAGCGCAACAGAGGACGTTCTCGCACGAGATGGCGCACACAAGTGGAAAAGGACTTCAACCGCTGGGAGGACTTCAACCGCTGAAGCTGGCGAAAGATCGTGTTTGCTGGAGAGGTCTGTTGGTTGAGGCCCATTCTCACCCCGGACTGGAGCGCCAATCAAAGAAGAAGAAGACAACACCTAAAATTCAGAAAAATGCATGAAATCTTTATTTGAATCGATAGTACGGTCCATATAATTTAATGTTTGAAGATTATTTCATGCAAAAGTTCACCTTGACTGAGCCTCAAATGCTGATTTTGGCATACTCTCTCCAACACGTCGGCCGGTGTCTCACGAGTAAATGCTTCAATGTTGTCTTCCAATGCGTCAATTTAAGCGGGCTCGTCTGTATAGACATGAACCTTAACATAGCCCCACATTTCAGTGTGTCACTGAACGCACCTCGTCAAGTTCAGTAATTCCCTCTTTTTGCCAGGAAAGCTTCCAAGGCCAAATTTCAACAAAGCATTTAAAGCAGAAGCGATTATTAAGGCAAGTTAAACAGCAGATGTTCACCATGCCGCTTGGTGTCAAGTGTAATTCATTCGGCTTGAATTTGGTTAAGAAACTCTCCACCGTGCCGAGGTGAAGGTTGACTTTTATTTTAACACCGTGCCTTGTGACTGGTTCTTAAAAGCATCGCCCACATACATATGTACGTCTTGCTGAGAGTGATGCTGACAGCAGGACATTAATTCCATACAACACCTCACTCGAGAACTCGCTCCATCGTCCATCGATTCAAGTTACCCATCGTCGTGCAACCGAGTCATTATTTTTCGGGTTCCATGCATTCATGCAACGAACACGCCGTGTGTACCGATTGAAGCTCAAAAATGAATATTTTACGTACGCCCGCCTAGACAACAATTCCCATCCCTACCCGACGCATTTGTTTCACTTACACTCTACTTTGCTTTCATGCGCAAATATTTGCCTACCCTAACAACGTTTGCCAGCTCCACCTGACACAGCGAATATTTTCCTTCTTCGCTGTCACGGATCCACTTCAGCAGACATCCCTTGACATCGTTTAATCAAACTACTGCGTCAGCTGTACAGCATTTATTTCTGAAATGGAAATATTTCAATCAGTTGCAGCCTCTTTTGAAATTCAATCAAATGGTGGTGCGAGTATGAAACGGAAACGACGAGCCCCTAGGGATTCGTTGCCATCCCCAACCGAAAGGCTTCAGTCAACCGAACCAAATTCACTGCAAATCCATTCGATAAAAAACACTGAAACACAGATACACCACGCAAAAAGTAAATATTCCGCTCCGCTGAACTAGAGAGGGACGCACAAAGGAAGCCGACAAGTTGCATGTTTAAACATCCTCTACGGATCCTCAGCCGGTTCAAGTTGTACGAATTGAAACGGATTTTCTGTTTTGTGAGTCTTTGCAGAAGCCTGCCGCCGGCGGCTCACCTCACCTCTTTCAAAAGTGACGGC
The DNA here is from genome assembly GCA_916610145.1 of Eristalis arbustorum. Taxonomy (NCBI): domain Eukaryota; kingdom Metazoa; phylum Arthropoda; class Insecta; order Diptera; family Syrphidae; genus Eristalis; species Eristalis arbustorum. The sequence continues at coordinate 63,668,534 of OU744316.1, forward strand.
AACGAGTTAATGAATGCGGCGATCGATGGTGAGGAACTCTATTTTTACATCCTTTTTATCTCGTTCAATTAAATCATGTCACGATGTCGCTGTGTTGGTGTAAAAAACACTGTTCCTGTGCTAAGGGGGATGATGCTTAGACATTACTTTTAGAAAACATCCATTCCCTGGCGGGGTGTGTGTGTGTGTGTCGGTGGCAGGCTCCCCATGTGATGGGGCTTATATTCTGTTCTTCGAAATATGACGACATTATGCGGGGTGTCTGATGCTTTACACGAGTATCCCCGAAGCTTAGCTGAAGTGTCTGCTCCTGTGAGCGATTTAAGTCAACATTTACCTAACGTGAAACATTTATTTTCTGTCTTCTAGGTTACTGGATATTCGGGGCCCAGTTTTGTGATACATGGGTAGCCTTCGACGTGATGTGCTCTACGGCGTCTATTTTAAATTTGTGCGCCATTTCAATGGATCGGTATATACACATAAAGGATCCACTGAGGTAAGTCATTGTTTGGTTTCTTTTTTTTTTCGTTTGTTTATGTGCGCTTGTGTTGCTCACTAAATTAGTGGTAAGCCTTTGAATTTATCATTCTCGCACGTGTCTGCATTTTGGAAATTTTATTGGCCGAGGGGGAAGATGCCGAACGCGGTGTTCGTGTATTTTATTGATGGGTTTGCTTCGGAGGTATATTCAGCGCTTTTAGACTTAGTTCAGTTATTGATGATGGTACGACCAAGTGGGGGTGAACAGTTTATTTCATGCGCCGCTCTTAAAGTCGGTCGAGTGAGGGATGTTCAAGGGCGAGTGGAGTTTATTCAACGCGTTAAGCGATCATTTTAGAATCAGTCATTAAGAGATGTTTGTTTAAGAATGTGACCACCATGGCGTAGTTGCTGTCTACGTCGACTCCTACTCAGGTGGTTCGGGGTTCAATCCTGGACACGAACGAAGGTTTAAACAGCAGACCTTTCCTGAATCCAAGTACTCCGATGGCATGCGGACCCCACAAATCACTGCCTGCATGAGTTTAATATTTTTTTTCCTATCACTGAGTGCGGCACTTGGAGGGTATGGGCCTGTCTATCCAGGGCAACTTGGCGAGATGACTCTCAACTTGGCGAGATGCCAGCAACGATCCTTGTGAATGCACTGGACAAGATGACACACAGGCTCCACGCGGCGCCCTCTGGATAGCACCCGTTTAGGGGTGACCCAAGGCTTAAGCCAGGACCCGGTCCTAGAGGTTCGGGAGTTTCTAGTTCCTAGTTCAGAGACGGCAACAAGCCTCGAATACGGATGACCCTACTGCTGACGACCATGGAATTTGATTTTCGGTTCAGCACAAAGGAGATCTCTTAACAGACCACGTGCAGCCGATGGACTTGCGGAGGCTCTAGAAGCCTATAAGGCTGACATCACCGTCATCCAGGAGGTGCGCTGGAATAGACCGAGCAAAGAGAATGAAAAGCGTTGGTATACAACGAGGGAAGGCAGCGCTTGTTTGGATGCGATTTCGTTGTTCGAGGCAGACTTAGGCAAGAAGTCTTAAGCTTTAGATACATTAAGCGAACGCCTCACAACAATCCGCATCAAGGCAATATCAGTTTAATGTGCGCCCACGCCCCAACGGAGGACAAAGACGACGATAGCAAGGATGACTTCTATGATCTCCTAGAAAGAACATACGATCGATGCCCAGCTACGACACCAAGATCGTTCAAGGGGATTTCGACGCACAGCTAGCCAAGCAAGAAATCTTTGCTAGAGTCATCGGAAAACACAGCCTGCACGACAACACATCCGGAAACGGGCTCAGGCTGGGAGATTTCGCCTCGAGGCGTAACCTCTCTGTGATAAGCACGCGGTTCCCAAGCCGCTGGCGGTCTCCTGATCTATCTCTGACATTGCGATCGATGTCAGACACTGCTCCAATATTCTCAATTTCCGAACGTTCCGAGGAGCCAACATCGACTCGGACCATTTCCTTGTTGTAGCCACGGTAATGTTGAGGATATCAAGACAACAACGGAGTCGAGAAAGAGAACCACGGTTCGACGTCGCGACACCACCCAGAAGGAACCAATGGTTTGATGACGAGTGCTGGCAGGCACATGCAGCCAAACAGGAGGCCTACAAGGCAACGCTGCATCGAACAACGAGAGCTGTTCGTGAGTTCTACGAACAGAAGAGAAGGGAAGAGCACCAGCTTCTCAGAAAGAAAAAGAAAGAGCATGAGAGAAAATGGACAACTATTAGTAGAATCGCAGTCGTTGCTGAGAATTTGGAAAAATCATTTCCGTAGACTGTTAAACAGCGATGAGTACCAAAATACTGCTGTCCAGGCGAAAGTTCCTCTCAATCTAAACAATGACAGACGAGCATTTCGTCCCCCAGACCTAGACGAGGTCTAGGCAGCGACATTTAGACTGAAGTTGAACAAAACTGCTGGAGCGGACAAATTGTCTGCGGAACTGTTTATAGCAGCTGGAAATGATCTGGTTGGGCGCATGCACCGGCTCATCTGTTAGATATGGCCTGAGGAACGCATGCTCGACAAGTGGAATCTCAGTATCTTTTGCCCGATACACATGAAAAGAGACCTCTTTCACTGCGCCAACTATCGAGGGATCAGTGTCCTTAATATCGCGTATACGATTTTCTCTGCCGTTTTGGGTACCCGCCAGAAGCCGTTCATTAATAATCTGATAGGTCAGTATCAGTGCAGCTTCAAGTCATCTTCACACCACACCAGATCCTGAAAAAAAGTCCCAAGAATTGCAAATCAACCCTCACGATTTGTTCGTCGATCTCAAAACCGAATATGACAGCGTGTATAGAGACGAGCTATGCAACGCCATGTCTAGTTTTGACATTCCTGCCGAGCTCGTCAGGTTGTGCAGGATGACGATGGAGAACTCTCACTGCTCCATTAAACAGCGAACACAGCGAACACAGCAAGATCTTCAATGTCAAAGAAGATTTAAGGCAAGGCGATGCGCTGTCATGTGATTTCTTCAACATCGTCCTGGAAAAGATCGTGCAAACATGATATTCCAAAAATCCGTGCAGCATACGCGCACGACATTGACGTGATTGGCCGAACTCTGCGAGCCGTTAATGAAGCGTTTGCCAAGTATTGCAACGGGGGCGGCAGAAATGGGTTTAGCGGTGAATGAGGGCAAAACAAAGTATATGCTATCTTCAAGAAAGGACACACAACATCGACAACTCGGTCAGAACGTGACCATAGGCAGCTACAACTTCGAGGTAGGCAAGGACTTCGTCTACCTTGGCTCCCAAGTAAATAGTGCGAACAACAACAGTACCGAGATTAAATGCAGAGTAACTCTTGCCAACCGCTGTTTCCTTGGGCTCAAGAGGCAATTGAGTAGTAGAGCCCTCTCCCGAAAGACCAAGCTCACGTTATATAAGACCTTGATCATCCCTGTCCTGCTGTATGGCCCGGAAGCTTGGACTATCTCAAGAGTGGATGAATACGCACACGAGAGAAAAGTTCTGCGTTCTGCGCTGTGGGGGCTGTACAGTGACATGAGTCTAGTTAGGCGTCTACGGATTCAACGCCTAAGATGGCTAGGCCATGTAGAGCGCATGGACAGCACTGCTCCAGCCCGAAGAGTCTTCGACTCAGAACCAGTGTGACAACGCAACAGAGTGTTTACAAGCGAAGTTCTTTATTTCGTCTTGGACTTTTAGGATTTGCGTGTATACAACCAATTTGGTGTCAATACTTAGCTTGGAAGTCAGCTGACAAAGATAACTTTTGACATTGGGCGCCCAGGCACACGGAAGATTGCCAGAGCCTACGAAGCGCAACTAATCGAGAGACTCTCAAATATGCCTACCTCAAGCACAATCGCCAACGAGATGTGTTTGCATTGTCGCTCATCCATCAAAGAGGTATCGGTAATAACCTTAGGCTACCAACCACCCCCGACAAGAAACCAGTGTTATGATGGCGAGTGTGATCAGAGAAAACGTGCAACCCATGAGGCATACCAAAAAGCGCTGCAGCGGAAAACAAGAGCAGCACAGAAGGAGTACCGGGCTAGAAGGAAGAAGGAGAAAAGCTTCTACTCCTGAAAAAAAGGTCTCTCGGAACCTCACGGCTGAAGGATATCGAAGAGTCTGGGGACAAACAAAAAAGCGTGGAATCACAACGAACGAATGTGACCACCAGGCCACTCAAACAAAACCTAACCCAAGCAACGTGACCGACACTGTGACCTACTTTCAATGTACCCATTTGAAACTTTATCGGCTACACACCCTCCATCCCAGCATTTCCTGCGGCGAAAATCTCTTCATAAACATCGTTAGATGCAAATGAAGTAAATTTGTAAACAGCAAGACACCCCCCAGCAACACAAGTTCATTACATCATCCCCTGGGCGCCTGGTTATCCTTTTCATCAGCCGAAGGTAAATTTATCGTTTGGCTTTAAATACCCGTCCAGCCGCATACAAATAACCACGAATCGACGGATATGCGCGTTGCTGTCCCCACATACCCGCACGCACACACACGCTTACATGTGTGTGCGCACGGAATCATATCGCAGTAGCAGCCTCTGAATCTATTTTCACAAATATTGACATTGAATACCCAACGCCGCCCCCACCGCCCCGTCGGTTATCTTTGAAGGGATGCGCCTTTAACTTCGTTAAAAGCATTTTTTTTTTTTTCAGTTAACACCTCCTGTTTGCGCGGGGAGAGCTAAAATCAAAAATAACAGCCACTGCGATTCAAATTGAATGGTTAGCAATGGAAAGGGATGCTCCGGGGGTGGCTTGTTATTTCTCTGTTCCCTCTAAGCCCTCTGAAGTAGCGCTATGAAACTTGCTAATGGTGGTTTCAAAGCCGATAGTTTTTATGCTGGCGGGGTGAATCTTTTCAGAATTAAGTCCCAAAGGAGCTTAAATCAACTTAACACCGGCATATACTGCGGTTCTGGGAAAACTTGAATTTTAGGTGTTTCGGGAAAATATTAAATTTCCCTCAAGGCCGTTTCCGATTAACAAATGAAGCTGATTATTCAGCATTGGTTTGACGTTTCGCACGAGCAGCTGCGCCCAGCCCCTTGTGGGCGACACGATGTCGACTTGGCAAGAGAGTGGCGTTTGTTGCGATGTTTCGTCACGTAGATATTTATTGTGATTTATGATGACAGGCAGTGTGGATAGATGAGACAGTGTCAATCATGTTTGCTGATAGCGATCACTCAAGCTGAAGATGTTCGAATATATTTACATGTTTTTTGCCATTTTTTTTCCAGTGGGAGGCAGGAACCAAATCAGGACTTATTGATGTCAGATTTTGCATAGTTTTTCTTGTCCACCTTCTTGAAGGATGAAGACCGCCACTAAGCGATGGAATGAGAATTGGGGAACTCGCAGTCGGACGGAGGACGGGGCCCCTATGAGCTAGTTCCAGTTGCTTGAGGACAAGTTTCAGCGATGCTTCTCGTCATTCATTTCACTCTCTCAAGAAATAAAGAGAGAAGGAGAAAGGTGTGCTACATTTTGTCCGTTTAACAAAAGACTTACGATGGATGTTTAATAAACAGTATCCAGCACGCTATCTCGAAGACTTATTTCGAAACAAGTACGTCATGTACGTCGCGGGTTGACACGTCCACACGCTTTCTAACTATAGATCTCTCTCGGTCTCGGTCGGTTTGTTGCCGAGCTGTACGGTTTGACGTCTTAAAGTTAAATGTGCCGCATGTTTACGGATCGAATCTCTCTGAAGATCTCTGAAAGATCGTCGCCGCCTGCGCAAGCAATCGACGAAGAATGGAAATTTGTCCGAGAGCTTCACCTAAAGGTGCTTACAGCAGCTGCGTCGTTTGAGCAGACTGCCTGACCAGTGTTAGGCAGGAACGCACCCGAAGACAACTATCATAGAGGAACAACGCACCAGATCAACGACTCGATCAGAACGTCACCACAGGCAATAATGAATGGTTAATCGGTGGTCCCATGCTAAACCTATATTCTTCTAGGGGTGAACCCGGGCCTCAATCAACGAGCCTCCAAGCCAGCAAGATCTGTTGCCAGCTGCGTACACCAAGTTGGTTGAGGTCCTTCACCACTTGAGTGTGCCATCGACTTCGTGGTTGTCGTGCTACCCGGTAATACAATGTAAAAGTACCCAAATCGACACCGATGCTGGAACGAACTCACCTCCTGAAGTTCCGTCGATTAGCGTAGTGACGTTAAGAGTCAGTCCATGTAGAACCTGTGTTCGTTCAAGCTGTCACTTGCAGCTATATTATCACAAAACCCCATCTCAAGACAGCAAATTTTCCCATAACTGGGTCCATTATCACCCTTGAGTATATCTCGCCACTAACCGTGGGTTGTTCACGTATCCCCAGCAATATTTTATGAGCATAGACTAGGCAGAGGCTTCTTGTACTGTTGAAACCATAAAAAGAAATATGTAACACAGAGTTAAAAGCGCCTAAGTGTGGCTGCGTTAGAACCTCTAAGTGGGCTCTTAGCAACAATCTAGGGATAAAATAATCCATTAACACGAGAACAAATTATTCCTTAAGAAGTGGAGAGCCGCGTCGAGTCGAGTCAGACAGTAAAACTCACAACAATAAAAACCGAATCGTTAAGTGAGCTGCGAACCGCAGAACGAAACGAAATGCAAGCCCAAACGATCTCGTAAAATATCCAAGGAAATTCTTTTACATAATGCTGAGGACCCAAAGGCATTGCGGAATGTTTATGTTCGTCCCTTCAGTCCATCAAGTGCCTTTTAAAATCACATTTTTCAGAGAATCACTCGCAGTGGGACACTGCACCCCCGCATGTGGCATGCGAACGTTAACGATTGCTTTTGGCGATGTATGCTCCTGGCGTATGGTTGAATTTCGAATCGTATTCAACCTTGACTCAATGGACGTTAATATTGAATCGATTTTTGGAAGCAAACAACATTCGAAATGGATTTATGATGGGTGATGCTTTCCCAGTAATGGTCACTGCGCAGTGGAATGGCTAACGCAATTATTTAATTGTAGCGGAAATTGGGAATATTTTTTAGCATTAATTAAAGGCAGGCTTGTTTTTTGTTCAATTAAAGGTGTCGCGTGCCACAAACTGTTCTTCTTCTTCTTGTGGCGCTACAGCCCGGGGTGGACCTGTGCCTCTCCAGTCGCCAGCTGCCTCCAGCTGCGCACACCCAGATGGTTGAGGTCCTTTTCCACTTGTGTGCGCCATCTTCTGCGAGGACGTCATCTGTTGCGCTGTCCCAATGGCTCTGTATCGAAAACTCTTCGGGCCGGAGTTGTGGTGTCCATCCGCTCTACATGACCTAGCCATCTTAAGCGTTGGATCCGAGAGAGACGCTTAACTAGGTGCATGCCGCTGTACAGCCCGTACAGTTGTGGTTGAATCTTCTCCTCCAGACGCCATCAACGAAAACAGGACCAAAGATCGTACGCAGAACTTTTCTCTCAAAACAACCAAGAGCTTCTTCATCCGCTTTCAATAGCGGTCATGTCTCTGCGCCATAGAGCAGTACAAAGTCAGTTACTCAATTGCCTCTTGAGCCCAAAACAGCAGCGATTGGCAAGAGTAATTCTGCGCTTGATCTTGTCACTGGTGTTGTTGTCCCTATTTACTCCAGAGCAGAGATAGACGAAGTCCTTGACTACCCCAAGGTTTGTGCTGCCCATTATGACGCTCTGTCCGAGATTTCGATGTTGTGCGTCCTTTCACAACGACAACATGTACTTTGTTCTGCCCTAGTTAACCGCCAAACCCATTTCAGTCACATCCACCTTAATGGCAGCGATAGTCTCATTGACGGCTCGCTGTGTTCTTCCAATCACGTCAATGTCGTCCGCGTAAGCAAGCAGTTGAACGGACTTTTGGAAGATCGTGCCTCGGGTGTTGAGTCGTTCGAGTATGATGTCGAAGAAGTCACATGACAGCGTGTCGCCTTGCCTAAAACCTTCTCCGACACTGAAGGCTTCGGTGAGTTTGTTACCGACTATGATGAAGCGGCTCCATCGTCATCCTGCACAGTCTAACGAGTGTGGCAGGAATGTCAAAACTGGACATGGCGTTGTATAGCTCGTCTCTATGCACGCTGTCATATGCGACCTTGAAATCGACGAACAGATGGTGAGTGTCGATTTGCATTTCTTGGGTCTTCAGGGTACACAAAACGACAGAGAAGATCTTATACGGGATTTTAAGAAGACTGATCCCTCGATAGTTGGCGCAGTTGAAGGGGTCTCCTTTCTTGTGGATCGGGCAAACGATACTGAGATTCCACTCGTCGGGCATGCTTTCCTTCGACCATACCTTGCAGATGAGCGGTGCATGCGCCCTGCCAGATCATCTGTAGCTGCCTTAAATATTTCGACGGACAATCCGTTCGCTCCAGCAGCTTTGTTCGACTTCAGTCTTGATATTGCTACCTTGACCTCGTCTAAGTCTGGGGGACGGAATTCTCGTCTGTCATTCTCCAGATTGAGTGGAACATTCCGCCTGACAGCGGTATTTGGGTCTTAATTGCCGTTTAGCAGTCTAGAGAAATAATCTTTCCAGACTCTCAGTATCGACTGCGATTCTACTACTAGTTGTCCATTTCCATCCCGACAGGCTGCTGTCCCAGTTTTACTATATATCCGTTGGATAATTGTTTTACCCTTTGATAAAATTTTCGGACGTCATTCTGCCATAACTCTCCATCTCCTCGACCGTGCGCTTCTCATTCTCTTTCTTTTTTCTTCTGAAAAGCCGTTCTCTTCTGCTCGTAGAGCTCACGAACAGCCTTGGATGACTCCGGTATCGGAAACCTCGCTGAGGTTGTGAGTGCCGCCGTTGACCCTATATGATAGGGTTCCTCCGCGGCCAACTCTACTCCAAAATCCCGACATGACCTTGAAGGCAACCTTTCAGATCTGAGCTCCGAATATGTCAGAGTAGCTCTAAAAGGGGGTGTACCAGGTAGCTCTGGATGTCGCCGTTGGCTAATCTGATGATAAGGTCCTCCGCCGCCATCCGGAAATAGAGATGAGTCCTGATACAGACTCATCCACATCGTATAGGCGATGTTAAGAAGACAGATCTCTTAATAGTTGAAGCTGTCAAAGGCGTTTTCTTTCTGATGAAACCGGCATAACACGCTGAGATTCTACTCATCGGGCATGCTTTCCCCAGGCCATATCTAACAGATGAGATGGTGTATGCGCTCAACCAGGTCAAATCCAGTACTCTTTCCTTTTCTTCTGTTCGTAGATCCCACTAACAACCCTCGTTGTTCGATGCAGTGTTGCCTAGCCTTGTAGGCCTCTTGTTTGGAGGAGGTACTCTTGCTGGGAAAAGTTCCCCTTCGCCATGGTGGAACTGTCCCCAAAGTGTCTCTTAAGGACTAATGCCTACAGTCGCACAAACTAAAGGCCACATATATGATAAAACTGAGACATTTATTTAAGCTCCTAAGGAAGGCGTAAATGCGTCGGCTAATAATATGTGCAAGGCATCCCCAAGAAAAAATAGTGAGTCTTCGTCTCCTGGAGCTTTGGAACTGATAGACAAACAGCCATTCCAGCTAGCGATCAAAAATCGACCACTGTGCAATCGCCCGACGGCTTCATAACGTCAGCAATTTAATTTCCAATCGCATCTCCGTCCCGCATTCGTTTATTCTCGCAAAACAGGTGACAATCCAAACAGCTTATAGAAGCAATTCCTGAAGCCTGATGAGTCCCTCTGATTCCCTATAACTAAGGCTGTTCTCCCATGGCGCCCTCCGAATGTCCTTGTCAGCCCTCAACGTTCAGCCGCATCACTCGGAGGATGTACAAAAAGAAGGCAAAAAAAGTCGCTTCGAATCATCTGGGACTTGTTTTGATTGATTCTGAATATTTCATACAAGGACACTCACACAACCCCAGCTCACCAATAATCCTTGTTCCAAGAAAAAGGAAGCAAAAAAAAAAAAAGCCTTAACCACCTCCTCCCACTCGCAGGAGGGATAAACATTCGATCTGCATGCAGTGCTTGGAAAAAGTGTCAGAAGGGATAATTCAATTCGAACCACCACTCGCATGCCACAGCTCGTCGTCGATGTCGTCGTCGTCAGCGGAAGTCATTCCTGTGAACGAGATTTAGTGGCACGTTTTGCCAAGGCACTACCGCCCCTCGACGAGACGTTCGCTCTCTCTGTCAACGCGCTGTGCCCCGAGGTGATACTATGGTAATCACACGTAGCATCGAACGTCGATGTGTACACAACGGGGGTATACCCTAGAATCCATCGTGGAAAAATTGACTTATTCCCCGTCAATCGATGCAAATTCTGGTGCTCGACGCCACAAGGAGTGCGAGCGACATCCAGTTACGCAGCCAAACTTAATCTGAACGGCAGAGGAACGACTGCTTCTCCGTGATATTTATCTTTTTCACGCGATATGAGTGGATTTCTACGCGTACACGGAGCACACCGGCGTCTAATGAGCTCATCTGTATTCCCTCCCGACTGTCGATTGCGTACGCCACTGCGGGGGTGGGCCAAAAACAGTGCTCGAGGGACCACCACTCGCCGCCGTCATGACGGACATTCATCCAATCAGGGAGTATTATGTAATAGTTTTCCATTTCCATAATTAATTTGCTATCCACTCCACAATGATGTGTTCTGAGATGATTCTCCATCTAGTGCATTGCCAGCGGCCGTAGCAAGAGATTAGAATTGTGTTTGCCAATCGTTGCATGTTGTGGCATGTGAATGGCAAGTGAATTCAAAGAAAGAACAGACACAGTGCGAAACTACAAGCCCATGTGTACGTGTGAGAACAAGCAGTGCGTAGAAGGGGGATCTCAACAAAGGAAATCACATCTCCGACAAGCACATCCAATTACTTCATACGTGGCATGGCATTCACACAACACCGGTGTCCCATCTCGGTCTACGTGCCGAAGGTGACAATGATTGAATGCGTTCCGTGTCAAAGGACGTGCGTTCATTGGCGGTTACGATGAGGTTTTTGGCAACAACTGAACTAAGCTCATCATTTCTTGGAATGTATTCGTGCGTTTGTCTGGTCGTTCACTTGGTATGCCTTTGAAATCATCATCGCTCTGAATGTGCGACAGTTGATCAAGGCAGCTCGAGGCTTTGAAAGCAGAACTGGCTGCCGAGTGAAGATATAATGGTATCGGTTCCATCTTTGTTGTTGGAGATAGCTCCTTTTTGGCGTTGTCACTGGTGACCAAGTGGTCGCAACACGCTTCGATCTGGCTGGGCGTAGGCTTAGCCACTGCAACCATCACTTCTGTTGTTCGCCTACGGGTGGGAGAGATGCACAGCTCTATACCAAATCCGAGCGGCGACATTTGAGACGATGGTTGTCTACACAGTCCTCTTTGAAAAATGTCACAAAAGAGGTGGACAGTGAATATTGCATTTGGCTAGAGAAATTGAATCGAAACTTATTCTTCTTCTTTGAGTGGCGCTACAGTTCGGTGTGGACCAGGGCCTCTCCAACTGGAGCGATCTTGGGCTGAGCGCCCTCAGTTTCGTACACCCAGCTGATTCAGATCTCTTTCAAGCTGGTTGCGCCATCGGAGGCGATGTCTTCCTCTACCGCTCTGTCCCCTGGGGTTGACCACGAAGGTTTTCCTAGCCGAATCGTGTCCATTCTCTCTACATGTCCTAGCCATCTGAGACGAGACCATCAAATTCGTTTGACAAAGGGCTCATGTTCACCATGAGCTTCATTTGTGGAGTACACAATTCTTCTAACCAGGCAAGTCGCATTGTGGTTGAGAAGCTCCTTATGAATTTCCAGAGAAAACATTGAAGCAAGTGTGCGCGAGTCGTTGGTAGGCCTAATAGAGCCGCTGTGGCGGTTGAAAGATTAGCTCGAAAAATCATCAAATTTCACTAGGTCGTGAAATCAATTTCTGGGTGTAAACGCCTGTACCGGCATGAGACGCTATATCAAGGGCTCTCAGTCACACTTGGAATATAACACTTCGAATTATAAAGTAAGTCTTGTACTGTCCAAAGCCACATGAAATTAAGAAGGTTTGCCTCTAATCCGTTGATCCAGAGCCACGCACACAACAAGACGATTATAAATGTATCCACGGCGGAGTAAGTCCGAAGAGACAAACCTTAACTTCGGCCCTAAGAGCATGGATGTACTAATTTATTTATTCTACTAATGGCGGAACAGTCACGAGCCTTTGACAACAAGCCTCTCTAGCAGGCACGATCCTTCTCGGTTCGGAGTTAAATACTCTGCCGTAGATGCCTGGATAGATGCCTCATGTCGCTCTACACCCCGCACAGTTCATGGTTAAGCTCCTCTCCAAAATAAACAACCATCAACGCAAACAGGACCAAGGACTGAACGCAGGACTTTTTCCTCGCAAAGACCAGCTTTGGTAGACCCTAATTTACCGCAAAACCAGACCTGCAGACTTAATATAATCTCCAGTTGCCTAGGACTCGCTACTCTCCAAGGACTGGGACTCTGATTCCCAGTCGGCTCTCCTTCCCGCAGTAATACTTCATGCTTCTTGTTATCGGCAAAGGAGCTTATCAATTCGAAAGAAACAAAATCAAAAATCACGGTAAAGGATGTGCAAACAGAGAATTCAGCATGCACCTGGATGCCTGGCTGCGTGCGCTGTGCAAACAACTCAGTCGCTAAACGCACTGGCTTCTCTCCGTTTCGACACAGGTGGGCCCATTCCCATTTGCCGCTAAGTTATCCGGCAATCAAAACAACAAATCCTACTGCCACACCACCTGTTGACCTCGTTATTCAAGCAGCTTCGAGGTTCGATTTATCTCCCACATCGTTCCGACAGAGCAGTTCTTCAGGAGCGACTGATGCGACAGCCGCCATAGCTTTTCTAATTCCGAAAATGACTCAGTGAAAGTCATCACTATGGTGCTGCTCAACACTGCCACCGTCCACCTTGCCACACGTCCATGCGACACGCCCACAATTGAAGGGAAAATCATGTCAAATGGGAGATTATACAGACACAGCTCGTTAAGTTCCTCCTTCAGTCTTCTCCTCCATACTTCTTGTCGCAAATGGGACCGAATATGATTCGAAGGATTTTCCTATCAAAACGAGCAAGCATCTCACTTGCCTCACTTGCCATTGTCCATGCCTCTGCGGCATACAGTAGGACTGGGACTGTCAAGGTTTTATTTGGAGACAGCTTGGTTTTCCGAGACAAGGCCTAATTTTCCAATTGCCGTCTTGGCTTAAGCTAATTGTTTAAGCCCTTGGACAAGGGGCCTCTGCATACCTTAGCTTACCTCCAAGCGGTTGCTGCAGAGGCTATCCTGAGCGCGCCACTTGGAGGCTGTATGTCTACTTGACTTGTTCATTTACAGAAATCGCTTCTGCCATCTCGCCAAGTTGAAAGCAATCAACAACTTGCCGGCCTGTATGCGCAGGTCCATGTTCGCTGGCAGCATTAATAACCTAAGCTAACCTAGCCCCAACTATTTTGTATGTAGAATTGCATCGACATAGCATCGAGGGTGACTGGAATTAAACACTAGCTTACAATTTTGTGGGGAATGGTCAACGGCGATATACAACAATAAAGACTAAACCTTCAAAGTGGAATGTGATGTCTCTTAACCACGTTAGACCACATGCAGCCGAAGAATTCTCGGTGGCCCCTGACTGCTATACTGCAGATATTACCGCCGTCCAGGAAATGCGATGGAATGGGCCGGGTAAGAAGAGGATGAAAAACTGCGACATCTACTACGGTGATTGCAGCAGAGAGAGGCGCTTATTTGAATGTGGATTTGTTCTTCAAGGCAGACTTAGGCAAAAGTCTTAAGCTTAAGATACATAAGCGAACAACAACAATCCCCATCAAGGCAACATTGGGCAACTTCAGTCTAATCTGCCCCAGCAGAGGATAAGGACGACGATGGCAATGACGACTTCTATGATCTCCTTGAAAGAACATACGATCAATGCCCCAGCTATCACACCAAGATCGTTCTAGGAGATTTCAACGATTTCAGCTTGGCAAGGAAGAAATCTTTGTTAGAGTCATCGAAAACACAGCCTGCACGCCAACACATCCGGAAACGGACCCAGGCTGTCAACATACATAAGGGGACTGGCGGTCTCCTGATCAATCAACCGTCAACCAGATTGATCACTTTGCGATCGACGTCAGACACTCCTCCAGTATTCTTGATGTCCGAACGTTCCGAGGAGCCAATGTTGACTCGGACCATTTCCTTGTTGTAGCCAAGGTAAGAATCAGGATATTAAGAGAACAACGGAGTCGACAAAGAACACCACGGTTTGACGTCGCAAAACTGCAATCGCAGCGGACTGCTAGGATCTTTGCCGACCGAGTCTCCCAGAAACTCTCTGTAAGTTCAAAAAGCCATCAAAGAAGCTGCCACTGATTTGCTAAATTTCACAACACCGCCCAGAAGGAGAAGGAATGCAGGCAGCTACATGCAGCCAAGCCGGAGGCCTACAAGACAACGCTGCATCGAACAACGAGCACTGTTCGTGAGCTCTACGAACAGAAGAGAAGAGCACCTGCTTCTCAGAAAGAAAAAGAAAGAGCATGAGAAGCGCGCGGTCGTGGAGATGGAGAGGTGTTACGACAGGAAGGAGGTCCGAAAGTTTTACGAAACGGTAAAACAAGTGCCCGGAAGATATAGACCTCGGACCGAAGCCTGTAGGGACGAAAATGGACAACGGCGCGGAAGCATAGACAATATCGAAAGCGGATGAAGAAGTCCTTGGACTCTTTGAGAGAAAAGTTCTACGAGCGATCTTTGGTCCTGTTTGTTTTGACGGGTTCTGGAGGAGAAAATTCAACCACGAACTGTACGGGCTGCACAGCGACATGAGCCTAGCTAGGCGCCTACGATGGCTAGGTCATGTAGAGCGTATGGACACTACAGCCCCGGCCCGATGAATCTTCGAATCCGAACTAGTGGGGCAACGCAACAGAGGACGCCCGCGTTTAAGGTAGCGCACCCAAGTGGAGAAGGACCTCAACCAACTTGGTGTGCGAAACTGGAGACAGCTAGCCAGGGATCGCGCTAGTTGGAGAGGCATGTTGGTTGAGGCCCAGGTCCACCCCGGACTGTAGCGCCACACAAAGAAGAAGAAGAAACCTTCAACTATGACGCTACTGCCTTGCTGCCTCCAGCACATTGTCCAACTCTGCTAATGGCACGCAAATGATGACCGATCACATCAGATGTTGTGGGGAATGCGCATCTTAGTCATTCAATTTCTTTGATCTGACGTCAGGTTAATGGGTCCCAATGCACGTCTCACTTACAAGTCTCCTCGGAGACTCAATGTGCTGAACTTTCTGACGATGATCTTGCGAAGTATTATATATCTGACCAGTCTTGCATTGATTCATTCTAGTCACCTTTGCCTTAACTGTCTCTTCAATCCCTACCAATATAATTTACTGCTGAATGAGCTTAACCTTGATGTCAAAGCTGACAACATTTTCCATTCGCTATACACTTCCCTTCTCGACGACAAATCAAAAATGATTGCCTCTGTTCCCCGACAAATTGCAAGTGGGCTTGTGCAAGAGCCGAATGAACAACACACACAAATGAAAACGAACAAACTGTAACCTAATCCTGTTTCCCATTTGCTTTTTCGTTCATTTTTAGGTATGGCCGATGGGTGACGCGACGTGTAGCCGTGGGCACGATAGCAGCCATCTGGCTGTTGGCCGCCTTTGTTTCATTCGTACCAATCTCACTGGGACTCCATCGACCCGAACAGCCGCTGATAGTGGAGGACAATGGCAAGAAGTATCCAACGTGTGCCCTGGACCTGACGCCCACCTATGCCGTGGTATCGAGCTGCATTAGTTTCTATTTTCCGTGCTTGGTTATGATTGGAATCTACTGCAGGTGAGTGTAGTTCCCGTTTGCCCACTCAAACGATGTGCTGGCAGGCGGTGCGGGGCCTGCATTGTGTGCCCCCGTACAGCACCTAGTCGGGGCAGAAATAATTGGTTGACTGTTGTTGAATATTTATTTTCCCACACTCCTGCGAGTGGAGGAAATTAATTATCACGTTATCACCGTCCCAACGGATTGGTTGCCCGAGGCATGAAAATGAATTCGCCTTTAACGAGCGGCAATTAAAGAGACCCTCATGAAGGACGGCCGAGAAGGTACAGTGATACACGCTCGCTTGGGAATCGTAAACGATGACCGTTTAATGGAGGTCCTGGCTATGGAGCGCATTAAGCGTTAATTGCGAATGGATAAAGGATGATTTCTGCTTTGTTTTCCGCTGCGCGAAGATGGGGCTTGGTAACCGCTGTGGTAGGCGGGAGAAGGTGCGAATTAAATTAATTTGGGATCTCGCAGTGCGTGCGACGAAGCATTTTTGTCATTTGATGTACTGCTGCTCAACGGTGCGTGCGGACGGTTGGTTGGGTTAGGCGTAATTTGATGTGAGGACAGGATAACAAATGATTTTTGAAACGTCATCGAGTTTGATGATAGCCTTGGAGCCAGGCCAAGGAAGTCACGAGTGATGGAGTCACGTTGGGGCGGCGGAATGTTGGAAGATATTCGAAATTGGGGTTCGATTGCATTTGAGTTGTAGGCGGTCGTTGGCACGATAGATGCGGTGGAAATGGATGGGTAGTAGTGATGGGCGCATTCGAATGATATCTCGAGTGATAATCGATTATTACAACATCTCGAGAACATCTCGATTCTCAATCAATCACTCGAATGACTACTAATCTTTCGAGTAACTACTAACCACTCGCATGGCTTCTAACTACTAACACAAGAGAACTCGATTAATGTATCAACAGCGCGAGAACGAGTAGCAACAAATTCTTGTCGAGAGCTACTGATCAGGAACATGAGGAGAATGAAAGTGATTTGCGACAAGTTGTTTTTGAACGATTCGGTGAGATGGAAACAAATAAAACAGCTTCGAAAGCAACACTTCTGGACCCACTGTTGTTGTTGATGTTTTTATTAATGCACTGAGTAGTGGGGCCCTTGCGTTTTTCTTTCATTCTGATGTTCATTCTACGTTCCTGATGAGTATTTATGGACGAGAACTTGTTCTTGCGCTGAAGTAAGACAATCTTGTGTTGTTTGTTATGTAGTTTGTGATTAGTTAGTAGTCACTCGAGTGATTAGTAGTCATTCGAGTGATCATTCGATTATTAAAATATCTCGATTACTAAAGTCTCGATTCTTAAAATCATTCGATTATGCCCATCACTAATAGATAGGCCGACCATATTTTTAAAAGTTCCTCCCTTTTTTGAAAAAATTGTCTGGGCTTGGCTAAGCAGTCTGCCGATTGACAGTTTTTTGGTAGATAAGTACATACAATTTAATCCACCACATATCTCTATTTTGCTTTGATATTTTCAAAATGAGTTTATTTTCAACATTTTTCTTAGTTGAGTCACCATCGCTTTAAAAAGGATAATTTTTAGTGAGGTTTTATTTTCCATAGGTTTTTTTAAAAGATCACTTATCACGCCTATCAATCTGCTACGTCATTTGTGCTCGGTATCGCTTGACTCACAATATAACAAATTGTTCAAGTGTTCTACAAAAACCGGCATTCTGTGAGAAATGCTTTTCGCACGATTCGAGGAGCTAAGGGTGCGCATGGCCAACCTACAGCAACCACTATTGCTCATACCTCATTTATGAGATTCAACGCGTTGAGGAATTGTTTTCCGGCGGTCAAACTTCTCAGGTCCATGAGAGCCATGTTTGGGTCGTTGCGGTCGTCGTGCAGTTTCCTCTGGCACAGGCTTCCGCACCATAGAGAATGACAGGGATGATCAATGTCGAGAGACGGCTCTACTACTCATTTACCCCTTGAGCCCAAAGAAACGGTCGAAAAGAAAGCGAAAAGATAGAGTTGTTTTGTGCTTAATCTTGGTACTGATGTTGTTCTTACTTGGGAGCAGAGATAAATGTAGTTCTTTACCACATCGAAGTTGCAGCTGCCTATGGTAACATTCTGATCGAGTCGTCGGTGTTGTGTGGCCTCTCTTTCTGACAGCACGTACCTTTAGTCTTGCGTTCAATCACTTTTTTCGCCCCTGTTTCAATCCCTCATTGTCTCATTGACGGCTCCCTGTGTTCGGCCAATCATGTCAATGTCTTCCTCGTAAGCAAGCAGTTGCACCGACTTTAGGATTATTGTGCCTCTGGTGTTGAGTCGTTCGCACGATTTGCTCAAGTACGATGTTGAAGAAATCACATGAAAGCACGTCGCCCTGTCTAAAACCTTTTTTGACGCTGAAAGTCGTCGTTACCGACCTTGATGGAGCAGCGAGAGTTCTCCATCGTCATCCTGCACAGCCTGACGAATTTGGCAAGAATGTCAAAAGTAGACATGGCGTTGAATAGCTCGTCTCTATGTACGCTGCCATATGCGGCCTTGGAATCGACAAATAGGTGGTGGGTGTCGCTCTGCGTCTTTTGAGTTTTTTCCATGATCTGCCGTTGCGTACAAATTTCTTGGATGGTGAACTACCCAGACCTGAAACCGCACTGATAAGGACCTATTGACAAATGGTTTCAGACGTTCACACAAAACGGCAGAGAGTATCTTGTACGCGTTGTTGAGGAGGCTTATCCCTCGCTAGTTAGCGCAGTCAAAGGGGTCTCCTTTCTTGTGGACCGGACAAACGACGCTGAGATTCCACTCGTTGGTCATGCCTTCCTCCGACCATATCTTTCAGATGAGCTGGTGCATACGCCCAACCAGATCATCTCCAGCGGTTTAAACAGTGCCACAGACAATCCGTTCGCTCCAGCGGCTTTGTTCGACTTCAGTCGCGGTATCGCTACCTTGACTTCGTATAGATCGGGGGAACGGAATTATCTTCTATCGTCATCCATTTCGTTTAGTGGAACATTCCGCCCGGCAGCGGTATTGGTGTCCTCTTCGCGTTGCATAGTCTGCAGAAGTGATCCTTCCAGATTCTCAGTATCGACTGTGACTCTACTACGAGTTGTCTCTCTTCGTTCTGACAGGCTGTTCGATATTCGTACAATTTGGTAAAACTTTCGGACATCATTTCTTCCCTCACCACCCCTCCATTTCCTCGATCGCACACATCTCATGCTCTATATATGCTGCTTGCTTTGCTGACTGCACCTACCGGCACTCGGTGTCAAGCAAAGGGGTTTTCCTGGCTGGCGTACACATCAGAGGCAGCTTCTCTGATGACGTTTTGACAACAGTTCCATTGTTCGTCGATTGTTTCGCCTGGAAGGGTTGGACTCTCTGAGAGCTTCAGGGAGACTCGATCGGAAAAGTTCCCAGCGGTCGATTGCGATTGTAGTTTTCCAACGTCAAACTGTTTTGGTCTTGCTCTACTCTGTTGTACAATCGATATCCGAGTTCTGACCTTGGCTACAACAAGGTAATGATCCGAGTCGATGTAAGCGCCTCGGATCGTTCGGTAATCGAGGACGCTGGAGGAGTGTTTGACGTCGGTCGTAATGTGATCAATCTGGGGACCGCCAGGTCCCTTTATGAATGTTGATGTGAGTGAACCGCGTGCTGGCTACAGAATGGTATCGCCCCGTCACGAAGTCCAACAGCCTGAGTCCATTGTCGGACGTGTTGTCGTGTAGGCTGTGTTTCCCGACGACACTAGCAAAGATTTCTTCCTTGCCCAGCTTTGCATTAAAATCTCCGATCTTAGTGTCGTAGCTGAGGATCATGGAAGTCTTCCTTGCTATCGTCTTCTTTATCCTATGTTGGGGCGTGGGCGCAGATTCAGCTGATGTTGCCAAATGTTGCCTTGTTGCGGATTGTTGTGAGGCGCTCGCTTATGTATCTAAAGTTTAAGACTTCTTGCCTAAGTCTGCCTCGAACAACAAAACCGCATCCAAACAAGCCCTTCCCTTTGTAGCAATCACCGTAGTATATGTCGCAGTTTTTCATCCTCTTTTTGCCCGGCCCATCCAATCACACCTCCTGTATGGCGGTGATGTCAGCCTTATAGGCTTCTAGGGCCGCCGCAAGTTCATCGGCTGCATGTGGTTTGTTTAGTGACCTCACATTCCACCTGCTGAACCGAAAATCGTTGTCCTTGTTTCGTTGTCCGTGGTCGTCAGCGGTAGGGTCAGCCGTATCCTAGGCTTGTTGCGGTCTCTGAACCAGGGTTTTTTTTTAAACGGTGGAGAGGTTAACCCCACGCGAAACATCCGAACCTGGAGGACCGCATCCTGGCTTAAGTCCCTGGACACTCGAACCTGGAGGACCGCATCCTGGCTTAAGTCCCTGGACAAGGGGTGGCTGCATACCATACATTGGTTCACCTCTAAGCGGGTGCTATCCAGAGGGCGCCGCGAGGAGGCTGTATGTCAACTTGTCCTGTGCATTCACAGGAATAGTTGTGGCTTCTCACCAAGTTTAGAGCAATCAACAACTTTGCCCTAGATGCTCAGGCCCATGCCCTCCAATTGTAGCAAATATTGAGGAATCAAAAGTCTTCACATTGCTTGACTGCAAGAAAGGGTTCTAGCAGATCAAAGTGACACCGCGCACATCGCAAATATAAACAATTCCTAGTCCCTGGATGCGAGTATCATGCAAAGGTCTACCATTTGGTGTAACAGCAGCATCAGAGGTGAATCAGGGTTATTTGACCAATCTATTAGATGGAATAAGAAAATACGGAAGACATTCTCTTTCACGCTGAAACAATAGAAGAGCTAGATTTTATAGCAAACCAATGGCTTGATAAAGTTCAAGACGCTGGGCGTAAATTAAGTAAAGATCCGCTGCGACCTCGTCGGTAAGCCTCCATCCGATCGTCCAAATTTTCGATGACGCTTAAGCATAATCAATGTTCTATGCCTATGTGCCGAATTATCTTATCCTTTAGCCCTAGAATTGTTGCTGGCTTATCGACGTACACCTTTTCTGTCAAATAACCCAAAACAAATCCAACGGCGTCAAATCACATGATAGTAGCGGCCAGTTGAAATCGTCACCACGTGACACCACACGGTCATTGAATTTGTCGCACAAAAGAGCCATTGTTTCGTTAGCTGTGTGCCAAGTGCCACGGTCCTGTTGAAACCACATATCGTCTACATTCATAAAGATGATGATCATTTCACGATAGCGAACATCATTCACAGTAACTGCCTGACCGGCCTCATTTTGGAAGAAATACGGCCCGATGATGCCGCCAGCCCATAAACCGCACCAAACAGTCACTCTTTGTGGGTGCATTGGTTTTTCGACAATCAGTCTTGTTTTTTTTTTTCATAATTTGCGTTTGCTCAAGGGCTCAGTAATACCTTCAATTGTCCGGGTTCAAGACTATCTATGGGATTGAGCTGGGAAGAGCATTCCATAGTCGTGTGGTGCGGCTAAAAAACGGGCCCACTGTGCGTCCGAAAGCAGGCTTAAGAGTGAATTCAAGGAGAGGAGGAATGCAGTTGGCTAGCTCACTTGAGCATCGTTTGTTGAAATAACGATAAAACACGGGCAAAGAAGACACGGTACGTCGATGTTCAAGCGAGTCTAATGAACCCGCGATATCGTTGTCTCCTTTAAGTTTTATCGCTCGCTTTTGAATTCTATCAAGTAGGTGCAAGGTGGTCTTGGGGGCACCAGGCCAGATATGAGCGCTGTACTCAAACTTAGGGCGAATATACGCCTAAGGGGTGAAATATTTCTTGCATCGATTAAGGAAACCTAAACATTTCGCAGCATTTTTGGCGACCTCGAGTACGTGATCGTTCCAACTAAGCGTTGTGCTGATGCACATACCAACGATGGAAGGTTTTCCGGCTTCGTCGATACAAGCGCCGTTCATGGATAATGGCTGATTATCAGGGGTTTGCTTTTGAGACAGCAGACAGCATTGAGCTTTGGAAGCATTGAATTCCACTCTGTTGTTCTTATCCCAGTTAATGAAATGTGCTTGACATACGCAGCCGTTGCAATACTACGTCCGAAGGGCAGGGACGTGAATTTTGGAAAAGCTGAGGGTGCTGTCATCAGCGAAGTTGTGGATTAGACTAGAAGTGGCAGACATTTATAAAAATGAGAAAGAGTGGCGGAGACAGAACAGAGCCTTGGGGGTTCTTTATTTTGTGGATATCAGACTTGAAACAACTTGGATTGAACAGTTCAAAACGTAGTTTCTAGTCCATAGAAGCAGTAACTCGTCAACCCCATAAGCACGCGTTTTCGACAAAAGGGCTTGATGCCAAACTCTGCCAAATGCTGTGGACATATCAAGCGCAACTATCTTGCTTTCGCCTGTATTGTGCACAGATTGGTTCCACTTTTCGGTGAGATAAGCTATCAAATCACTAGTGGACCTGTTGCTGCGGAAGCCATAGTTTTTTTTATCATTCGCCCAAATGCGGCCATTCTGCTTATTGACGTTTCCACTGAGGTGAAAATGTGCCTCATCACTCAAGATAATCATTCAGTGTTGCCATTTCCTGGCCATTTTTGACCATTGACGACGCTTGAGTCAATTGCACCTTGCAAGCGTGTAAATGCAAGTCTTTATGCAAAATGCTCATCAACAAGGAGCGTGAAAGGTGCAATTGTTAGGCACGACGACGAGTTGAGGTGGGCGGCTCTTCAGCCACACTATCGCGAACAGCAGCAATAGTTTCTGGAGTACGAGCTGTACGAGCGGGCACTGGTGTTTTCGCATCTCCTACAGACCCGGTTTGCACAAATTGTTGCGCTATTTTTTCCGATTTTACGCACACGAAGTGCGCGATATGCATTTTTATTTGAATGTCCATTGTCATAATAAGCCTGAATAACTTTAGCGCGTTGCTTGATTGTGTATCTTTCCATGGTTCAAATCGAGTTGAGAAATGACAATTGAAATGCAGAAAAAAACTTGACGTGTAGATTTCAACATCGGCCCTTAAAATGTAACCAGCTTTACTTACAAGTGAAGGTGTTCAGTCAGATCCCGAAGGAATCTGGTTTAAGACCAGAGAACAAAGCCGAGCTCCAAAGATTGCTTGGGATGGCCACATAATTGAGTAAGGTTATCAAACACTTTCATTTTACTGTGCTGAAGCCTTCAGCGTCCTTTTCAGCGCTTAAAAACAATTTTCTCTAGCACACCCCAGCTAAAAATTGATGATCCAAATGATGATGTTGTACTGCAAGTGGACGCAAGCAGTAAAAAGTCTCAGAGCTGTACTGTACTGTACAACGAGATCAGCCAGTTGCGTACGCCTCCAAGGATTTCTCAACTTCACAAGTTGTATATTCACAAATACTAAAAGAAACACGACCGCTTCAGTGGAGACCAATGAACTGACTTTTTTGAAGTGTAAAAGATCAGTGGTGTTACATATACAGACTGTCAGTGACCACACAGACTTCCCCCAACACGAGTACACCGTCCCTGTGTAAGCTCGTGTTTCACAAGTCTGCTCCCACCAGCACTACCGCACTCACACCCCCCAAACACGGTGTGTTTCCTTGTGAAACATCGACGATTTCACGCGCCTCTGATGAAGAATGAAACTCCCAGACCATAAATGTCAAGAGGATATTTCCCACTGCTCGTAGTTCGCAATAAAATGAATGTCCTTCCATTCGTGTTGTGCGTGACACGATTGGCACGCGAATGATTCTCTAAATGAATGGCCTTGAATGTGCTGCTAACGGGAGAGTATTCTTTTATTCCTTCTTGTCGCATAAATTTATCGTATTTTTTTGGCATTCCTCGGGTCCGCGATGGCGGGTTGAATGATTTTTCGTGCACGCAAGGTTCCATTTCCTGATTTCATTTTAACCGATTTGTTGCCTTGGGCGCATGGGCTTCTCCTTGCAGTCCGTCCGGGATTTACATTCACGTGGTTCCGATGGGTCTCTCAAATTAATTATCAGCGTTCTTGCGAACTTATTGTTGCATGGTAGTGGTCAATCAGTCATCCGCAGCCAGGTTCTTTGGAAGCCGGGAGACTCCTAGTTCTCTGTATAAACCCCATACATTCTCAAGATCACCTTCGGTCTCTGAAGAAGATTATGTTACCGAAGGACAGTTCCCTAGACTTCGACACACGTGAGAACTGATGTGTTTCTGTGTCGATTGCATATTCAGGCAGAAAGTCGTCGCTTCAGGCAGAAGCCACAGCGATTAAAAAGGCGTTGTCATGACTTAAAATGAACAGACCGCTATAACATTACTGGACAATATCATGTCTTACTCAAAAACATCTCTTTATTGCAGGCTGTTTCTTAACGAGATGGCTGAGCATTCAACAAAATTGAAAATGTGAAAATGTGGATGTTTTCGCAGAAAAGTTTTGTTGTTTGTACAAATTTGTGAGTAAAGATTGCTTCAAAGTAAGGCGAAGATAAGATTGAGATAAGGTGAGACTTTTAGTGGAGATTTAGTGGAGTGCAGCTGTAGCCTATACTTACTTACTTGCTTGTCAGGCCGGTGACCCATGAAAGGTCGGAGCCTGAGCAATTGCTGCCTTCTATCACTGACGGTCCTGGGCACACCACGCTGTCTTACATCCCAGATGACTTAGTCTCTGTACCGGAGGTTCGGTACTTCCCTCCTTCTAGATCCACGGAGCTCGGATTCGAAGACCCTCTTAGCTGGAGCCTTGTTGTCCATTCGCTCGATGGGGCTGAGCCAGAGTAGTCGGATTTTGCCTTCCTTGTACAGCTCATAGAGTTCGCGGTTGTGTCCTAGATTTGACTGCCTCGCAGACGGAACCATATATTCGACGTAGAATTTTTCTTTCGAAGGCACAATGAATCAGCTCTGCAGTTTTGCTTATCGTCCAGCTTTCGGCTCCATAATGTAGGACTGGCAGAATAGGGATTTTGTAGAGCTTAACCTTGGTCCTTCGAGTCAGGAGGCTCGAGCCCAGTTGTTTTGACAAACCGAAGTATCATCGGTTGCCAAGGGCGATTCTACTTCGGATCTCCACTACGATGTCATTCGTGGAGCTTAAGTTTGCCCCGAGGTACACAAACTCGTTTGCGTCGAAATCATAGCTGTCGATTGTAACGCATAGGCCGAGGTGGTGTGCGGCGGATCGCTTTTTCCTCAGCAGCATATATTTGGTTTCGTCCTCGTTGACCTTTAGACCAGCTCGTTGCGCCTGTGCCTCAACTGCCGTGAAAGCTTCCACTACGGCACGTTAAGACCGCGCGATAATGTCGATGTCATCAACGTATCCCAACAGCTGGCCTGACCTATAGAAGATAGTGCCTTCCGTATTGACTTTTGCCCGCCGCACTATCTTCTCCAGTACCGAAATGAAGAATTCACGCGACAGCGCATTTCCTTGCCGAAATCCGCTGCAGGTTTCGGACGGTTCAGAGGTTTTTGAAGCGAACTGCACAGTGCATGGCATATGTGTGAGCGTGGTGCGACACAACCGGATCAATTTTCCCGGGATCCCAAAACCGTCCATCGCTTTGAACACCTCCTTGCGATGAATGCTGTCGTATGCGGCTTTAAAATCGATGAAAAGATGGTGAGTGTCGATTTGAAACTCGCTGGTCTTCTCCAGGATCTGCCTTAGTGTGAAGATTTGGTCTATAGTCGATTTGCCGGGCCGGAAGCCGCACTGGTACATGTCGTTTAATGTGGTGCAAAACGGCTTGAGACATTCACACAGTACGCTGGATAGGATCTTGTAGGCGAGGCTTCGCAGGGATATACCTCTGTAGTTGTTGCAAGAGGAACTATCGCCTTTTTTGTGGATGGGGCATATGGAGCTGATATTCCAGTCGTTCTCCCAAATTCGCCAAATGATCTGGTGCATGGTCCCTACCAGTACAATGCCCTCAGCTTTGAAGACTTCTGATGGTGAGCTGATGTGAGCCTGCGGCTTTGTTGTTCTTCAGCCTTTTAATGAATGTACCGTCTTCCATTCCACTATTCCTTGAGCTGGGAGTTTGCGAGAAACCTTTTCTTCAGGCGTAGAAGCTTTTTCTCCTCCCGTCTTCTAGCCCGGTACTCCTCTTGCGCTGCTATTGGTTTCCGTTGCAGTATGCCTCGTCGGTTGCACGTTTTTTCTGCTCACACTCGCCATCGTACCACGGGTTTCCTGTCGAGGGTGGTAGGTAGCCTAAGGCAGTTTCCGCTACCTCTTTGATGACCAAGCGGTAGTGCAACCACATATCGTTGGCACTTGACGTAGGCATACCGGAGTGTCTCTCGATTAGTTGCTCTTCGTAGGCTCTGGCAGTCTCCGGTGTGCTTAGGCGTCCAATGTCAGAAAGTTCTCTTTGTCGGCTGGTGCAGCTTTCTGACATTGGACAGTCGAGCTCTGAATCTTGCTGCCATGAGAAAATATTGAGAGTTGGTGTTTGCCCCCTGAATGTTCGCACATCCAGGATATTTGACGCGTTTGGTTGGCGGTTCGGCCATCCGGGGATCGCCAGGTTGCTGTGTGGATTCTTTTGCGAGGAAACCGTGTTCTAATTATGACCATATTGCGTGCTGTCTCAAAGTCTGTGATTCACGAATATGTGATCGCTCCAACTAATTATTTTGTTGATACACATACCTAGGAGGAAAGGTCTTCCAGTTGCATCCACACAAGCGCATTTCATGGCTAATGACTGATTAGTAAGGGTTCACTTTAGTGACAGCAGACATCAAAGAGTTTTGTCAGCATTGCTTTCCATCACATTCTGAATTATTTCATTGGAAATTTGCAACCATTCAGCCTGAACTCCGAGCCACAACACATTAAGATTTGTTGGTGCTCTTTCATAATCCAGCATCGTCCGCTTCACAATAGCCGTCAAGTTTTCTATCGCATTTAAGTCCTTGGGTGTGTGTTGCAAAATTGTTTATTCTGTGGGATAACTACAATTGCCAACAAATTCCGGAAAAAAAAACCTTTCCACGAAGAAGACCAGCTCCATAACCCTACCTTGAGCAGCCTCAAGCCATCAAAAAACCACCGCCATGTTGTACAGTCTTGACGAGGTGCCTCTAGAGTTTCGCTTGGGCGGTGCCAAGAATACGCCTTCCCATCATCCGACTTCCATCACTCGTTTCCCGTTTTCTGAAGTTCCACTCTGTTCGTCGTGCCCCAATCAATTGTGCTGTCAATTCAATATGCCTGACATACGCTGCCGTTCCATTACAAAGTCTTAAGGTCTGGGTCGTGGGTCTTGAAACGAATATAAAAAGCTGAGGTTTGGTACACAGGTTTTCCCAAGTCCGCGCAACCTCACAGCCATACCAGCCGTGAAAAAGGTCGTGGGCTTAATGTTTTATGTGTGGGCGCCACGCGATTAACCACCTCTTCACTCGCGACAATAAGGTTGGGGTCCACTTTTTATTGCGTGTTCATTCATAACTCTCACAACAGCACGAAACTAAATGGCGATAGGTGAGAGGTGTAACGCCTGGGAGAATGTAAGGATAACCATGTCAAACCGATGGCTTATCCTCAACTCTCCCAATGTGAAGCTTTCCTTACCTGGGCTGCGCTGCATGAGAAAATGAGAGGTAATAAGTCGCAACCTTGGCGAAATCCAACAGCCTGCGGTGAAAGGTAATAAAGTATCGTTACACAGCTGCTAGAGCCTCAAAAGAGGACAATTAATCTCATACTCCTACAGAACACTGCACAGCTTACTTCGCACTCGGTTGTATGCTTTCTCCAAATCAACAGAACAGCTGCAAGTTGGACTGGCATACACCCAAGCCTTCTCTGGTATGTACCAATCTTTGAATGAAAAGCTGGTCAGTTGTACTTCTGCCTATATGCCGCACTGTTCCTCCCCCAATCTGGTAGTGGACAACAACTCCAGAGCTCGCCTCAAGCACCTCAGCGTAGACTTTAACGGGGGGACATGCCATGATCTTCTGCCTAGATGAAAGGCGCACTGTTCATCCCCCAGCCCGGAATCGACCACAGCTCTAAAGCGCGTCTCAAGTACCTCCGCGTGACATGGTCTTGTAGTTGAAGCAACTCTTTTGTCCCGCTTTTTGAAGACCCCTGTTCGCTAGGAGTCTCAGGCCACCTTAATGACACTAAAACTCCCTCTTTATCCATATCTTAAGCATTTCTGGCCGGATTTCGTCCACAACGGCAGATTTGCCCATTTTTAGCCAAGATGACCTCCGACGTTTGACCATTCGCCGCCCAACTCAAATCCATGGGTCTGCCACTGTCAGTACCCTGTTCGGGGCTGAGTAGCTCCGAAAGTGCTCTCTCTTTCTGGGCACATTATCCCCCTCTTTGGAAAGCAACTTCTATGGAATTGACTCCTTCGATGATGTTGACTTTCCTTCCTCGGCAAATTGCTTGCCATAGGTTAGGTTATAGGGGCTGACTTCTAAAGGGCAGTCACACTTCGGGCTGAGTAGGCCCATTGTGATGCCACGCGGATTGACTTCTTCTAACACTGGAACCACTCCGTTTAAATGAAACGATTTAGCTGGCCTCTGCTGGCGCTGCTCACGTCATAGAGGTTACTCAAGTAGTAGGCTTCTAGATGTATGAACCAGACCAGAGCGCTGCACGAGCAGGGTAGGTGATGACTGTTTTCTTCCTACTGCCCATCCATGAAGCTTCTGCAAAAATCATTATATATTGCTTGCCATGTCTCTTTAGCTGCTGGCACATCCACTTTGCATGCTCTTCGCACTTCAGTGTACTGGTGACGAGAAGCAGAGAATCCCGTCCCTGTGGGTCTCCACTGTCTGAAATTTGACAATTCGACCTCTTGAATCGTTGCGTCAACACCCCATGTTCAATCAAATCACCACATAAGGGGCATTTCTTAACCCATCAATCAGAGAAAATTTCTTTAGCCTTCTTGCGCCCGCACAACAATTCCAATTGTCTTTAAATGTTAAATTGATTGACTTCGCTATCGACTCGCATCGGACCAAGTAGGCTTAAAATTTGCCCCCATTCGACACAATCAGAGCTTCATCAATGTTCGCTTGATTTCCTTGCTGTTCCCTTCTTCCCCATTACGTTGGCACGTTTCTACACTCGTTTGTAATTAATTCCTCGCAGGCGTCCTGCTCCAACACAATTGCGTCCCTTTAAATGAGGGCCAGTGGAGAATGTTTTCCCACCACCCCCTATCCGCCTGCATTCGATATCCTTTCCACCGGACTCCCAGATAACCCTAACTAACCCCATTAGGGCGGCTCCTTAATGTCCCATAATGAGCCGAGCCATCGTCTCCATGGCAAATGGGTCGTCGATTTAAAGCCTTGGCAATGGATGTGCTTATGCACACATCACTTGTCGGCCTTTAAAAATGCATTGGTAAGCCTTGGATTAACCGACAGCCATTACGCATTCCTCCCAGGGGGCAGCAATTTAAATCGACTTCCAATTTGCAAACTCATCAGAATAATTTTTTGCCAAGCCCCCCGAGCCACACACGACCTATTCGAGTTATTTTAGAGCGTTTTTAATTTTCCATGAGCATCCGCGTTGCCCTGGTGCACCTGGTTCCGGTAAATCCAATTTGATGGCAGTTACCGTCAGCGTTGTGCGCACTTACTCCACCCACCCACCTCAGATTGGCTGCACAGAGCAGTGAGCTGGTTCGTGGCGCTGCACTGGGTCGAGAGCAGGCAGACATACCGTCGAGGGGTTTTATTCGCCTGTTAGTCCTGTAAATAATTCAGTTTCATTTAGAAAAGGATGCACGTGGTGATGGTGGTCTAATTTTTGTGTCTCTTTTCCGTTTTCAGGCTCTACTGCTATGCACAGAAGCACGTGAAATCGATAAAGGCCGTCACCCGGCCGGGTGAGGTGGCCGAGAAGCAACGCTACAAGAGCATACGACGACCGAAGAACCAGAAGAAGTTCAAAGTGCGCAACCTGCATCACTCGTCGCCGTACCACGTGTCCGATCATAAGGCCGCCGTAACTGTGGGCGTCATCATGGGTGTATTTCTCATCTGCTGGGTGCCGTTCTTCTGCGTGAACATTGTGGCGGCATTCTGCAAGACCTGCATAGGCGGCCAGACCTTCAAGATACTCTCGTGGCTGGGCTACTCGAATTCAGCGTTCAATCCAATCATCTATTCAATCTTCAACAAGGAGTTCCGAGATGCATTCAAACGAATTTTAACCACGAAAAATCCCTGGTGCTGTACCCAGGAGATGGGCAACATCCATCCACGGAACAGTGACCGCTTTGTGACTGACTATGCTGCCAAGAATGTTTGCATGAATTCGGGACGCTCATCGGCGGAACTGGAACAGGTGTCTGCGATTTGACCAAAACGCTCGCTGGTCTGTTGTATCTCAGCATCGGCATCGTCATCGTTGTCCTATGTCGAGTAGGAGCGACACCAACATCAATGCGGGAAACAAATCACTTGTAGAACAGCAGAGAATCTCATATTTTTCTATATAGTGCACAAAGTGAGTAAATGAGCTTAATTGATTAGGATACTGTGCGTGCGTGTGTGTGCAGAAGGGAACGAATCTCCGGATGCCAGGAAGTGCGGACAAAATCGTCAGCGGTGGACCGAACGAACAGTCAAATGTCTGCGACAGAAAGCAGTCTCTTCGCGATGCATATGTATTAGATTAGCTTAAGACAGAGTATATTGTTCCCTACTAAGTGTAAGTGTAAGATACATATTTAATTTTGAGAATAACAAGCAAAAGAAAAATGAGGAAATCTATTATATGGTAGACGATGAAGATAACAGGATATTATCAAGACTGATTATTTATTTTTGAATTGTAAGCTATTGTAGTGGTGTTTCGAGATATCTAAGACCTTTCACTGTTAAATAGATGCTAGATTTTTTTTTTTCGTTACAATTTGCGACGCAGAGATACATGCAGTGATTGGGAAGCCGACAAGAATTGAGATGGACGAAGGGGGAGTTCTGATGCATTTTATTTTTCGTTAAAAACCAGAGTTCCCCAGATCAGCAGACTTTGGTTGGTTTTTATGGGTTACGTGTGCAGGCAGCTGTTGAAAAGTTCACTAAGCTGTACCTTGGGACTGAATCTCAAGAGGAAACTAGCCTACTACATGTTGAAGATCATCCTGTGAACGAAAGGAGAGCAACTTCTGGTAGCTGTCCAGACAATTAACTCCAGATCAGATCTAGACATTTGTAGAGATACAGCTGACTCCAGTTGTTGTTTGCCTTGAACATTGCGCTTTTGTTGTCACAACGCAGTACTCTGAGTTTCGGCGACGATGGGAGAACAATTCGTGTTTTAGGTAGCGTGAGAATTTCTTTCAACACTTCACCATTCAAAAATGCTGTGACAGCGTGCATTTATCGTGTTCGTAGTTCAAGTTTGGCAGCTTAAGCGATTAGATAACGAACCCACAACTGGTGGGAGGGTTTCCTTATAATTTATACCTTCAAGTTGCGTGAAACCCCTAGGAACAACTCTGGCCTTGAGTTGCTTGACGTTTCCATTGGCGTCACGTGTAACTTTGTTAATCCACCTGCAACTTATTTCTTTTGGAAGATCGATTAATTCCCAAGTTTGATTCGATTTTAGTGAAGATAACTCAGTTGTCACTGCTTCTCTCCATAACGTTGAATCGAACACCCGAATGCGTTTCGATCGCATTGGAATGCATACAAGTGCTTGGTTTTGGCCTCGATTCAATCCTTTATCAATCCAGTCCAGTACTTTCGTCAGGTGCAAACGTATGATCATGTTGATTATCATCATCAGTACTTGCCGAGTCTTTCACTCGATTGTTCGTTGGCTGGTTGTTACCGACGAACAAGTCCGAGTCCGATTGGGGTTGAGCGGAAGAACGCCACCAGCTCAGTGGTAAGATGGCCGTTGGTAAAGGATGGTTAATTTGGACGCCACGCAGTTGCCCTTCAGCTCAACACGCTTTCTACTCCTAGAACTGCGACTAGGAGGGGGAATCCAATTTCCGCTGGGACTGGGAAAATAAAAAAAGCAGTACAACAGCAAAAAAAGGACCGTACACACTTGACATGACAGTCATCACCTTTATTGAGGTAGGAGGTACAACGCGATTTTTTTAGATTGCCTAGGAGGGTAATATTGCATATATTGCAAAGAACACTACTGCCCTTCTTTTTCTTGTAATAATCCAATGCAGCTGATCTCTATGTCATATTGGCCATATTGTGCTATAAATCCTAGGCCCTAGCCCTCTTCGGGCTGGAGCGATACCGATTATTGTATTATATTATATTCACCCCTATCGTGGCAAACGGGGCATCTGAGATTCCCTTCACTCACTCGATTCACGTTCACTTGCCATATGCATCGTGGAAAACAGCGCGAAGACTACCTTACCGATGGCTATATCGAATTGGAAAAACAGATGTGTTGTGATAAGTGACAGCAATTAATGCTGGAGCAACCCAAAACATAAGTGAAATAAGAAAAATGAGATAGTATAGGTTTTTAGTTCAATGCGTTTGATAATGAGGACGAATTAGCTTCTGACAAAAATAGGCGAACTACAAGATTTAATGAAGCTTTTTTTAAAACTCAAGATATTCTCCGCTCTATTAAGTGTTATATAGTGTTTTAGATTTGTTAAAACCCGCGGCTGCATCTTCATATCGTGTGGATGTCTTCAAAATAGAGATTCATCCTAGCTCGAAGTCATTTTCACTCTCTTCTTCGCAACAAACATTCAGATACGCAATGAATTTGCTGCGTTTGAAAAATGTCAAAGTTTCTATGGGGTGATTAATTTCGAACGTTGTCTACCATGACCTGATAACGCATTAACGTTACCGACAAGTGAGCAATTCACAACATATTCAGCGATCCAAATTTGTGAATTGTATGGGATCCCATCAGGTTCTAGGGTCTTGCTGGTCTTTATCTAAGAGGATGCTTTATAGATCTCCTATGAAGTAGTTGCGGGGATCTGCTGGTCTCCAACATGATGTTGCCAACGAAGGACTGTGCACTACGTTCCCCTCTTTGGGAAATAGCATAGGGATATCGAAAGTGAGACTGAGGTTTCGAAACCAAATTAGGTTTCTGTGTTCCCCATGCCAGTTAGCTACATGTCAAGAGCTCATAAGGTGGATGAATGGTGTAATACCGACACAAGTCCCGCCGGAATAGTGATTGAAGCTCTGCTTGCTTCTGTGGATTAATTTCGTTGAGTTGGTAGTTTTGTTAAAACCCTGCCAACAGACTAAGATGACACAAGTCAGCAGAGATTAGACGATTGCCACAGCACTGTTGGGCTTGCAGTCCATTTCTTCCCAAATATTCTGGTGCTCCAGGACAAAGCTTGTGTTTACCTTATTGATTTTTAATTTACTGGTGACTTTTATTATTTGATTGATCTTCAATCGTGATGAGGTTCTCATGATCGCCATGTCTCCCCGTGACCTTAGGTTTTGAATCACATCACCTCACCCGCCGTAACCGGGCCAACTACAATTCAACCCATGCCACCAGACTAAACCAAGTTCTCTTAGCCGAATGGTCATAGCGACCATTTTGCCATTACATCCATAATAATCCACCGCTTGTAGTCAGCCCTATCCCAGATACAATAAAATGGTGTCACGCAATCGAAACGGAAATAACTTGTAGGAAAACATACAAGTTTCTATTCCATTCATTCGGAGCGCGTGATAGGAGTGATTATCTCTATTCTTTGTACTTCAGCTCACAATTTAGATTAGGTATTGGTCAGCAAAAATCACTAGATTATTTGCTTGCAACCGTCATAATAGTGGTTATCCGTAGTGTTGTGGGTATGTGCGTCGAGCCCAACGCACTAGAACCTTGACGTCGTAGTTTCGATCATTGGTCTGGGCTACAAAACATTAAGATTTTTCACGGCCCCACACCGAGTCTCTGTGCACGCAGAGTAATTGTTACTCCCTTGTCTCTTGAGCCCAAAGAAGCAGCGATTGGCAAGAGTAATTCTGCGCTTGATCTCGGTGCTGGTGTTGTTCTCCCTATTTAGTCCAGAGCCTAGGCAGACGAAGGCCTTGACTATCTCAAAGTTTCTGTTGCCTGCTGCCTGACGCTCTGTCCGAGACGTCGATGTTGTACGTCCTTTTCCGACGACAGCATATACTTAGTTTTGCCCTGGTTTACCGCTAAACCCTTCCTCTTCAATGCTATCAAACGCCTCAGTGACGGCTAGCTGTGTACGTCCGCGTAAGCAAGCAGTTGAACGGACTTCTGGAAGATCGTGCCTCTAGTGTTGACGTGTGAGTTTCGCACGATCTTCTCCAGGACGATGTTGAAGAAATCATATGACGGCGTGTCGCCTTGTCTAAAACCTTTTTTGACAGTGAAGGTCTCGGTGAGTTCGTTACCGACCTTGATGGAACAGCGAGAGTTATCCATCGTCATCCTGCACAACCTGACGAGTTTGGCAGGAATGTCAAAACTGGACATCGCGCTGTATAGCTCGTCTGTATGCACGCTGTCATATGCGGCCTTGAAATCGGCGAACAGATGGTGGGTGTCGATCTGCATCTCTTGAGTCTTTTCCAGGATCTGCCCAAGTGTAAATATTTGGTCGTTGGTGGACTTTCCAGGCCTGAAACCGCTCTGAAAAAAGCCCATCAGGTGGTTGACAAAGGGTTTCAGGCGTTCACACAGAACGGCAGAGAGTATCTTGTACGCGATGTTAAGGAGGCTGATCCCTCGATACTTGGCGCAGTCAAAGGGGTCTCCTTTCTTGAGGACAAACGACCCTGAGATTCCACTCATCGGGCATGCTTTCCTCAGACCATATCTTGCAGATGAGCTGGTGCATGCACCCAACCAGATCGTCTCCAGCTGCTTTAAACAGTTCCGCGGACAATTCGTCCGCTCCGGCAGCTTTATTTGACTTTAGTCTCGATATCGCCATCTTGACTTCGTCTAGATCGGGGGAACGGAATTCTCTTCTATCGTCGTCCAATACGCGGAGTGGAACATTCCGCCCGACAGCGGCATTGGTGTCCTCTTCGCCGTTAAACAGTCTGCAGAAGTGATCCTTCCAGATTCTCAGTATCGACTGCGACTCTACTATGAGTTGTCCCTCTTTGTTCCGACAGGCTTCTGTGCCATGTTTGTACTCTCTGGATAGATGGTTCACCCGCTGGTAAAACTTTCGGACACTCTCTGTGTTGACAGTGATGTAATCACTGAGAAAAATGAAATTTGGAACTTGAAACCTAGTACTCAAATGTCTTGCAGAATGTGTAATTCTATGGACAGTACAATTAACACTTCGGATAATATTTATTTTTTCTTTGAACCAGTTTCTGCTATTGAGCTTTTAAAAAATATTGGATCTTTAAAGAACTCTAACTCTCGAGGTGAGGATTTTATCTCTAGTCGAATTCTAAAGAATATTGCATGTTTCGTTGTGGACGTTTTAATAAGAGCATTGTATCCGGTGTCTTCCCAGAGTCACTGAAATGTTAGGACATTGCGCCACTATTCAAAAAAAAGCGGAACAACTGATAATAAAAGTAATTATTGACCAATTTCGCTTCTCATAAAAAATAGAGTCGTATGTTTCTTAGACACTACACAACTTTTTAGACCTTCTCAATCTGGTTTCCGGAAAGACAAATCGACGGAAGGTTCAGGTTCAACTTAATGTTCTGAAATTTTTAAGTAGCCTTGAGAGTAAAAAGAATAGGTCGTCCACGAACTGCCACCTTATCGATTCCATAGACTCTTCGAGCGAATAAAACATTTTGATAATGCCTCACACACAATTTATTTATTCAAATTTAGAGATGTAAAGTGCTTAATGAAGGAGGTGCATATCCACTCTAGGAATCTGGCGCTTCAGTTTCTTAGAATCCGGTCACTCCCTGTCTCTTAAACTCAGTGATCTAAGAATTGTTCCGAAGATTGACTGGGATTGGTCTTGATGTTGCAGGATTTAGAACATGTTTCTCCAGTCATTGTAGCAAAATAAGGAAAAGATAGTATATAGTGTTGCTTCTAGGAACATGTTTCATAGCATAAATGAAGCGTCACTTCATTTGTTACATATGCGTGGTCAACTTAGTCGATGAAATGGCACGATATACCAGATATAGGCAGTTTTTCACAATTTATCAATTTTCCGACACTTTTCCCCATCTGCCAGTGGTCGTAGACGCGTATTTCATAGCAACGAAATAACTCACATGCCGTTCTGGGACATCCACTCTCGAGCTTGTTTCAAAGTCGACAACTTCAATGGAATACCAAATGAAGGTGGTCTTCAGTTGCATTCCACAGCGAACCTAAAAATCATAAATTCGTTCCCGACATTCTTCACATAGGCGCGCAGTGAAATGGAATGCAATACATTCCGCACTCCTTCCCCAGTAGAATATTCCCATCGACGGCAACGATTAAATTTCCGGCATATTTCAAGCTCCTCAAGAATTTATTTCATTAAATTTTAAATTCAATTCATCATCTCGTTCCTCACAACTTACGCTTCCCAATCCACGTCAATTATAAAACTTCACAGCGAACTCTGTGAAAAAGAACACTGCACTTGCTCTCGCAATTGCCAAACTTTTCGAGACGGGGAAAACTTTCTCCACGAGCATCATCGTCACTCATCAGTCAGGTAAGCACGCCTCCCCACTCGAGACGGGACAGAGTTTTTCTTCTTGTCGCTTGCGATACATTTTCCCAAACTCATATCGGCACCTTGCTTGGATAAATATTAGAGGAGACGACGAAAGAGTGAACGCCAAACATTGTTAACACCTACTTCGGCAATCTTCTGCGTCTGGGGTAATCAAATAACTTCCTAACCTTCCGCGTACACCCGTCGTTCGCATCCGCACATCCGTCGTTCCTCCCGACGGCTGAGTGTGTGCATGGTTGACACCAGGGCGCGTTGCTACCCCTTTGTCGGAAATGTTTCCATCTCCGGACGTAATAAAATCGCTCGTAGCATCAATCTGGTGCCTGTCAACGTCATGAGCTCGTGCTTAGAGCCGAAGGTGGTCCGTATGGCGGTTAAGCCCCCGGCGCGGTGACAGGAAAACTTGTACACTTCGCCTGAATGCGAGTATTTATCACCATCGACTGGTGACACCTAGTGCACATAAGAATAAACTGGCCGAGTCCTTATGCTTATGGTAATCGCATCGAGGGTCATTCTTTTGCTTTAATTAACCAACGTCCACTTGGACCGGTGATTAAGCTTTTTATGAGTTTCATAAATCAGCCAGACTGTGCCGGCCATCATCTGTGTCGCATGTTCTGGGATTAGGTGGGCGGTAGGCTGCTCCCGGTCACATCTGTACGGGAGAATTATTTATTGCTACGCCAATTACAGATGGCACGCAGCGCGTGTGTGGGTACTGATTGCGCTGGACGCACTCATTGTGAAGT
Source organism: Eristalis arbustorum (assembly GCA_916610145.1). Classification (NCBI taxonomy): domain Eukaryota; kingdom Metazoa; phylum Arthropoda; class Insecta; order Diptera; family Syrphidae; genus Eristalis; species Eristalis arbustorum. Next base: position 63,705,903 of record OU744316.1, read on the forward strand.
GTCACGAGAAATGAATTTTTCATAGCGCACCGCTGGTCGGTGGGTGACATTGACACGCAGCCACGTGCTCGGTTGGACCTAGTCCAAAAATCTGGTTTTTGAATTAATTATGCATACTTTTGATAAGCGTAGGCCACAATTGTGGTTGTGGCTTGAAGCGAAGGAATTGGGTGCTGCCAAGAAGATGGGCGTTGATCGCTAAATTCTTCCGGTTCACCGACTGTAAACACTATCACCTTTCAGCTTGAGTTCGATGGACAAATGAGTTCCATTCTTCGTCTGTCACTGCGACATTGATGGACTACATCGCATGTGTCTTGGCTATCTGAAGTATCTACCGATGATTATTGTTAATTTCATTTTCTCTCCCTACTCTTGGAATAAATCGATCTAAATTAATTTTCAAAAATACCACAGGGGAGTAGTTCAGATTTGACGTCTTGTACTTGCACATGCTGGCATGTGGAAGAGTTAATCCAACCGAGCCAACCGTAATTGGACGTAGAATTGAAGTACGCCCGGGTGCATTCATTTGAGGGGATTTTGATGAATAGGCCCGCCCAGGCGATGACGATGACGGATGAATGGGGCAGTGACTGAAGTGGAGCTTGCTTATGAATACATGACCTTCCTTTTATGGGAAAACCTAACCGCATCAAGATGAATAACCGAACCCATGGAGAATTTAATATGTGAATATACCAAAAACCATCCCCTACGTCGTCCCTTTATGATTTCGTATAGGACTTCGTGAAGTTCTTCTTCTCTGCCGCATTAAGTCGGTGGTCAAACGAGATTTTAGGTTAATTTTCTGTGTATTGGCCACATCCGCAAGGGAAGCTCATTTCCATTCTGCGAGTCTCAAGTGACCACTCGGTAATGAAGTGCTTTCTTCGTCATCCTAAGGAAGAAGAGCTTGTTGGGGAATACACTGGGTACGGGTGGAGACACACATACAGTCTACCTTGGCATATTTTCTCGGCTTTATATCTTAGATCATGCATACCAAACAGGAAAATCTGTGGGAGCCGCGTTATATAAGACCTTGCATTACAAAAATTTAACAGGAGTGCTTTCTTCATCACATTGGTATGAATTATTCTACAGAGTAAATAAGACCGTAGTAGCCAAATCCCAGAGGTGGGTTTGCAACCCAGTCACCATTGGCCTACAGAGGCCCCACTTATACAAATGGTACGCCACAAGGTGAAGTCCATTCACCACTACCTATCACGGAGCTACTTTCCACGGTCCAACAGTCAACAAGTCTCTCCAGCTGTGGTGCCCTCTAGTCAGCTACCTACTCGGGGCAAACATTAACTACACGAATGACATCGACACAATATTGGAGATCCGATGTGGAATCGCCCTTGGCGCGGTGCTACTTCGGTCTGGCAAAGCAACTGGCCTCGAAACTCTTGACTCGAAGGACCAAAGTCATGCTCTACAAAACCCTTATTCTGCCAGCCCTACTTTATGGAGCCGAAAGCTGGACACTGAGCAAGACTGGAGAGCTGATGCTTGTTGCCTTCGAAAGTAAAATTCTACGTCGGATATATGGTCCCGTCTGCGAGGAAGGCGAATGGAGGAGAAGACAACCGCGAACTCTACGAGCTGTACAAGGATGTGGATGAAGTCTGGAAGGCAAAATCCGACTACCCTGGCTCAGACACATCGAGCGAATGGACAACAAGGCTCGAGCTAAGAGGGTCTTCGAATCCGAGCTCCGTGGATCTAGAAGGAGATAAGGATCGAACCTCCGGTACAGAGACAGTCATCTGGGATGTAAGACAGCGTGGTGTGCTCAGGACCGTCAGCGATGGATATTTCATGGGTCGCCGGCCTTACAAGTAAGTAAGTAAGGTTTCGGTGAGTTCGTTACCGACCTTTGTGGTCCATCGTCGCCATGTAAGAATGTCAAAACTAGACAAAGCGGTGTACAGCTCGTCTCTCCGAATGCTGCCATATGCGACCTAGAAGCCAACGAGTGTGCACGGACTGTCAACGTGCCTTTCCCAGCTCCTTCAGCTTGTCAGACTGATATGCCACCTGTCATTTGTTTGATAAATGGCTTCAATCGTTCGTACAAGATGACAGTAACAACATTGTATGGGACGTTATGGAGACCTGTCCCTCTTTAGCGGGTGCAGTCAGGTGGTCTTCTCTGAAATTGCGTGCTATTGTCGCACACCCCACAATATCGTCTTCTCGTAGTCATATTTTTTGTGCAGGCCAAGGCGACGGAGTTCTGAACTAGCATCGTGCAAACAGAACGTATGACGCTCGGGTTAGTTAACGAACACAATTAACGTCGTGCTTAAGAGTGGTGACATTGGCTTGGAAGACGACGAACGTCCTTTGCGGCCAAAAGAGTTTGAAAATGACGAACTGGAAGCATTACTATATGAAGATTGTTGCCGAACACAAGAAGAGCTCGCAGAATCGTTTGGTGTCACTGAAGCAGCATTTTCAAAACGTTTAAAAGCGAGTGGATATATTTAAAATTGGATTCCCCATGAACTCAAGAAGGGAGACGTCGAAAGTGCAGAAGGGTGCTTTGTATGATGAGCTGCTAAAACCTGGTGAAACCATCACGGGACTGGTGAAACCATACCTAAAACAATTAATCCGTTTGAAGAGAGCAGTAGCCGAAAAACGCCCGGAATATGCGACCAGACACGAGGCAATGGTTTTCCATCATGACAACGATCGGCCCCACTATTCCGGCAAGGAACTATTTGGGAAACAGTAGATGGGAAGGGTTAGCCCACCCGCCTTATAGCCCAGACCTTGCCCCTTCTGACTACCATTTGTTCCGGTCGACGCAGAACGCCCTCACTGAAATACGGTTCACATCAGAGCGGAATATCGAGAATTGGCTTGATTCATTCTTGGCAGTTCACGACCCCACCTTCGAGATACTGACAATGCTTAAAGAGCACTTCTACCCAGAAAAAGCGTCTGAAACTTGGCCGTTCGGAGTCGGCGTGAAACTGGGACCTACAGTTTTCTCTCTTGAGAGAACTATTAGCAAGAGTGGTTGCTGCGAAGCTAGGCTCTGGCCTTCCGAGCTGTATAGCCGGTATGGTTGGACAAAGTCATCCAAGACCTCTTCGGGTCTCGCTTAGGCATGATTAGAGCATGAGTGACAGACGATGCCTGAAGACCCACTGCCCGGGATATCTCTTACTTGTGCTTTGTCCAGTGGACCAAGCGGTTCATGGAGTCATTATTTGCTGCTTATTCCGCGTCTAAAAATGTGAGACAGCGAATGTTTTTTCCTACAAAATGACGTACTGCCCAGCTGACAGTTGTTCGCTGTCCTTTCACACAAACTGTGTCATTATTTTCCGAGACACCACTTTCCCACTTGTGTGCGTCATCTATTCCGAGGACGTCCTCTGTTGCGCTGTCCCAATGGCTCGGTGTCGAAGACTCTTCGGGCCGGAGCTGTAGAGCTGTAGGCCAAACAAACAACACACCATTGATCACACACAACTAGTCGAGTAAGGAAACATAAACCAAAACCAAGCCACCGCATAAGTTTGAAGAAAAATCCGGCAACTTTAACTGGCAACGAATCTGTTGCGTCGTGTCCTTAATGAAATAAAACGGATTCCCTCATCCTCTCCTCCAAAAAAAAAACATCACCAGAGGCAAGAAACCTATTGTCGCAAAGTTTCCTTTTCAATTTGCTGCAAAAAGCTCTCTATTTGCCATGTTCGCCAAAGAGAAGTGGGCCTCTACTCCCTCCCCCGAAACACACACTCAAAATTTGATAAGACACTTTGCATGCACTCCAAACTTGTGCAAGAAAATCACAACTACCCTCCAGCACTAGCCTTACCCGACGGAGACAAGTACAAAACTTCAATCTGTAGCGCTGAACGAATTCAGAAACTTTTCACTCTCAAACTACAACTCAATTAAATAATTAGAGCCACCACTACAAAGACAATTAGAGGCGGAATAGCTTGTGAGTGACACAGAGATGTGGAATCAATTTCAATTTATCCTTCTGATCCGCTGTGAGTGCCGAAAGGGTGGTGGGGTGCGTCACCCCCGCCCACCAATCATTTCGATTTAAATTGAATAGCTGATGAAGTTATTATCCTGGCAACCATCACCGGCGCAGCCGAAGTAAACACGTGAAATGCGAAATCCATTTGACGGGACAACAAGGATACCATGTCATCAATTTATCAATTTCTCTTTTTTTTTGCGCTAATTTTTTTATGTTCCTCCTTACTTTTGGAGCATTTGTCAGGCTCTAAGGCAACTCGGGCGGGTGTCCTTGATGACAGATCTGCCGCACTCAGGCTAAGAGCTTGTGAAAGCGATGTGTTTTCCTTGGTTTCAGAGTGGGCGGGGGTTTTCTTGATTTTTAAGGGATCATCTGGTCGAGCCTTTCAATTGTTCACTTCTGTTGACAGGCATGATGTGTGCGTGTGTGTGTGTCTTTCCGGCGATGTTTGCCGCTGAAAATTTGTTAACGACACATAAGGACCTTAGATGACAGAATGTGATAGCCGTGGGTGTTTGCGTGCGAAGAAGCCGCAGCTGACGGAAATATTTTCTGTTTTCTTCATCTCTAAAGTGTTGTCATACACGAGTGGTGGGGGCCGGAGGACTTCGAGTGGCAGATTGTTTTCGTTTCCAGGAAACCTAAGTGATACGCCGAAAACTCGAACACTTGTGCGCGGGATGATGTCGAGAGATGTGTTTGTTGGTTAAGCTGCAGGAATTGCTTGGGGTTCTTGAACACGGTCACTTCAATAATGATCGACAGGATAATGATCAATTGATCAAGTGTTGACGTTTTGAAATGACTACATAACGAGGAAGATCATTGGCTTTGCGAATCGAACAGCAGGAATTCCCATTGCTGCAATAGTTTTAATTTCTTTTGTCGACAAACAATGTTCCTCACCTAAACAACTAAGGGCAATCAGAATGTTTCATCGGTACCCTCAGAACTTCTTTTACTCATTCGCCTGGTGCCAGTTTCAAGCTGACTCCAGAGTGACAAGTGATAAGTCTGATGTCATTTTTCACCCAACTCCAAAGTGACAAGTTTCAAGAGGGAGAGAGCTTGGTAACACACTAATGACATGTGCAAATTCAGCTGTCGCAACAAACATTTTGAGTCATCGATGACAGACAGGCCTACCTGAGGTAAGATTGAGACCTCATTTTCACTTCTGTAGACTGCTAAACGGTGATGAGGACCACAATACCGCTGTCAGGCAGAATGTTCCACAAATCTGGACTATGACAGACGATAATTCCGTCCGCCAGACTTAGGCAAGGTCAGCTTTATCAAAACTTAAGTCTAAAAAAGCTGCTGCGGCGGATAGTCTGTCAGCTGAGATCTTTAAGGGAGCTGGAAATGGTCGGGTATGGCGCATGCAACGGCGGTAAGATATGGTCGGAGGAAAGTATGCCCGGTAGAATCTCGGTATCGTTTGTCCCGTCCACAAGAAGAAGACCCATTCGACTGCGCCAATTATCGAGAGATTAACTTCCAACATCAACATCGCGTACAAGATACTCTCTGCCGATTGTTTCAACGCCAGACACCATTTGTCAACGGAGGGTGCTAAGATGGGCTTAACGGTAACGACCAAGTATATCCTGTCAATGGGAAAGGACACCCAACACCGAAGTCTCGGTCAGAACGTCACAGTAGACAGATATAACTTTGCAAACAAAGCCCTCTCTCGAACAACCAAGTTCACGTTATACAAGACCTTAATCGTCCCAGTCCTGCTATATGGTGCGAATGAAGCAGCTCTTGGTTGCTTCTTCGTGTGATTTTCGGTCCCGTCTGCATATATGGTGAGTGGAGGAGAAGATATAACTACCAACTACAAGGGCTGTATAGCGACATCGACTTAGCCAGAAGAGTGAAGATCCAACGATGGCTAGTTCATGTAGAGCGGATGGAAACCAATGCTCCGGCCCGAAAAAACCGAGGGGCGGCGCGAAAGACCGCGACTCAGGTGGCGCACGCAAGCGGAGAGGGACCTCAACCAAAACTGAAGACAGCTAGCTAAAGATCGAGCTGGCTGGAGACGCTTGTTGTTTGAGGCCCAGGTCTACCCCGGACTGTAGCGCTACCTTTAGTAAGTGAGTATGAAATGTCAGTCTGGTAGACGGCCATATGCCACCACGAAAAACCTGTGCAAATTTTGTTGTAATAATTTGAATGAAATAAATAAGAAAGTCAACTAATTAACTGGACCGGATTTGAAAACCAGATTAAAGCATATTAACTTTGCTGGGATTCGAACCAGCGGCCCCGATAACCAAGCTGGTTTGATCCTGCTATCTCGGTTTCGCGAAACAACTATACTCAAATGTTATTACCCGAAGGACCAAACTCATGTTCTACAAAACTCTTATTTTTGAACAGTGACCCAGGATAGTCAACTATGGCAGCCATCAAAGCCGACACACTTACAATGCTCAAAGAGTATTTTCTGTCTATTAGAAGCTTCTCAAACTTTGCCGTTCGGAGTCTGTAAAAATGTAGGTTACTGACAATGCTTGCAGAGTAGTTCTGGCTTGAAAAAGCTTCTCAAGCTTGACCGCTTGGAGTCGGCATAAGACTGTAAGTCCCTTTTACTCGTGAGAAAACAAAAGCAAGCACAACACGTGTGGTTGCTGAAAAGCTAGTCCTTGGCCCACTACGGGCTGTAGCTCCACCCGTAAAGTACATTCATCTAAAATCGACAGAAGCACTCTTTGATGTAAGCCCTGGAAATATCCTCATTTGGGAAATGATTAACAGGTTGACCAGTTTTCTACCGCATCGGCCAACGGCGCCTGGCCATTAGCTTGGCTCACTCACACGTACTTACTTATGCCTTGATTACATTTTTATATTGTTGCAAAGATAGCTAGGCAGTCAAAGCACTTCGTCCACAATGGGATCTCGATGAAATCAATTAAAACCTCCTTGTGTTCGAATTTGAAGGAAAAGTTTTCCTATCAACGACTGGATAACACAAAAAGTACTCACAACTTCCTCTACTCTATAGACGATCAACTTTTCACATAAACATCTACTCTTGTTCGTCAAATGGGGGATGCCAGATGGCAACGTAACTGAAGCCACAAAAATTTGTGTATTAATGTATTCACGAACTCATAAATCGTCCGACGTGAGTACATGACCAGGACCGAGGACACGCATACAGATCGAATTAAATTCGTTGCTGTAGTCCATAAAAATTCAAATAAACGCACGAAACACGCACATTGACCGATTTTTTTTTGGTGGAAGGTGATTTTAATATTTTCATTCACTTCGCATCAGGCAGCAATTCGAGAAAGAGGATCATTCAATCAACACCATTCAATGGGTGGAAATAAATTTAAAAAAAAGTTCTTTCAAAAGATTAATGACATCGCTGCCGCATTGGAGAATACGAGTGTAACTCCCTGACACGTCAAATAAATCGTAACTCCCGAAATCAATTTCCTTTTGAATAAGGAAGGAAACCACCCAACCACCCACTCACCCTTATCGTACAGTGAACATAAATTTATTCCATGCTATCTCCGATACATCCTGTTGATATCTCATTCGCAGCACAAGAAATCCTTGCATGATAACTGACAATTATAATCGCACAATCCGCGTTGCCGGCATGCCCCCCTCCCCCCCACAACAACAAAGGACAGCAGGATATCCCTCGAACAGTTGTTCTCGAAACAAACTCGCGAATTGTTTCCTCGTAAAAAGAAGTTAGATTGCTTTCGTGAAACATGTGCCTCCAGCCCAAGTGTTCGCTGCAACTACGCGAAAGGACGAACAGCGACAAGGGAGAGAAAAAATTTTGCTTTCAAGAATTGCCATCCCGTGCGAGAGAAGCCATTCGAATGTCGCCTTCGGTTCTGCCGTCTTGGGGTGACTGGCATGACACTCTTTCCCCGCCGTGTTTCCGCTCATGGGATTCCGATTATGCCGCCCGATGAAAATCATCATCAACGCAGGTCATAAAGTCCCAAAGTCAAGCCCGCCCAACGAACGGAGTTAATTCCTTTTCATTTAACTTTTAACTTATTCACACAGTTGGTTTTAATTTGAGCCAATAAATTGGCTTATTTTTTTTTTGCTTGCCTTTGTTTTCCGCCGCCTGCCATGGACGAGAGCGGCTGGCTCTGTTCGACAGTTGGCAGGCCGCTGTCGTGTGTTTTAATTGAATCGTGGGTACATGTGGAACTTCTGACATGAGCCAAGATCCTTTTTTTATTCTTTTAGAAATAATCTCCGGCTGAAGGTGGGGCGGCGGCGGTGGCGTTGGAATACGTACATATTTGCAATTTTAAGATGTCTCCTGTGTACACATACGCCGGCGGGTGGAGGAGCGTGGGAACGGCACAGCGGCGGGGAATTCAATTTAATTTGTGTCTCCCGTGGGATGAGACAAATATGCGAAATTTGATTTAATGATCTCACTCAGCGACACTCGTGCGTACGGGCGTGGAGGCGGGGTCGCAGGGAGCCTGGGGATTAATTTGCGAAAGACATCTCCGGCCTTGGCAGTGCATTCACTTGAAATTCGGAGTGATGGTGTATACAATGTAATTAGTCGTCGCGCGATGAAGTTCGGCGGGAGATTCAAGACATTTCAGTCGTGTCTGTTCTGAGTGAATTTATGAAAGTTCAACGCGACCTTAGGCGAGGGTTGCTCAATTATGACTGCACTAGTCTCTCGGGAAAAAAAACAGAGGATTGGTCTTATAGACAAATCGCATAGCGTACACTTTTGAAGTGTTCTATAATATTTCGATACAACACAGTGGTCACCTTCTTTTTCTTTGGCTGGAGCACTAGTTGGGGGTGGAGGCTCAGGTCCTCGGCCAACATGCCGCTCCATTTATTACGGTGTCACAACTTATTCAGATCTCCTTCTAGCTGCGTGCGCCACCGGAGGCGTAGTCTTCCTTTACCGCGTTGTCCCACGAGGTTGGAGTCGAAGACTTGCTGGGCCGGAGGACTGGTGTCCATTCGCTGTACGTGACCTAGCCATCTGAGAGGAGATATTCGAACTCCTTTGATCACATAGATGTCACTGCAATGCCCGAACAATTCGTCTCCTCCCCCAAAACACTATCAGTATATACCGGAGTTGACCTCATTCGAAAGATTTTCCTCTCGAAGCTCCATTCAGCAGGACTATAACTATCAAGGTCTTATATAGGGATACCTTGGGTGTTCGAGAGATGGCTTTATTCCCTTATAGTTTCATTTCATCCAAGATGTCGGTGTTGGTGGACCTTTTTCATGGACAGCATATACTTTGACTTACCGCAGGTCCCATCTTTGCCACTTACATCTCGATGCTTACAAACGCCTCACTGACAGCCCGTTGTGTTCTTCCAATGATGTCAATGTCATAGCCATATGCGAGCAGTTGCAGTGACAGTGCGACGCCTTGTCGTAATCCTTTTCTGACACCAAAGGTGTCGGTACCTGTTGTACGGCCGAGGGAAAGAGTTGACAATTTTGAAATTCCATACGACTGCCCTTAAGACAGTCGTACTGAGCGCTTACATGACCTAGTGCAAATTGGTCTCCACGACCAAGCCGTTCGAAATGTCGTTCTACCGGGTTTTATCATGTGAACGTACATACGTCACACATGCAACGCGGCTGAACATGCATCACGACAGAAGAGAAATAAATAAAATCTATCCAACACCTGCTCGCGAATGCCCATCACACGCAAAGAAACTCTTCAAACGTAGGATGGTTCTAGTCGAAAATGAGGTTTCTTCTTCTTCTTTGTGTGACTCTACAGTCCGGGGTGGACCTCAACCAACAAGCGTCTCGAACTAGCGTGATCTCTGGCCAGATGTCTCCAGTTTCGCTCACCAAGTTGGTTGAGGTTTAAACGCGGCCGTCCTCTGTTGCGTTGTCTCACTAGTTCGGGTTCGAAGATTCTTCGGGCCAGAGCTGTGGTGCCCATCCGCTCTACATGACCTGGCCACCATAGGCGTTGTATCCGTAGAGGCCTTATTAGGCTAATGTCGCTGTACAGTCCGTACAGTCATTGGTTGAAGCAAACTGGTCCTTCGGGAGGGCTCTATTGCTCGATTGCCTCTTGAGCCCAAAGAAACAGCGGTTGGCAAGATCTAACCTGCGCTTGATGTATGTGCTGATGTTATTTGTTCAATTTACGCCGGAGGCGAGGTGGGTGAAGGCCTAGACTACCTCGAAGTTACAGCTGCCCATTGTGACGCTATGCCAACACGTCGGCGTTGAATGTCCTTTTTTGAGGACAGCATATACTTCGTTGTGCTCTCATTCACCGCCAGACCCATTTTAGCCGATTCTGTCTCAATGTTAGCAAATGCCTCAGTGACGGCTTGCTGAGTTCTGCCAATCACGTCAATATCATCGGCTTATGCTAGCAATTGTCTCTAGTGTTGGCGTGTGAGTTTTGCACGATCTTCTCCTGGACGATGTTGAAAAAATCATATGATAGCGCGTCGCCTTGTCTAAAACATTTGACATTGAAGGTCTCGGTGAGTTCGTTACCGACCTTGAGGGAGCAGCGAGAGTTCTCCATCATCATCCTGCACAGCCTAACGAATTTGGCAGGAATGTCAAAAGCTCGTCTGTATGCACGTTGTCATTTGCGGCCTTGAAATCGACGAACAGATGGCGGGTGTCGATTTGCATTTCTTGAGTTTTGCCAGGATCTGCCGAAGTGTGAATATTGATATATTTTTATTTCAATGGTGGACTTTCCAGGCCTGAAACCGCACTGATAGGGAACTATTGACAAATGGTTTCAGGCGCTCTTACAAAACGGCAGAGAAGATCTTATATGCGATGTTAAGGAGACTGATCCCTCGATAGTTGGCGCAGTCAAAGTGGTCCCCTTTCTTGTGGACCGGACAAACGACGCTGAGATTCCACTCGTCGGGCATGCTTTCCTCAGACCATATCTTACAGATGAGCTGGTGTATGCGCCTAACCAAGTCATCCTCAGCTGCTTTCAACAGTTCCGCGGAATCACTGGCCACTCCAGCAGCTTTGTTAGGCTTGAGTTTCGATATTTCTATCTTCACCTCATCATCTAGGTCTGGGCGACGGAATTCTCGTCTATCATCGTCCAGATTGAGTGGAACATTCTGCATGACAGCGGAATTTGTGTCCTCATCGCCGTTTAGCACTCTACATAAGTGGTCTTGCCAGATTGTGAACATCTACAGCGACTCTACTACCAGTTGTCCATTTTCATCCCTGCAGGCTTCGGTCCGAAGTCTATATCCCCCGGATGCTTGTTTTACCTTTTAATAAAACTTTCGGACCTCCTTCCTGTCGTAACACCCCTCCATCTCCTCGATCACGCGCTTCTCATGCTCTTTCCTTTTTCTTCTGAGAAGCAGGTGCCCTTCCCTTTTGTTTGGAGCTCACAAACAGCTCGGGAACTACCCTCGTTGTTCGATGCAGCGTTGCCTTATAGGCCTCCTACTTATCATTTGAATAAAGTAAATGGTACTGGGTACCACAATGAACCAACAATGGTCTAAGTGCTGGCAGCCCAAACTATACCTTCTAAGATCCATCCTTGCCTTCCATTCATTCGCCTCCGATTGGCAGTGAGGGTAAGCCATCAGACTTCTCTTTAAAGTGAAAGTAAACCTCTGCAGAAGTATCCAAACATCTGAGACGGCAAGCACAACAATGCGAAGCTGTGACTGTCTATGTCGTCAAAACACAAACCAATATCAGTCAATCCTTAGAGTCACCTTCTCTTAGTTCGCTAATGAGGACATTCATTCGGATCCAAGCAGAGTAGATAACATCCAATTAATTCGTCCCTTGAACGGAGCTAAGTGTCCCGCAGAGACTAACGAATGCGTGACCTTGCCCGACAGTTGCTTAATTGATCATCTCTCTCTCACTCACTCACACTCTCTTCCATCGACCATTAATCATCTGTGTTTCCCTGTTTTTGATGCTTCCCTGATCCTGTTTATCACGCCCGTGCCGCTGCCATCTGCCCCAAGAGTCCTTCAATATTCCTCCATCCCAACGGCTCATTAATCGATTCAATACGTAACCGCACCGTGAAACCCTAAGTGAGTATCGTCATTTCTCCACCCGCTCCTAATGACTGTTAAATATTGTTTTTCCAGAAAATTTGCTTACCATTTGGGGCGAGAGTGGCAACCCTTTTTGCTGAACGCTTTTGCGACCCAATTAATCGCAGTACACCCTCAAAATACCTGAACGGAACAAATTCATCTGCCGCGCGCCACTCAACGCCACCGGGCACGGTTCAGGGCAAAGCGGCGCGCCGAGGCTTGCGAGTAATTAACGTTTTATATCAATTAATGGTCCGCAAATCTGCAAAGTGGGCTCAGCTGAATTGCTGCGAGAGAAGGATTTATGGGATTTTTTACTTCCACATTTTCCGTCCGTAACTAGTGAAAACGGAACGGAAATCAGATGTCCTCGTCGCGTCGGCCGGGGAGTGGGTGGTTTATGTTTGCGCTGGTCGCAAGAAATGCCGCTCCTCCCTTTAAGGCAAACAACGCACACCTAATGTTCACTTCCCTGATGCCATTAGCAGTCACCGCCCATTCCTGAAGGGATCCATTGTTTCGCACGGGGCCCTGACGAATTCATGAGGTGCGCTATGAATCGTGGCACTGCCGTCGCCGGTCGGCGGTGGGTCGGGAATAGTTGCCGTCGCGACCCTTCTGCTGTTAATTTATTCAGAATGCAAAGGATGTTTGTTTCTTTTTTTTTTTCTCGTGGAAATTAAAGACCGTTGCACGTTTAATTAGGCCACGGCGCGGAGGCGAGGGTAAAATGATTTTAATTGGTTTCTAAATGATTTTCACAGAAACGGCATGGCATGCTTACGATGCTGGGAACTGGTTTGTTTTGTCTGGTTTGCACGAAGTACCTTCTGATTTGCGAAGGACTTCGTGGCGTTTGATTGCCATAACACGGGAATGTTCATGCTTTTCCATTCGTGTGGTCTTATTCAATGTTTTCTTTGCCTTTGTTCTGCCGTGTGGTTCTTCTCTCTTGCCGCGGACATTAGCGACCCGTTTGCGCAATGTCCGAGGGACGCTTAATGGGTACTTGCTTTCTATGTTGTGATGTTGCTTGTTGGAACTGGTGCAATAGGTCAGCTTGGATTTTTCAACGATTTTCCATTTTATGTGAATCGCTCAGCCGGCGTCACGAGACATGGATGTAAGGTGCAAAGCCATCACACTTCTCTTCCAAAGGGGCTTCCTAACCTAAGCATCTGTACAAGTATCCAAAAAGCAAACTCGATGTTGAATGCGTTGACACCGGGCACGGTGAAGTGTGATCATGGCCTCTGATAGGCAGCAGAGAAGAGCAGGTTAAGGGATCTACACTGTCAATTCCAGATGTCTTGAAGAACGCGACTGGGAGCGCCTTTGTACCGGATGCCTTGTAAGGCTTCAGTCTTGTGTAGTTCGAGAGGACGGATTTCGCGTCTGTTACCTTTCAGAATTCTGCCTGTTGACTGTACAAGGCTGTTCTCATCGCCGTTTAACAGACTACAGAAGTGATTTTTTTCCCGATTCCAGAGACCACATTCACAGAATCGACTGCGACTCTATTACCAGTAGATTTTCGTCCCAACCTCATATTCATTGAATAATGCCCAGCTTCACGGTGAAATTTTATACTAAGGTTGAGCTGAACATTGAACAGAGTTCAGAGTTCCTAGCAGTGCTACCGATCACATTGTGTCATACCGAATGGTGTATGACATGTTCAAAAATCAGTGAAAATAATGAAGAAATTCGCTATATTTTGAAATTTTTGTATAAAAAGGAAAGAAATTTCTGAAGTTTACGGAGATGGTGCGGTATCAATTCGTTTAGCACAAGAATGGTTCGCCCTCGACAGTTCTAGATATTTCGATGTGAAAGATGCACGTCGCTCTGGGCGACCTATCGATGGAATTATGGAAAAGATTGTACAAGACCGTCACATAAGCAGCCATAACATCGCCAATGAACTAAATATTCACATCAACCGGTTTTAAATCACTAAGAAAGGCTGGCTACAAAAAAAAAAAGCTCGACGTTTGGTTACCAGTTTGTGGATACCTTCTCCCTTTCGTCCGCCGTCCTCCTGTGGACCGTTTTATAACGCTCGAATTGATGGCACCCATTCTACTTTGCTTCTTGTGGACCCGATACCTGCAGCCCGTTAAGCTCCTCCCGTCTCCTTGCGTCGTGATCTATTGTCCTGACGTCTGCTGTCCTTTAGACCCATGACCTAGCGAACCCTTTCCATAACGACTTTGACAGAGACCGGCTTTACTGCTTTACGCTTCCTCACGCATCCGCGATTTCCTGGACGATGCAAGTCGTTCTCCTGCACGCGTCCTTGGGATGCTGTTATCTTCATTTCAAAGATGTATTCATCCATGACCACTAAGGCGTGTAGCCTACGTTCCTTCAGTCGGTCGTCATGCACCGTCGGGAAGTTGAGGAAAGTTCTGAAAAGAACTCCCCTAGGGATTCCACAACTCCACAACTTCGCTGCTCCCACTAGCCGAGTGGTTGCTGCCATCAGTATCAGCCTTTCATCTAGCTCGTAAGTCCGCTGGATATCTCGGACCTTCTTCTTCCAGGCCTCGAAAGAGAGTCCGTCGTACGCCTTGGGATCGAATGGTGGCAGCGTCTCTGTTACGTCTCGGACAGTCTACGTCTTGCGGGTACATCACCTCTCCCTTCTCATGTTCTTCCGCAACGGATCTACAGAAACAGTCGGGCGTATCTGCCATCCCGACCCGACGGTGTTGGCTTGCGCCACACTTTGTCTTACAGCCGCATTTTCCCAGATACCTTTGTCTGTGCTATCGTAGTGAACTCGACGACTTTCTCCATCAGTCGTTGCAGCTCAGCGCGCAGAAGCTCCTGTCCCTGAACGCGTGTGTTTATACCCGCGCTACAACATGCGGTGATGTAGGTTTCACTCGAGTTTATAGGGGAAGCATGCCGTGCCTACTGCATACCCAATCTACTTGATTGAAGAGATTATTGTAAACACAACGATCTCTTAGGGTGCGAGTAGAAGGATATGTACTTGGCCCACTTTTTTGGGAGTACATCTTGAGTCATAAGAATGAGATCGCATGCGGAACTCTGGCCTCCACCCTTTGTCTCTGTTCGTTAAACTTACGAGGAGACCTCGTTGTTCATTGCATCGTTTCTTCGTAGACCTCAAGCGTCGGTGCATATCCCTGCCGGTAGTCATTGTCAAGCATCATTTTTTCCCAAACACCAACACTTCTGATTGGTTACCCAAGAAACTTCCTCTCGAATGTCTTCGTTTAAGACTTAAAATATAGCCGTTGGTCACTCGAAGTGCTCCTAGCAGAATTTGCTCCCGCAAAGGACATGTCATCCACGGAGGGCATGCACATGATGTGAGTAGTCTTTGCTTTGATGCCACCAGGAATTGGATTACAGGAACAGGACGGCAATCCCTTTGATGTCAGATGAGAAGACTCGCTTTAGTGCTGTCCTGTGGCGGTGGTGTGTGTCCTGTCGGTCTGTCAAGTGCAGCTCTTCCATTCTACAGAGGAGATGTAGAAAGGATTGACTGGTGGATTTGCAGAGTAGGTCAGCTTGCTGTCTTTGGGAAAGAATAACGACACCTTATTGTGTAATCCCAAGGTTAAGAAGCACGCTAAGCTTACAGTGAAGCGTGAATAAATTGGAACATCCATTACCACTAGGAAAAGCAAGGACACATTAATTTTGAAACATCTTCACCAACCATAAAATGTACCGTCGTATGCAGAGAATTGTTCTCCATTGCCTATGCCATCTAACCTCTAGGTGGACATAGGGTCCTCACAACCTCTTGGGGGACAAAGGGGCCTCACAACGTTTGCTTAATTCAACATTTCTTTAGTAGAGACAGCTTTCGTGTGGTAAAGATGTCTACTTTCTGGGTAATGCGACCATAGCACACCAATTTCACATTCGAGCGGAACAGTGCTCAAGCTTAATTGCGTTCCGAACGAAGACTTAACTGTCTGGACTCCGGGGCACTCGTCGAATACCGTCCCACCGCTAAGTAGTAAGTATGGGAGGCTTCTTTGTCGACTTCCTGCCTGGCAACGGTCATTCGGGCACAGCTGGCGAAATTACCAGCACACTCAGAGCATCGTAATGTGGTGGCCTGTGGGCTTATGCCAGTATGTGCGTCAACCCCAACCTCGACGTTGTGGGTCCGATTCCTGCTCTGCCCGACAAAAATAATTTTCACAGCCTCACTTCTTTCGAGTGACTGACAATGCTCAAGGAGTATTCACTGTCTAGAAAAAGCTTCTCAAACTTGGCCGTTCGGCACAAAACTGTAGGTCCCGCTCATGAGAGAAGAATAGCACACACAAAAGAGTGGTTGCTGAGAAGCTAGGCCCTGGCCCTCTGCCGGCTGTATCGCCACCCATATTATATTATATTATACTCAGAGCATCGGTGGTACCCTGTAAGGGCTTTAGTTTTTTTCTTAGCCTCCTACCTTCTTTGTCTCAGATTCTAGATAGTGAGGCATTAAGTGAAAGTCCAGACAAACATCGTCAGTGTAGTCCAGGCGCTTATGGTAAGCTGTCATAGTCCACGACCTGCTTTGTCAGTTTAACCAACATCAGTGCACTTTTTATATCAAATCCAGCATTGCTCACCATCTTCCATGTGGAACGCTTGGACACATGCAAGTCATCCGCAAAAATGCTCCATCTCCTCAAAGGTGAATTAAGTTCCTTTCCCTGCTGGACAGAGTTCGAATAGAACATATAGAGGTCAAGAGCATTCTCTACAAACAAGCAACGATTCGAATGTAAAATCGTCTACATGGCCAATGTTATCCCGGTTCATATCGCTCAGTAGGAATTTCATCCACTGTAGCAGCTCCTCAATGCACTCAGCAAACACCTGTGCTTCACTCCATTTGACATGACGAAGCACATTCCACGTTCCCCCTCTATTGACTGTGCCTCACATGATATCGCAAACATCGTGCATTACAATTGACTTCCTCTCGTTCCACAGCTAGACACGTAGTTTCATAAATTATTCGTCACATTCTGGCACCTAACAGCGCGACCGGAGATGAAATTTCTCATTACCATGTAGACTGAGACTGCATCATGGAGCGCTGAATATATTTCATGATTCTGTGCCATCACTCTGAATGTCAATGGCTAATGCATTTCGTCGTCTGGCTGTCATTTCCAACATGCGCTCGCTTCTTCAAGTGGCAGAAGAAAGGGACGAATCGCAGGAGGGTCTTATTTTGCTAATGCTACGCTGTTGGAATTTCAATATTTGCATCTCAAGATCCACCAGGAATGTGTGCTTCTATGGTAAACGAAATTGGAGACGAATTGAATGTTTGAGGAGAGGCGTATGTGAAGAACGAACGAACATTCCATGTGCCATTGACTGCATCGTTATCGATTTCCAAGAGTTGAGGGGAAATTTGCAGAATAAATGGGTTCAGACATACGACATACGAGAAATCCTGAGCGAGGGATGTTCAGCATGATGGTTGGTCATTTTCAAATTCAAGTTTCAATTTGCAATTGAACAGTCTGTTCGGGGAAGAAAGACATTAATTGTGTGGAACGTGGTCTTTTGACTCGGAGACTACGGTGAACTGTCTCATAGCAACAAGGGAACATTGTGAACAATAACATACAATTTAATTAATACGGGACTGACCATAAATTTGTTTTGCCTGCCTCCAGACATACGATGACTGAGTCGCACTCGCTAAGGTGGGAGATGATGTGAGTATTCAAAGAATATTAATATAATATGGGTGGCGCTACAGCCCATATAGGGCCAGGGCCTAGCTTCTCAGCAACCACTCGTGTTGTGCGTGCTATTTTTCTCACACGAGTGGAAGGGACTTACAGTTTTATGCCGAATCCGAAGCTTTTTCAAGGCAGAATTACTCTGCAAGCATTGTCAGTGACTCGATAGAGGTGGGGTTGTGAAAATAATTTTTGTCGCTCTGAGCTGGAATCGAACCTACGACGTCGAGGTTGGGGTCGATGCCAGACCCATAACGGCTCGGGCAACGGGTATTCAAAGAACTCTTTGTAAATATGCAGGCTCTTGGCTTACTTTCATTCCTTACATAACAGAGGTTGAATTGTTGAGTCTCGAGTCCACGAGCTATGTCGTTGACAACCTAGGATTCCTGGACCAGGACGATATCATCTCCGAAGGTGTTGGTACGGAGTCGAAGAAGAGCGTCAGAGGCAGCGATGGAGTGGTGGGGATTAATCTGTGTCACCCGGAGCATGGCTGTCGGGTAACGTGTCCGTCTCTATTCCAGACACAATATCCACCAGCCTCATAGTAGGTGTCTGACTCCAGAAGAGAGTCTTCTTGACTATTGAGCGGGTTGGTGCTGGTTAGTTAGAGAAGCCGATATCGTCAGCTTCCTGACAGGGTAGGCACTGACCCCTATCCTAGGTAGCATGCCATACCCCTCCTCCCCCACCACCATCGGGACCATGTTGACAACGGAGGTTTCCCCCTCGATTGAGCCTGAAGTAGAGGGTTAAGGCTCGCTTGTAGCCTCACGGTCTTTCTCCTCCTCAGTATATTACCGACAGATGTGGAGGGAACCTGTTCCGCTTTCGCACTAGTCTCCCCATCCTTTTTGTGCACCTTTAGGCTGATCGTCCCAAAGCCGTAGTGGATGACACCCTTCGACTTGGCAAGTGTGTCCAGTGATTCCTTGTTAATCACGATCACTGCGGACATTGTTTCTCCCTTCAGTTAATCCAGCTTTGGGTTGCAAAGTTGGATGAATTTTAGAATTGTTGGAGGATCTGAGCGACTTAGCGGAAGGTAAGTGCGGGTTCTTGGTCTACTGGGGATCTGATCCCTCGTTACCTGCTATTGGCTTTTTAAAAAAGATCAGCCGATCTCTGGCGCGTAGAAGTCACGAGCTTTATGTGACCATTCCGTCACGCCGTACAGGTGCAAGGCTTCCGTTTTCCAGCACAAGGCTCAGATAGATGTCGTTGGTCGCCGACTCTACGTTCTTCCAATTCAATGGAGAGATAGCGCAGTCAGCGTCTTCTCCTCCTGATGTCGCCTTTCAGCACTTCACTATACGGCCTGTTGAGCCTACTGGCAATATTGTGTATTTCACCACTCGGTTTCAGCCTTTTTGGCTCCGAGGGTGACGCTTCCAGGTTTTCTTGGTAGAAGTACCTGTGTCCATTATTAGTCCCACGAAGTAGCGGAGAATGGGAAAGGTCCGGCTGTGCAGGGATCCGCATTGCACAGCTAAGGCAGGATTAATCTGGGAGTGTGCCAGGTCTCCCAGATTCTCCCTTCGCGACTGAACAAGCTCAGTAAATTTCGCTATCGGTGATTTTTTTAATTACTTAAAACCAACACTTAGAACTAGAATTATGTAATAGTTACAAGTTAAACTGCCGACAATTGTCGTACAAACTGTGGCAATGTTGTAACGCATTCAGCACATCTTTTGCAGGAGGACGTGTGAGAGTATGTGCGTGGCTGAGTCAATTGATTGAGCTGCATATGCCATAGCGCTGTCATGCATGGCCTTTTGGCTTGGACTGGTTGGAGATGCTACGATTGTGACAGTTGAATTGAACACAAGAATGCTCGTAAGGGTGACTGAAAGTCGACTGGCTCGGGCTGTAACTCTCCATTAAAATCGTATCGACTTCTAATTGATCAAGTATCATTGCCTGTAGCAAGAGTTCCGTATCATCGGAAACTACTCCCGTTTTGGCTTTCGTGTTAGCTTATATCGCTTTTTTGCAGCTACATATCTTCTTTCTTGTCCATAGCTGCCTGGTCAATGCTTCTTGTGTATCCAGTAGCAATCATGCCAACCACTCTCAAGTCGTTGACTTTGTCCTCGATTATCTGCAAGTGCAGCTGGATCAACTGTAGCAGGCAATATTTCCTCACTTTTTTTCAATTCTGCTCCGTTTTTGAAGTACAATCGTTTGATTTCGTCTATCGTATTCTTCTTCTTTGGCTGGCGCTACAGTCCAGGGTGGACCTGTGCCTCACCCGACAAGCTTATCCAACCATCACGATCTATTACCAGGTTGCAGTGGCGAACACCGGTTTGCTTTGGTCCTTCGTCATATGTTTGCGCCATCTCGTTCGAAGGCGGTCTCTGTTGCGTTGTCCCAATGACTCGGAATCGAAGACTCTTCGGACCGGAGCTGGGACATAAGTACATACGCTCTACATGAACTAGCATCTTAGCACTGGATCCGAAAACGCCTTAATAGGTGTATGCCGCTTTAAAGCCCGTACAGGTCGTGGTTGAATCTTCTCCTCTAGACGCCATCAACGTAAATAGGACCAAAGATCGCACGCGGAACCCTTTCTCTCAAAACAACCAAGAGCTTCTTCATTCGTTTTCAACAGCGTCCATGTCTTTGCGCTGATCAGAGAGTTACATAAAGTCAGCTCGGTGTTTCGAGAGATGGCTCTGTAACTCGATTGCCCCTTAAGCCCAACGAAGCAGCGAATGGCAAGAGTAATTCTGCACTTGATCTCGGTACTGATCGGTGCTTACTATAGAACCGAGGTAGACGAAGTCTCAAAGTTTCTGCTGCCCATTATGACGCTCTTACCGAGTCGTCGATATTGCGTGCGTCGTCCCATGATGATGGAAGTACTTTGTTTTTCCTGGTTTACGTTCTCTTCTGTTTCAATGCCAAACGCCACATTGACGGCTTGCTGTGATCGTCTAATCACGGTGGTGCGTGTAAGCAAGCAGTTGAATAAACTTTTGGAAGATTGTGTTTATTTCTGAGTTTCGCATGATCTTTTTAAGCACAATATTGAAGAAGTCACATGACTGCGTGCCGCATTGTCTACAACCTTTCTTGAAAGTTCTCCATCGTCATCCTGCACAACCTGAAGATTTTGGCAAGGATGTCAAAACTAGACATGGCGCTGTATAGCTCGCCTTTATGCACGCTGTCAAATGCGAACTTAACGTGGACAAATAGGTGTTGGGTGTCGATCTGCATCTTTTGGGTTGTTTCGATGATCTGTGGTTGTGTGCAAATTTGGTCGATTGTGGACTTCCCTGGTCTGAAACCGAACGGATAAGACCACGATTATTGTCGAATGGTTTCAGGTGCTCACACAAAACAATAGAGAGAATCTTATGGGCGATGTTGAAAGCACCGATCCCGCGATAGTTGGCTCGAAAAAAGGAGTCTCCTTTCTTGTGGAACATTATCTGCGTGCCCCATACAATGATTTTTGCAGAAGCTGGGTACAGAGAAGCCAAAATAAATTCGTCTCGTCTCCATCCGCCAAAGTGCCTCTTTCGTCGACCAAACCTCGAGAAAGCAGTGAGAATGAATCTGTCTCTCTGCAGTAGTTTCAGAGATAAGTAAGAGAAGAAAATTATGGTAAGCCTTCTCCGCTCTTGTAGCGGCCTCTGCTGCTGAATTAAGAGGAACCGGGAGACTTGCTTCCACGACCAGCGAAGTTGCAAGTGTGAGCAGAAGAACAAAAAAAATCCAAACAGTCCACACAGCTTACCTAATCTCCCTTCACGACGCAAATGTCTGCATCAACATGCTAAATTGCCGCACTTGCGTGGAAGAAGTAATGATTGTCCGAATATCCATAAAACGCGGCTTAAAAGCACACGAATTCATTGCTTTATACATTTTTTAACAATGTCTTGCCGTAAATTCAGTTCACACCCAACCGTTGACATCCCCAGATAATGCGAATTGATTTCACAATGAAATGCAGCAACCACAGAGGCACGCGATACAGCAAAACCTACTGAAATGACAATGACTGAGAATGAACGCACATGTGAACTGGCTGTGGAAATCAGGCAGATTCGAAGTCACGTAAATCAGAAAACCTGAGAGGCATGAAAACGCTCATTTCCCAGGGCATTCCCTATAAACGCACCATTGACATCGATATCGCGCTTCATTTCATCCAGTAACGAGGTAAATTTATCTGACACCACATCGATTATCCAGATTTTTATTATTTCCGAGTTTAATTCAAGAGCTTTAACATCTTATTTGAAGGGATGAGATGTTTATTTGGATGAAAATGGTTTTGTTGGCGCGACTTGTGATCGAGAATTAAGCTGTTGCGCTCTGGAATTCAGCCAGAAAAACAAAGAAGAAACACATGTTATTACGGGCCGTCAAAGGTTAGGTCGGATTGTAGTGGCTGACTGCTACTCTGGCCTAAGTCAGAGTAGGCCCATCGGCGTGGTATCAGCCGCTTGACTTCTCCTAACATCCGATCCAGGTGATACTTGTAGTGAAGCGATTAAGCTAGTCTATGCTACGGAAGGCTGTGGCGACCGGCATGGTAGGCGGTACTAATGCAATTGATAGGGATGAAGTTGCACCAGACCTGGCGAGCTCATCGGCTTTGCAGTTTCCTGGCATGTCACAGTGTACCGGCCACCACATGAGGTGAATGTTAAAATGTTCAGTGATCTCGTTAAGAGACAGCGGGGAATATAGGGATGTTTTTGAGTAAAACAGGACATTGTCCAGGGATTTTATAGCGGCCTGACTGTCCGAACGGATGGTGACATCCCTTTGCGATATCACGTTGTTTTTGAGCCATGACGAAGCCTCTTTAATCGCTATGGTGTCTGCCTGCAAAACGCCACAGTGATCAGGGACTAATAGACACTCGCACCCAACCCTCGTTAGTCTTCGATCCATCTGTGAAAATACGCAGATGATCGTCGAACGTCTGCCTATCAGACATTCTGTCCGATCTGGAGGAAATGCTGATCGAGAATTTCTCCTCGAAGATAGCCTGGAGTTTCAGGCGGCCAGTGTCGCTAGGAAGGTCGTTGAATTCCTTGAGAATGGTCGAGTGGCCGTTGTTAAGATCAAACCACGGTCGGAGTGTTTTGAGTCTCAAGGCTGTACTGGCTGCTGTTTGCTTTCCGAAGGTTTCCAGTCATGGAGGACGGAGGAGAATATTCAGTCCGTCTGACGGAGAACTTCTTAGTGCACCGCTAATGCACAGGCAAGCCAGTGCTTGAACTCGATTGAGTGCCTTGCAGTTGACAGCCTTGTTTAATGCTGTCCACCAAACTGAGACTCTATACAGAAGTGTCGGTCAATCGAGATGAAAATCCAGTGAGCGATGCGTGGTTGTGGCAAAATTGAGCAGAAGAGGATTTCTTGACCCTGTCCTGTATGTAGAGCTTCCAGTGTAGCTTGGTATCGATCGCGAGACCCAGAAATTTCGCACTGGTAGTTGGCTGCAATATAGTGCCACACAGCAGTTTGGGGTCAAACTGAGGGATTTTGTATCTTCTAGTGAAGAGTACGATATCTGTCTTTTTGTGGGCTAACGCCGAGTCCACATGCTTTTGTCCATGCTTCCAGCTTTTCGAAGGAATTGTGCATTATGTCTCTTAGCGTACAGACGAATTTGCATGGGCAATAACCTTGCATCCTACCTCTTCCGACCATTGTCCTTTTGAGAGGTCCAACCATCAAATGAAGCACTAACCACAGACGCAGGTGGTCCCAGTGTAGGTTCAGGTCGTAAGAAAGTTTCCTCTGCTTCTTGTTTGGCAAGTTCACCGGCGATCCCATTTCCAGCGATTGGTGAATTTCGACTGAAATATCTTGGATTTCGTCAGGGTGTGAAGTAAGGCCTAAAGCATAGCCTGGTTGTCACTACAAACGCAGATACGTCATTCACCTGTTCTTCACAATAAAGTTTGTTTCCATTAGGATCGCATAGGTTTGCGCTTAGAAAACTGACCCAAATGGACCTAATAAGGTGTACAGTCTGATGTTGTCGCCCTCCATTAAAACACCAGTGCCGGACCCATCACTTGTTAAACTGGGTAACACTTGTTAGAGAGTTGAGTAAGGTCTAAAGCCCGTGGCGTTGTGGGTATGTGCGTCGACCCCAACTTCGACGTCGTAGGTTCGATTCCTGCTCTGAGCGAAAAAAATAACTCTCACGGGCCCACCTCTTAAGAGTCATTGACAATGCTCAAGGAGTAGTCACTGTCTAGAAAAAGCTTCTCAAACTTGGCCGTTCGGAGTCGGCATTAAACTGTAGGCCCCTTCCACTCGTGAGAGAACAATAGCACGCACAACAAGAGTGGTTGCTGAGAAGCTAGGCCCAGGCTCTCTACGGGCTGTAGCGCCACCCATATTATAATTATTAAGGTCTAAAGCACGACTGTATCTACAAACACAGGTACGTCGACCCATTCACCTTTTCTTTGCAATATATTATAATAAGGTGCTCAGTCTAGTGTTGGCGCAATTGCGCCGGACCCTTTATTGGTTTTGGAGCCATCCATGAAAATACGAAGTCTGTCCAGAGCTATTCCTGGGTGCAGTAGTAGTTGGTTCTCAGGCATTTGAAATGAAAGCGCTTAGGAAATATTAAGAAGGAAATTGCAATGTAAAATTAAATCGGTTATTCAGCTCTTAAAAAACTGAGTCAGATCTAAAAAACATGTGTCCCCGAGTCAGGCAAAAAAATGAGTCCTTTTGTCTTTATAGAGTCCCTGTGGTAACACTGCTTGCATTGCATGAAAACGTTGCACTTTTTGGACTGATCTGATCTCAAAGTCGATCTGTGACGAAAAACACTCCTTGCTGCCTTCGCCATCTTATTTCTTGCTGCTCAAGAGGAAGAAAATAAACAAATTAATAAAACAGAATCAACATATCGACATTTATTAAATCGCTTTCACCAAGAAAAAAAAAAAAAAAGATCTCCTAAGTGGATATGTATTTTTCATATATTTTATTTTAGTGTAACCTAAACCGAATTGCATCTTGACAAAATCCAAAATGTAGATAGCCAAACTAAGAACACACATGGAATGTAACTATTTAAGAAGCTAATCAGTGTTTTGGTAAATATGTTCAATTTGAATAAATAGCGAAGCAGCTGTCCAACAGACAGTGCTGCAAAAGCATGAATTAACTTTGTTCGTAGCTGTAAGAGAGAAATTTAAGGAATTAAGAATAAAAAAAAATATACTTATAAATATTTATTGTTAAGCTGTGTGTATATAGTATATGAACAAGAAAAGTATATTATCTGATAGAAAAAATGATGAAAACTGTATTAAACTGCTTCACCGCTTTTCTTATGACACCTCCTCACAGAAAACACAACAGAAAACCGGAGAAGATGCCATCAATGGTCTGCACCATCTAATGTTTCTTCTTCTCGAAGCTAGCCGGATATCGATTCGTTCATAAAACATTTTCTTCTGTAAAGCATTTTATCCAAATATCAAGAGTTTGTATATAAAATCGTTAATTTAAAGAAAAAAAAGTCATTCCTGTGAGCAATTAAATGATTAAGATAAAAAATTTAAAAAAAAAATAATACATTCTAGCATAAAATGAGTAATTAATGGTACCTATCACTAGAAAATAAGTGTTCTATGAGCAATAAGTTAGATATAGAGAGGTTTATTTACATTTGTCGTTATTGTTTTTGCTATAAGAACATTATTTAAGAGAATCTATCCAAGTCCCTCCCGAGATGATGAATTTATTTTATAACGATCAACGTCCCCCAAAACTCATCTATTTATAGTGCAAATTTATATCTATTCCCTTGTTTTCTAGTTCTAGGATAAATACACTCTATTGTACAGTTTTATATCTTAAGACATCCAACTGCATGGCGTGTGCTGAGATGTTATGTGAAAATGAAACAAAAAGACAAATGAAAATGTTTTCTAAAATTATTTGATTTATTTATTGTTTTTCTTTCGTTTCTTTGGTTTCAAGCAGACAGCAAAAAACAAAAATGATGAAAAAAAGAAATTATTAGAGACATTAAAGAGAATTAATTGAAACATTCGATTGTTTTATTTTGCGGAATGCAAATGGTTTGCTGTACTTCATGGACGGCGTTCTTGCACTTGTGATTTGTGATGGAATGAGTGGGTGAGTATGTAAATTGAATAAAGGAGTCAAACATTCGACCGATCTGATATGTAATATTTTGTTGGGAATTTTTGGAATTAATCTGGCGAGCCCTGCGGACGAGGTAAGTGAGAAGAGGATTAAATTTATTCAGGGCTCTTGGGTGAATTTATACCCAGTGCGGGATTTATGGGATTTTGTGGCTGGTAAACAGATTTTATTTATTCGCACGATAAAAATGGCATTTGCCACCATCAAGTGACAATATGTTATGGGTTCATCGAAAAGAGGTGTCGGATCATCGTTAATCCTTGAGAAGATTTTTATTTTTAAAATTCATCATCATTCCAAAGGCAGATTGGATTGATTATGTGAAAAATAAAATTCACATAGTGACTAAACTGACTGTAAGGTGATTTTTTTTCTTTTCGTGTTTTTTGTCTGTTTTTGCCTTTATTCAGTTAGCGTTACTTCTAATTGTTGTTAATTAAAAAATATATAAACTATGAAAAATGTGCGACTGTAGGGGGATACCTGGCGGATTCACAGGAGCAATTGGACCACGATCCTTGAGACGACGGCCGTGAATTTGGTAGGATTCTTGAGTTCATTCCGAATCCGACGAGACTGTTGGAGTGTCTGTCATCTCGTACTTGCCGATGTCGTTTTCCAAAACAGACTTGCGTACCACCCACCAAAAAGAATTGTGAAATTTCAAGATGCCACTTTTGCATTAACAGAATGCGATGGGACGAAAAATACATAAAAGTGCTAAGTCAGCAAAATCGCCTACTTCCCAATTGGAATATGAGAAGTGCTAGGCTAATCAATTTTATGATATAAAATCGATCGAATGTCACCAAATCGGTGATTATATATTGGATTGAAAGAGTGTGCGGCCAAGCTATAGACAGCGGCACTCTGAATAAAATTAAATAAATACTTGTGGTGTGTGTGTAAATAATTTTTTTTCATTTTCATTTCTTCCCAATCGCTTGAATTGTATTGCCTCTTCAAGCTGAGCTGGTGTGATCTCTGGATGTGGATATTCTTCATCGGAGCTTTTGTATTTGCCAGATCTCAGCCTCAGTCGCCTGCCAAATAGCCAGTTTGCAAGCGCGTTGGCAAATCTCTCAGCCTCAGAGAAACCTTGTGTGACTTTAGCAATGTAATTGAGATCGACCTCCTTAGCCGAGGGCGATTACCTTACTTTGGCTTTGAGAAAAGCTTCACAAGACTTATCGTCCGGAAGTGGAATATAAATAAGCTGATTCAAACGTCGAAGCTGGATCAACGACATCGGTCGTGTTGGTGGCGCCAATAACGAACAGGTTCTTCTTAGCTCCCATACCATCCATCTCGGTTGGAATTTGATTGATGACACGGTCAGCAGCACCACCAACATTTCCTCAAGACACAGTGCAGCTCTCGATGGGGAAACGAAACTCGATATAGTCAACCGCATAGTCAAGGCAAAATCAGCGATTGCTGTTCACAGTTAAGCGAAGAAAGGCAATTAATTTAGACACCAAGCTAAGACTGTTTGGTTCCAACGTTGAATCCGTGCTAATATGTAAATGTGGTACCTGAAGCGTGACCATCTCAAAAGAACAGCTTTATCAGAGAACGTGCCACGAACCTATATTCACAACCGTACGACGAAAGAAGTGGCACCGGATTGGTGACACTCTCCTAAAGAGTGAGAGGTCCATAGCTAACCAACCGATGCTGAGGATGGCAGGATGCGCAGCGATACTCGGAGTATGTGGCGCATAACATTTGAGAAGAAAGAACAGCAACGGGGAAAAATCTGTGGAGGGCTGAGGCATATTTCTAGAAATGCTCACGTTTGCGCGGAAGCCTCTGGACTCGCAAGAGGATGCATGACATTTAAAAAAGCAGTGTTCTTTGGCCACCTGAGCCTGCAGCTTTGTTCTTCTTCAGCCTTTTAATGGCTGTGCCGACTTCTTCAAAGCTAGGTGGGAGGACTGCTTCATCGACTGTAGTTGGGATTTCCTGGTTCCATATCACTCTCTCCTGGTCAGGCCCGATAAGCAGCTGTTGAAAGTGCTGTTTAAACATATTCACTATTCCCTGCGAGTTTGTACCTAGATCACCCGTAGCAATTTTGTGAGCCAGGGTGACTTCCTAAAGCCTTAAGCCTCTTCGATATCCTTGAGCTGGGAAGTTGCAAGAGACCTTTCATTCAGGCGTTGCAGCTTTTTTTTTTTCGCTGCAGATCGAGTAAAGACTCTTTAGTTAGGTCATATCCTCGCACCTCGAAATCTAGAGCAGGCTAGAAAGGCTTGTGGACACATGTGTTGATTAGCGGGCTTCAACTCAACAGCAACAACCTTGTAGTAGCCAAGGTTACACCCCAAATATCGAGATAACAACGAAATTGAGAAAGAACACAACAGTTTGACGTCGGAAAGTTTTAAGTTTTCAGTTCGACGTTGCCCGAGCAAACAATCGAAGAAGATTGAAGTCGTTGTCAAGAAGCCATCAAAGAAGCTGCC
Source organism: Eristalis arbustorum (assembly GCA_916610145.1). Lineage (NCBI taxonomy): Eukaryota > Metazoa > Arthropoda > Insecta > Diptera > Syrphidae > Eristalis > Eristalis arbustorum. The sequence goes on from OU744316.1 coordinate 63,734,413, forward strand.
ACCGATGTGCTGGGTTTAACGACACCACCGCGAAAGAACCCATGGCTTGACGGCGAGTAGGAGGCCTTAAAAGTAACGAGGGCTGTTCATGAGCTCTATGCACAGAAGAGAAGGGTAGAGAATCAGCTTCTTAGAAGGAAAAAGTGAGAACATGAGAAGTGAGCGATCGAGGAGATGAAGAGGCGTTACGGCAGGACGGAGGTCCGAAAGTTTTACCAAAAGGTATCCGCAGAGCAAAGACCTCGGACAGAAGCCTGTCGAGATGAAAATGGACAACTGGTAGTACAGTCGCATTTGACGCAAACTCCGCCTTCAGGCAACATGTGTTATTGGTTCCGTCTGTTGAAAGGTTTTCGCCAAGAAATAGGTTACCGATTCGTCACGGAAGGTGGGCATATGGGACATTGATGATGACGTCGGTAAGAGCGCAGGAGGCGTGGTATAACCTCGGTAGCGGATATACCCCACACATGGGTGGTAGGCTCAAGTGCAGGGGTTTGCCGGTTCATATAATTTTTTTTCTGCATTGCTTTTTTTCCCTCCTCCTTTTCTTTCTTTTGCGTGGTTCTCTTGGGCTTCTCAAGGACTCTGGCCGTTCCTAGTGTGGTCCGATGGAGACACAGCGCACTCTATGGTGTACTGATTGGTCCAACGGGCTTATCGTCGCCTATCGTTTGGAGAGATGGATCATCCGGTTGGGATGAAAACATTTGGTCTTTACCTCAGTAAATGCTCCATCCCTGACTGAGTTTTTTTCGTGCAACTGTTTGCGGTTATTGAGCGGAGAAGGTACTTGAGCTCATATCGGACCGAGCTGGATGTGGCGGCAATGTTGCTAGCTCGCTGACGCTTAGAAATGCCATCAACACAATTGTGCCACCTCACAACTGGCAGACATCTTCTTATTGAGCAGAGGAGGTACTTGAGCTCATATCGGACCGAGCTGCTTGTGGCGGCAATGTTGGTGGCTAGCTGACGCTTAAAAATGGCTGACATCTTCCGCGACGATCAATACCGTCAGTGGTAATTAGTCATTTGTTATGTGGCGGCTTACCAACATGGAGAGTCCCAAGAAGAAGATCGTCATCGCAAGATAAGTTCAAATGGCAGTGAGGGCAAGTTTTTCCCTGTTATGGACTTATTCACTAGATTAACTTTGCAGTCCACAAAATGCTGAAAAATTGCAAAAACCTACAGATTCTCATATATTCAATTCAAACTACTCGTTCCTCTTGAATTGAGTACCTAATTGTGTGAAATAATTTGTGACTGAGGACAGTCTACTCTCGATTAAATGAAAAACTCACATCTCCGGAAACAAACGATTTAAAACATCTGAGCATGTAACACAATTGAATGCAGACAAGTGGCAACTAAAGGAAACCACACAGAATGATGATTCGTCGGTCAGCAATGTCAAGCCAACGATAGCAGCCACATACCCCACGGAGATTGCCGGCCCCTCCCCAAAAATCGCAACCTTTGCACCTCTAAGTACGTTCCAAAATTACGAAACAAATTGCACAACGGATAGCTCTTACATGCACACACCGCCCGTCACCCGGTGACGATAATGCCGCAGAGCACCAACAAGGTAACGAACAGTTGAGCTCACATCCACAGGGATACACTCAGTCTACTCCACAACCGCAACGTTCTTTGACAGGCAGGGAACATTTCCATTCTTTCCATGTACACGACGAATTTGAAAATTGAAAATGTTTCCCATCCTCTCGGGTGACGGAGAGTATCCGCTGCACAGTTCGTGCTGCAACATGGCCCAGAGCTTGTAGTAAAAATCATTCAATTGTGTAAGGTTTACCTACATATTTTCCAGAATAGCATCCTGACATGTTTCAACTTCGAGTAGTGCTGTCGGACGTCGCTGTGCAGTCCAAGAGGGAATCATTTGAATTCAGCTTCATATTTCGGGTATATCGCCGGCGACAAGGACAAAGCCGTTCATTTGTGATTGAAGGTATTTGCTGTAATCCTCATCTGACAGCCGAAGCAGCAATGAATACATTACAATATTCCGAAAGGGACCAGCTCGGGTCCGAGCTGGGTCCGTGGAACTGGCATAAGCACTCAGCACGCTGAATTTATTTGCAGCCAGAGTTTGGGTGTATTTTTGTTAGGGTTTCGTTGTGAATCGCATTTGGTTGTATTAAGGTGGGGTCCATGGGAGGAACGAAAGCGGTCCTTCATGCAAATCCACCTAATCTCTGTTTGTTTGACGTTGGCTTTAGGGATGGACCGACACGTTTCGCACTTGTTTCTTCGCCTACGAATGACTTAGGCAGCACGAGGGACCCTACTACGTATGCCACAAGTGTTTTTCCTCTTATTCACTGGCTGGGATAAATATATGAAGGACAGGGGATTTTAATAAAGATCATGTATGCAAGTTGTTTTTGGCGTGGCACGTTTTTTTTTTTCTTGTAGTGGACATGTTTACGTGGAGATAGACATAAGCCCTGTAGTCGTCACATCTGTTTTTCTCTTGTACAGCACATGACGTGGAGGCAACGATATCGCGACACCTGAAAAGATCTATCGAGTCCCACAGTAAGGACGTGCTTATGAACGATATTATGTCAAAATTAAGAGATCATCTCCCTAAGGAAAGTACATCTCCATCACCAGAGTAATGCCGACCATTGACATAAAATGTGCTCGGATGTCTTGCCCTCTTCCACGAAAACCACAGATAAGTTGTCTTGGCAAAGTTTACATGGCATGTCCTTATAAGAATAAGCTTGATATGTCGTTTGTGCTGCCTAAGGCCAACCATGTTCATCTAGCATTCCAATAAGTATGTGCATGTGCAGTACGATTGAATGCCGAGTTCTTCTTCGTCTTCTTACCGCGCTACAGTCTAGGGTGAGCCTGGGCCTAATCCAACAAGCCTCCCCAGCTAGTCCAAGCTTCCGCTGCATACAGCAGGACAGGGATGATCAAGGTCTTATATAATGTGAGCTTGGTCTTTCGGGAGAGGGCTCTGCTACTCAATTGCCTCTTGAGCCCAAAGAAACAGCGGTTGGCAAGAGTTATTCTGCGATTAATCTCGGTAATGATGTGGATCGTGCTATTAACTTGGGAGCCAAGGTAGATGAAGTCCTTTACTACCTCGTAGTTGTGGCTGCCTATGGTGACGTTCGGACCTTTGTGTGTCCTTTCTTGATGACAGCATATACTTTGTTTTGCCCTCATTCACCGCTAAACCCATTTTTCGCCGCCTCCGTTTCAATACAAGCAAACACTTCATTGACTGTTCGCTGAGTTCGGCCAATCACGTCAATGTCGTCCGCGTATGCTGGCAGTTGAACGGACTTTTTTAAGATCGTGCCTCTAGTGTTGACGTGTGCGTTTTGCACGACCTTCTCAAGTGCAATGTTGAAAAAATCACATGACAGCGCGTCGCCTTGCCTACAACCTTCTTTGACACCAAAGGTCTCGGGGAGTTGGTTCCCGACTACCGACTTATGGGATTTGAATTGAATTCGAACCACTGCGGTGAGCCCCAATACGGTCTCTCTTCGCAGCAACAGGTCCTCTGGTGGTTTGATAGCTTGCCTCACCGAAAAACAGAAGCAATCTTCGCACAATACAGCCGGAAACAAAATACCTTGGCTTGATATTTCCAATGGCACTTGACAGAGTTTGGCATAAAGCCATTTTGTCGGCTATAGTGGCTAGTTGTTTTTGCATGGGTCGCACCATTGAGAAGGACAATCTTCGGAATTCTGTAAGTGATCTACGTCTTCCTCTGGATGGTCTTTCGGTGCGACCTGCTTGGGTTTCGTTGCGATTCATCAAATGTCGGTCAAATGAGCATGGCCGTGACCACGTTTCTTTTCAAGCGATTACCGTCCAATCGGCAAGAGTTCTTGCCTTTTCACACAATGACTTCCGATTTGCAGGTCCATAAATCAGTTGAGTTTCAAATGCTTTTCAGGACACATTCCTTGAATGCGACAGCAGAACTGAATGGAGAAGTCAGATTCGGACATGTACTCGATTTTAAAGTGCTTGCTCCTCAAGATTGACTCATTTAAGTTGTGTCCCGAAGTCAACAGCAACGATTCAAAAGTGCCTGAATCAGCCCACTGCCAACAAGGAGAGCCCCTCTGTGTGTACACACGGAGGAAAACATCCTCGTCGCCCGAAGGACAAGGAAACACCAAAGCAATGCAAACTATTCTCGCAAAACACAAAAGGGACATGCTCCATTAACATGAGTTCAAAGCGACGATATGAATGCACACAATGCGCTCCGTTTTCGTGCGCTCCGTTTTTTTGTTCAGCGGTCGCCCTTCCGTTCTGGGTCACCTCTCAGTCATTCACTGAGCTGGCTAGTGGGTGATAAACTACAATACATACCTCAGCCTGGGGACAAACTCCGCATCGCCGGCATCAACAATGCCAGCGGACTCCGCTGCCGTTCTTCTTTTTTTTTAATTAATGTGGAGTTGAACAAGCGCAGCACTTAATAAAACCGAGAACACGGAACCCGACCGGAAGAGCCTCCGATGCCTGTGTCCCGCAGTCGCCTATCGTCCTCGCGCTGTGTGAGACATGGCAACTGGGGCCATGGGACTACAGGGAAAAACATAAATTTGACATCTTTCACAGCGTGCTCAACGCCTGTGCCCGGTTGAAGCGAACAGTTTCTAATTGAACTGGTGCCGGGGATAACTGCTGGCAGGGAAATTGATTTCTCTATCCTCCCGCCAGCGAAAAGCAGATCCCGACGGGCGCAGTGAGGAATTCGTATAAATTCTCAAAGAAAAGAATGCAATTAAGAGAGGTGATGCTGCTGCTGCCCCCCTTAACAGAGTGCTGCAGCGGGAAATGGATAGCAACCGTTTCAGTTGCAATTGGCGTTTCATTGTAACTCGCTTGCCTTGAGCTCGATGTAATTGCATCGAGCGCTAGGTATTTGCTTACACGAAACTATATTTTCTTTGCTCTGGCTTCCAAATGGTGCATGCATACAGTCGAGTTCGTTTGTTGCGGCGAAAATGAGAAAAGTGCTCCTCTTAAATACGTCATTTCACTTCGGTTGGCTGTGGGCGATATTGATTCATCAGCAGCTTCATTCAGTGCGGTACACAGGCAAATGCAATTCGGAGGGGAACAGGGAAAGAATTTAAGGCCCCTTCCCTGAACCTTTGTTGGTGGATGTCATGTTCGTTTGGAGTGGGAGTTAATTGTCCTGAGGTGTATTCCGCTTTTGACAGGTGCACAATTTGAGTTAATTTAATTAAACACGGAGTGCCGCTCTTTGTGGGGTATTAGTCTGGATTTTGACACTTATTATGCTGCTTTAAGGGGAGCACGGCAATCATAAGCTTCCGCTTACTTTCAGTAAGGTACTTGATATGTGTTCGACGGTAGAAAATGCCGGAGAATCAATTCATGAACGATTTGGAAAAGTTTTATATATCCTCTGTTTTGACAAAAAAAAAAACACGAAGTGTACAGATTCTAGCCCTGTCCGAATACCAGTGCCTCTACCCTTGGTCTCAAATTTATCCGAGGGAGTAAGACCCTATCTCAAGCGAACTTCTGACTGTTGAGTGGCCACCAACGTTTGATTCTTGAAAGGAACTTCACATTCTTGCTTGAGATGAGAATCAACTTCGAGCCAAGACATGACATCTGATGGAGCTTTTGGTAGATGAACTGCAGTCCTACCTGTTTCAATTAGAAAATGTGGTTCATGGTTTAATTGTGGAGTGGTTCATTGGATTTAAGGGATGTATTGGTTTTCATCTACATTGAGACATCGCAAGAAGCTAATTCCCATTACCACTTCAGCCAACTCATGGTCATGGGTCCATAACCCATGGAACCTGAAACGAACCGAAAAAAAAAGAAGGAGGCAGTCACCAGATTCCAACTACTACCGAGCTAGTGCTGGAACTATGGATATTAGGCTCCCACGAGCGTTACATCAGAATTTAACTGGTGACATACAGTACGCCCCAAACCTAAATGACCTCACATTGGAATCACAAGCTAGCCGTAAACCTTTACAGTTTCAAGGCCTAACAGGGTGCTATCTATGGTCATGGTTAGAAGTAGCAAACAGGAGATCATTTATAAAAATCAGAAAGAGTTTCGGAGACAGAACAGAGTTTTGGGGGACAACAGTATTCATTTTGTGGATACCAGAGTACGAAGTGTTGACGAAGAAATTATCGGAAACTGATTGGATTTCCCTTTGCTGCGGTTGCGGTGGGACTGGTGGATGGTGAAGAGCGATAATTCAAAACAAAACGAACTTAGTTATATAACTATTATTCCTTATTCCGGGGAAGAAAAAATATAATGCATGTTCAAAGTCGGCGACGCCGGCGACTACGAACACGATTGCAGGAGGTGGAAAGGTACACCGTCGCACGGCATGGGCATGGCGAAATTCGCGCTGGTGTGGTTGGTTCAAGGGTGAGAGAGTGAGCGAGTGCGTGTATGTGCGGCCGATAGTAAGAGCGAAAGTCTCTTCTAAGTCGTTCAGTAGGCTGGATGTCGCGGTTGTTGAATGCCTGCCCTGGGTTAAGGGGTCCCCGATTCGAAACCCAGTAAAAGTAGCAGTAAACTAAGTTAATATATCATTATATGGTTTTCAAATCTGGTCTAGTCACCATTTGCCGTTTGGGATCAAATGATTGGCACTATAAATCAGTGGTAGTAGTTTGAGTATGGGTATCACAATAGCGCACCAATGGTCTAAGTGTACCCACATTTTCCCCGGCAGCCCACTAACTTAACCCTAATATTAGTCGTTCTGGACCTTTAGTAAAACTTTTCTGTGTACCATTGTTTATTTGCATTTATTTTCTAGAAGAGATAATAAATACCAATAATTCCAGACTACGTGCTCACATCGACTCTACCGTGAAGCTACCTAAAAGAAGTAAGAAGAGTATGTATTGATCGGTAAGTATGTTACACATCAAATACGGTTCACAACTGGAATACAAAAGAACCGATCAAGCCTCAGACGCTTATTGGGTCTCCAGATAGCTAGCTGCCTCCACGTTCACACGCATGAGGTAGAGGTCCATTTTCACTTCCGTGCAACACCCGAGTTGTAGTCTGTCGGGGGTAGACTTTCCGGACCAAATTTGACTTCCAATCGTCTCGTATGGAGTTAAGGCCCAAGCACATGGAATCCTTTGCGTGCGTTGCGTTATGTCAGCAAATAGACAACCCCTGAGACCTGATAAGACGGTCAATATAAAGAATGCATCAGGACGAATGAAGCTGTATAGATATGTATCATTTTACTCTCATGTATAGTGTGTCTGTATGACTTTCATTTCTACCGCAACAAACGTATTCTTTGGGCACCTCAACCGCAACGGATATTGTGAACTCAATTTTGAATTCCAAACCACCAATTTTGCGTATTAACACAGCTGCTCAGTCAAAACTGGAACTCAACTTTTGACTAAAATCAGGATCTCTGGCCAACATTGCCACCATCCATTTGAGAACTCACGGCATTTGTACCATCGTCCGGCTTCAATACATGCAGAACCACTGTAGACCCCGATCCGGCGATCAGTAAATCGACGCTAAATGTATGGTCGTCTTCGAAACTCGTCGACTTCTAAATGTCGGACCAATCTCTGTGCTTTCGTTGCATCTTTTCCATTAGGCGATGAATCGGCTGCACGCTGATGCCATGATGGTCTCACTATAGTCAGAATTGCTATAACAATGTTCAAGCATTTCCTAGGCTTTAAACGTGCGTGAACGGATGGAACGCCTCACAACCGGAAACAACCATCAGAGTGAATTCGAATCTGGTCACCACAACCTAAGCGTCAACGTTAGCAGCAAAAGACTTACGATTTGAATTCGGACAGAGACGAGAGACAAGCGCAACTCCCACATCTTCTACAAATCTGTTGGCGAATACGCTACATCAAGTTCCTCTATTCAAATGACTGCTACCCCGTGCAATTACGCAAGTCAAGTTAGGAGTACGTCAGTCGTTTCCTCCTCCACCCCAATCAAATACGATTCCCATGCATTTTCTATCACTCGTCAGCTAAGCGTCGTCGATTTTAATTTCATTATTCCTGCGAGTAAAGATTTGCACTCCGTTTCGATAAGACATCCACTGGCAGCGTCAACATAATTTAACCATTACCTCGATCACCGGAGAGCCAGCACCTTCCCTCGCCCAAGTCGACAGACAACTTCCCTTTCGCATTACCTCCACTGAGAGCAAGCCGTAATTTAATTAATTACCAGCCACCTCTGCGAGATGAAAATCCACCTGATCTGCAAGCACTGCCTGATGTGCCGTCAATTCAAATTATTCGACCTTCAATATTCCACTGGAAACATCCAATCAAATAAGTTGCATCCCTCCGGCGCGAAAATCACGATGCACGTCCGTACTCCGCCATTGTGTTGGTGGCCGCTACGACTCGGTCGTGGTGGCTCTTCGTTCAACCTCTGCATTTCCATAAAATCAGCTCCGACGATGCCATGACGAAGTTAGTGTCATCGCGGATTCCAAGCATTGACTCGCTTGGCAGAAGTTACGCAGTCAAAACTTTCGCTTGCAGCTTGAGCAGTCCCTGGTTGTGTTTCTTTATTCTTTTGTTTCTTCCCTTCCATGTCTAATTGTGTGGACGTGCGAGATGTTTAAATCGCAAATTTCGAGCAGAGGAACATGTACAGGCGGGGATTGCTAAGTGAGTGTACTGTAGGGGGTAATGGAAGTGTGTTGCTCCGAAAGTGGCTTGTTGAACTTCACCTGAATGAAGTTTTATTGGCAGTCCGAATGGGAACTGTTAATGAAGAGAAGAGCATGGCGTGTTCATCAGGCGAGAGTGTTCGTGTCGTTAATTGGACTCTATACGTGTGCACAGAGCATACGAAGAGCAGCTAAGTGAGAGACGCTCCGGTATACCTACGTCAAGTGCCAACGAGATGTGGTTGCATTGCCGCTCGGCCATCAAAGAGGTAGCGGAAAACCTCAGGCTACCCTACCACTCTCGACAAGAAACCCGTGCTACGATGACGAGTGTGAGCAGAAGAAACGTGCAACAGACGAGGCATACCAAAAAGCGCTGCAACGGAAGACAAGAGCAGAGCAAGAGGAGTCCCGGGCTAGAAGACGGGAAGAGAAAAGGCTTCTCGCAACCTCCCGGCTAAAGGATATCCAAGAGGCTAGAGACAAGCAAAAAATATGGGCCTTTTATAAAAAAACCAAAAGCCTTGCGTAGGCCTTTTGGAAAAGCACCCACGCTCTTCGGAATTGCTAGGGTAATCTACTTACAGACTAGCAGGGAAAAGTGAATGTGTTAAGGCAGCACTTTCAACTGCTGTTTAGCGGGCCTGACCAGGAGAGCGTGATAGGGAACCAGCAAATCAACTGCAGTCGATGAAGCAGTCCTCCCACCTAGCTTTGAAGAAGTCGGCACAGCCATTAAAAAGCTGAAGAACAACAAAGCCGCAAGCTCAGATGGCTTACCATCGGAGCTTTTCAAAGCTGGGGACATTGTACTGGTAGGGAGCATGCATCAGATCATCTGCCGAATTTGGGAGCATGCCCGACGACTGGAATATCAGCTCCATATGCCGCATCGGTCCTTCCTCTTGCAACAACTACAGAGGTATATCCCTGCTCAACGTCGCCTACAAGATCCTATCCAGCATACTGTGTGAACATCTTAAGCCGTTTTGCACCGCATTAATCGGCACGTAGTGGAGATCCGACGTAGAATCGCCCTTGGCGCGGTGCTACTTCGGTCTGGCAAAGCAACTGGCCTCGGAACACTTGACTCGAAGGACCAAAGTCATGCTCTACAAAACCCTTATTCTGCCAACCCTACTTTATGGAGCCGAACGCTTTACACTGAGCAAGACTGGAGAGCTGATGCTTGTTGCCTTCGAAAGTAAAATTCTACGTCGGATATATGGTCCCGTCGGCGAGGAAGGCGAATGGAGGAGAAGACACAACCGCGAACTCTACGAGCTGTACAACGATGTGGATGTAGTCCGGAACGCAAAAATCTGTCGACTACACTCACTCGGCCACATCGAGCGCATTGAACCACAACGTTCCAGCAAAGAGGGTCTTCGAATCCGAGCTTCCTGGTTGAAGAAGGAGAGAGAGACCAAGTCATCGCGGATGTAAGACAGCTTGGCCTTGATGATTGGAAGCAGCGTGCCCTACACTCTATTCTACACTATAAGGTAAGCAAGTAGGTATGTGTGTGCCATACGTGAACCTTATGGCCGAGGGTCACTTCAGCTATCGTGTTGGCTGCAGGCCCGGTCTATGCTAAATGAGCGCCCTGTTTAGGCCCTTTATTTAGCCACTGTATGGTTGCTAGGTCAGATGAGGGTTTACCCAGCAACCGAAACACACATGCGGATTATAAGAGGAGACGTGAAGAAGTGAAGCTTTTAAGACTCCCCAACATGACATTTATCGGTCTTGTGGCACAACAGTCCAAGGTGCAGAGGCTCAATCCACAGAATCCGATCGGAAGCTCAAAGCGATGGTTGTTCTTCGCACAGCGACATGTTTTGAAATAGTGGATATTCGCGGGGCCAGATCCTGAAAATTTGGGGCCAAAGTAACTCCGATTTGTAGCCCACTTTATTGACTTTTGTTAAGGTACTCACGGTGGCGGCCCGTAGCTTGTGTTTCGACCCCAATGCATCTAAGTTCAATCCCTGGTCCGAACGACAAATATATTTTCACGGTCCCACCTCTTGCGGGTCACTGACAAAGCTCAGAAAGTATTTCTGTCTGAAAAAATCTTCTCAAAATCTGCCAGTTCGGAGTCGGCATAAAACTGTAGGTCCCTTCCACTTGTGTGAGAACAACAGCACAGCGCGAGTGGTTGCTGAGAAGCTAGGGCCATCTACGGGCCGTCTACGGGCAGTAGCGCCACCCATAATATTGTTCGACATTTTCTTCTTCTTGTGGCGCTACAGTCCGGGGTGGACCTGGGCCTCAACCTAGCCTCTAGCCCGGTCCTGTGCTAGTTGCTACCAGCCACGAACGTTCGACTTATTTAGGCCTCCTTCTAATTTGGTCGTCCTCGCCGTTGTACAGTCTGCAGAACCGACTGTATTGCTTCTACTAGGCTCCCATACTTGTCCTTGCGGGCTTCCGTCGGGCTTTAGCTAACCTGGCATGCTCTTTTTACCTGTTGGTAGATTTTCCGAACATCGTTCCTGCAGTAACATCACTCAATCTCCTTGATCGCCCGCTTCTCGTGCTCTTCCTTTTGCCTTCTCAGAAACCGGTGCTCTTCCCTTCCTTTGGCTCGTAGAGCTCACGAGCGGATCTCGTCCTTCTTTGCAGCGCCGCTTTGTATGCCTCCTGCTTGGCTGCATGTGCTCGCTGACATTCTTTATCGAACCCCGGGTTTCTTTCTGGTGGCAAAGTGAAACCTAGCACATCAGTTCCGGCTTTTCTGATGGTTTGCTGGCAGTATTACCACTGGTCTTCTGCATTTGATGTCGGCGGTGTGGGACTCAGTGCGAGGTGATGGGAGGCTCGATCGGCGAATTGTCTAGCGATCTCCTGCGACTATGGCTTCTTCTTCTTTGATTGTCGCTACAGTCCGAGGTGGAACTGGGCCTCAGCCAACATGCCTCTCCAGCCAGCACGATCTTTCGCCAGCTGCCTCCAGCTGCGCACACCAAGTTGCTTGAGGTCCTTTTCCACTTGTGTGCGCCATGTCGTGCGAGGACGTCCTCTGCTGAGCTGTCCCAATGGCTCAGTGTCGAAGACTATTCGGGCCGGAGCTGTGGTTTCCATCCGCTCTACAGGACCTAGCCATCTTAAGCGTTGGATCCGAAGACGCTTAACTATATGCATGCCGCTGTACAGCCCGTACATCAGCGCAAACAGAACCAAAGATCGCAAGCAGAACTTTTCTCTCAGAACAACCAAGAGCTTCTTCATCCGCTTTCAATTGCGTCCATGTCTCTGCGCCATAGAGCAGGACTGAAATGATCAGGGTTTTATACAAAGTCAATTTGGTGTTTCGAGAGATGGCTCTGTTACTCAATTGCCTCTTGAGCCCAAAAAAGCAGCGATTGGCAATAGTTATGCGCTTGGTCTTGGTAGTAGTGTTGTTGTCCCTATTTACTCCAGAGCCTAGGTAGACGAAGTCCTGGACTACCTCAAAGTTTCTGCTGCCCAATATGACGATCTTTCCGAGAGAGACAGCATGTACTTTGCCCTGGTTTATCGCTAGACCCATTTTAGCCGCTTCAGGTTCAATGCCATCAAACGCCTCATTGGCGGCTCGTTGCGTTTATCCAATCACGTCAATGTCGTCCGCGTAAGCAAGCAGTTGAACGGACTTTTGGAAGATCGTGCCTCGGGTGTTTACGTTAGAGTTTCGCACGATCTTCTCAAGTATGATGTTAAAGAAGTCACATGACAGCGTGTCGCCTTGAATAAAACCTTTTTTGACATTGACGGTCTCGGTGAGTTCGTTACCGACCTTGAGGGAGCAGCGAGAGTTCTACATCGTCATCCTGCGATTGTAGCCGTGCGACGTTAAATGTCTGGGCAGCATTTTGATGGCTTCGCGTGGTCCGGGAAATCCTCATTCGGAGTTTGGCCACACATAGATAGCGCCTCGGAACGTCCGGACGTCCAAAATGCTCCTAGAATGTCTTGCGTCAATATAATCTATTTGGTTGATGGTAAATTGATCTGGGGATCGCCATGTTCCTTTGTGGGTGTTAAGGTTTTGGAACCATGTGCTTGCTACATTAAGGTTGCGCCCCGCGGTGAAGTCGATTAGCCGTGGTGGTGTCGTGCAGGCTGTGTCGTCTGACTGCGCTGCCAAACATGCCCTCCTCGCCCAACTTTGCGTTAAAGTCACCAAGGACGACGATCTTGACGTCAAAGCTAGGACATTGCTCGTAAATTTTGTCAAGGAGCTCGTAGAAGCAGTCTTTGGCTGCGTCATCTTTCTCCTCCGTCGGGGCGTGCGCACATTGCACACGTACGAAACCAGGTGTTTCTCGTTTTCAAATATAACACATTTCTTGATTCCAAATCTGGAAACAAGAGCTTAAAAAAGTCCCCAAAGCCCTGCACACCGTTTCACTAAAGCCCTAGTTGTTGAAATGGATTTTCAGCTTTAAGATCCCCATAGTCAGTTCATCACTCACCAAGTCCCATACCCAACGCCTAATTCAATTTGTCCAAAATCATTGAGATCAAATGTAATAAATTGAATCAAATTAAGAACTGTCATAGTCAGGCCAAGTGAAATGTGTCAACAAACACTTCTCACTTCAGATGAACAGCACTGAAGTTGATTACTGCTAAGCAGACTTGACTTGCAAACAACGGACAATACCCCACTCTTCGCACAGTTATCGTGTGTCCCATTGCCACCATGAGCACAATAGTATACAGTCACTGACAGTGGTGGCAACATGGACAGGCCGGGAAGCGGCAGAAAAGCAAAAGCAATCAAATATGAAACATAAATTTCCGGATGTTCTTCGGAGCGATCCCGCCACCGTCCCCGCATGTCGTGTCAAGGAAAGCTGTCAAATGCAGATGTATTTTAATAAGCAGATGTCCAAAAATTTCAACATCCTTTTTCGTTCTAACTTTTTTCTTTTTTTACTACTCACTCTGTTCCCTTGGCGGGTGGTTTTGGGGCTTGATGATGTAATCGAGGGACTGGGTCGAGCTGGAAATTACTGCGGAAGTAATTTGTTTCGGCTGACTGTGGTTATGCTGGGAAATAGAAAATAATTTCACGGGAGCGCATACAACGAGCGCTCTCGGCGTTGCTCAGAGATACGGGGCCGATGATAAGGATGAAGGATATGGGAGAATGTTTGGAGTAAGCATGGCGCGGCGCGGCGCACCCGAAAACAGATCTGAATCTGAGTGGAAGAGTCCCTGCGGGCCAAGTTGTTAGATATTATCACTTCCACCTCGTCCTTCCCGTGATTGGATGTACTTCAAAAACCAGAGAGTGCCTTATCAAAAATGCATGGCAAAATGTATACCCAGTGGTGCCTGATACATCCCCTGGTTCACACGCGGAACGCAAGTGATGCCACTACAACGGAAGTTACTTTGTTTATTTGGTGGGCACGATGTCTGAAAGATAATGGATATGTATTGTCGTGGCCAAGTACTCTGGGGTGGCTTAATTGTGTAAACGGAAGTGGTCATGAAAATTCAGAAGATATCGAGACACTCTGGTATGTGCGTGTTTTTTGTATAAGAACCATGCTCCACTTAGACATTTGTGATCCGTTGTGCTGTCCCTTTTCGGCTTTGCAACCTGGGTCCTTTGTTGATCTTACTACATTCCCTCGAATGGAACTTAGAGTCAGTCTAAGATGTCCGCTTGGATAATTTTATGGCGCCCGCTGGATAGCTCTCAGAACACCCGGTGTGAGGTGAACCAATGCATGCAACGTTTCCAATGCGGATGTACGTAGGACTAGCAACTCGTCAACATGTGTTACCAAAGAGCAAGCAGCCTCGGAAGAATGAAAAGAGCCTCAACGACGATACGACCCGGAAAAGGACAACGATTTTCCAGTGTGCTCCTGGAACGTAAGAACAGTCTTCACTCCAGGGGCCGTTCATAAACCAGAAATAATTCTCACGCAGTACAAGGAGAATATTACTTCAGCACTTCAGTAAAAACGCTGGATATTGCAAGGGGTATAGGTATAGGTGTAGAAAGAGTGCGACATATATTACAGCTGTCTCAAAAGAATGCACTTTTTTAGATGCGGATTCGTCGTGGGAAAACGGCTACGATCGACGGTCATCGATTTTAAACCGATAAACGGTTGTAATCCGTATCCAATGCAGATTCTACAACATCCGCCTGATAAGTACACACGCCCCTACCGACGATGCTGAGGACTCTGTCAAAGAGGACTATTACGACTCGGTGCCTACAAAGACTGTCCGTAAATCATAGTCGCAGACCTTCATACTAAAATCGGTAAGAAACACATCTTTGGCGGAGTGATCGGAAAGCACAGCCTCCACGACACGACAACAGACAACGGCTGCCGACTCACTGACCTGACGACAGGCTGTAATACGATCATAAGTAGCACAAGGTTCCCTCGCAAAAAAATCGACACAGCAACCTGGCGATCTCCGGTTGGTCGAACGGCCAATCAAATCGATCATGTGCTTATTCAGGGAAGAAACGCGTCAAATATCTTGGAAACGTCGACTCTGACCAATTTCTGTGGCAGCAAAATTCAGAGCTCGACCGTCCAATGTTAGAAAGCTGCATTAGCCGAACTTTTGACATTGGGAGCATAAGCACACCGGAGATTGCCGGAGTCTACGAAGAGCAATTATGTGAGAGACTCTCCAGTATGCCTACGTCAAGTGCCAACGAGATGTGGTTGCATTGCAGCTCAGCCATCGAAGTGGTAGCGATAACTAGCTCAGGTTACCTACCACGCCCGACAAGAAACCCGTGGTATGATGGCGAGTGTGAGCAGAAAAACGTACAACTGACGAGGCATACCAAAAAGCGCTGCAACGGAAAACAGAGGAGTACCGGGCTAGAAGACGGGAGAGAAAAGGCGTCTACGCCTGAAGAAAAGGTCTCTCGCAACCTCCCGGCTAAATGATATCGAAGAGGCTAGAGACAAGCAAAAAATATGGGCCTTTTACAAAAAAACCAAAAGCCTGCCCAAAGGCTTTAGGAAAGGCACCCAAGCTCCGTAAACGAGTAACGGACTCGCAGGGAATGGATGTTTTTAAGCAGCATTTGTAACAGCTGCTTAGAGACCTGGCCAGGAGATAGGGAAGCATGAAATCCCAATTCCAGTCGACGAAGTAGTCCTCCCGTTAAAGTGGTGAAGAACAACAAAGCCGCAGGCTCAAATGGCTTACCATCAGAGGTCTTCAAAGCTGAAGGCATTGCATATGGGCATTCATCAAATCATCTGCCAAATTTGGGAGGACGAAAGCATGCCCGGCGATTGGCAGCTCCATATGTCCCCATCTACAAAAAAAAACCGATCCTACTTGCAACTACTAAATCCCTATTCAGCGTCGTCTACAAAATCCTATCCAGAGTGCGTCTATAGCCGTATTGCAACGCACTAATCGGCAGGTAGTAGCGCGACATCCGCCCGGCAAATCGACTATAGACCAAATCTTGGCACAAAGGTAGATCCTGGAGAAGACCAGCGAGTTTCAAATCGATACTCACCATCTTTTCATCGATTTTAAAGCCGCATTCGAGAGCATTCATCGCAAGGAGCTATTCGAAGCGATGGCCGAATTAAGGATCACGGGAAAATTAATGCGGTGTTGTCGCACCACGCTAACACATACGCGATGCAACGTGCAGTTCAACGCAAGGACGTTACAAAATCAAGCAAATAACTGGAACACTTCTGAATCCTCTCACCTTGCCATCCTCGTTATTTTCGTAGCTCCAAAAATGTCCACAACATTTTCAAGTTCCTCGAGATCAAACGAAACGCAATACCTTAATTTTAGCCCAAAAGCACTTCGCTCCTCCCTTTCAAACTTAAAGCAAAAACGAAAACGAATCCCATTAAAATAGTTCGTCCCGACACGAGGCTAACGACTTAAACATTTCATTTGCATTAAGAACCAAATGCACTTTTGTCGTCTCCCACAGCCCACAATGCCGCAGGACATTTAAGAGGATGGAATTAAAAGGACTTAACAAATTACACTGACACAAATCTGTGCGTTACAATTTATTTCACCCAAATGTGCATGCGTGCGCGCGTGTGTTTATGCAGCACACTTAATTGCGACAAACACTTACCGTATACAATTGTGCAAAACATACTCCAGCCACAAGAGTCCTTAACCCCCATTCGTCTGCTGCTGTAGCAGAGAGTGAAACAATGGCGTCGGCATTACGAGGACAAAAGGATTAAAGGGAAACCACTCGTACCAGCAAAACCAAAAAAAAAACTTAAATGGAATACAATGACGGTCGGTACGAGTACTTTGTTCTGCGGATATTCTTCGGTAAATTTATTTTTACAGCACCACTTCATCGAGTGTCCTCGGATGGCACACACTTCTGCTGCCTCAAAATGGAAAAACAAATGAGTTCAAAATTCGTCGGCATATCAATGTTATTGTGCATGAAACTGACAACATCTGACCAGGAAAACAGGAAAACAGGAAATTGGACAATTGCGAAGACCGGGGTGCTTTCCGGCGCGGATAATGAGTGAAATTTAAAACAAAGTGTCATCCATGTCACATTATCGGTTTAAGAGACGCCATATCCATTTCCTAGTCTCACTGCGAGGTGAGACTCACTGCGAGGAGTGAAATCTAGAGTACCTGGTCTCATTTGGCAGCTGTGGCAGTTGGAAGATGGACAATGAAAACTATCAAAAATGCTTTGCTTACTACCAGAGACTGTGACATCACCAACCGTGTGCATAGTACATAGGTAGCCCCTATCGGACAGCTGTCGCGATTAAAGGATGAAGATAGATACCGGCAAATACTCAAGAGATGCAGATCGACATCCACCACCTATTCATTGACTAGCTAGCATTGACCAGTATACAACACTATACAACGCCATGCCTAGTTTTGACTCTCCTGCCAAACTCGTCAGGCTGTGCAGAATTGCGATGGAAGACTCTCGCTGCTCCATCAAGGTCGGTAACGAACTCGACAAGACCTTCAGTGTCAAAAAAGGTTTTAGGCACGGCGACACGCTGTCATCATTCAACATCATACTTGCGAAACTCAAACGTAAACACCCGAGGCACGATCTTCCAAAACTCGACGACATTGTCTGATGAGACCGAATAAATCGACATTCGAATTCAATTTTTAATAATTGCTAATTTATTCGATTGTGGAATTCATTCGCAATCGCTCATCGCTAGTCAGAACGTCACACATAGGCGGCTATAACTTAGTCGTGGTAAGGACTGCCACGACTCTTCTTTGGGTTCAAGACGCTGATGATCCCTGTCGTGCTCTATGTTGTGAGAGCCTGGACTACCTCAAGAGCGGGTGAAGACGCGCTTGGTCTTGCCGATATGGTTTCTGGTGAAGAAGACTTAGCAACGAACTGTGCGGGCCATCGTCTGCGGATTCAACGCCTACGATAGTTGGGCCAAGTGGAGCGAAGGCAGCTAGCCAAAGATCTTAATGGTTGGACAGTGTTTTTGTTTGTGGCCCAGATCCACCCCGGACAGTAGCGCCACACAAGGAAAAAGAAGATTTCTTAGCCGTTCCAAACTTACTGGGGACTGAAGTGCCACCAATATTAAACGGTTTTATTATTATATCCTTCAATTAACTTAAGATCGTTATTTTTTACAAAAATATTATCAGTCCTTAGGGAAAAAATGTCTTTTCATTCTAAAGCACATTGTGGCTCTTTTCATTCGATAGTAATATATTATATGTGGGGCCTACAACCCGTAAAGGGACATCGACGCGCAGTTGTTGCTGTATTTGCGATTGCCGATTTTGTCACGTTCTTCTCATCAATGACATCAAAAATGATATGTGATATCCACCCACTCACTTGTCTCCGCTTCCACAACCGAACTTGAATCATCACCCAACATTGCATCATACTTCCGCCCAATCACATATAAAGTCAGCAGTACTCAATACAAATGGTATTCCCTAACAAGTCCGTGAAAATGGTACATGTACAAGCAATGTGCTGTCAAAAGGTAGATGCTTTCTGTTCCTTGATTTCTGAATGAAGTACTTCCAACTGATCGAAAAATCACATCACAATAGCTGTCAATCAACATATGGTTAGTCACTGCTGACTACAATGCATTTTCGTACTTCCCCTGCGGGTAATTTATTTCCCTCATAGGCTTGCAAACCAGTTTCTTGTTGTTTCTCATTATATCAAGATGAATGGCTGCATGGCTGAGATCGACTTCTGCAAGCTTCAGTAGTAATTTGTCTACGCTCACGTAAAGGTCTTCGACACTGAATCATGTCTTTTAAAACATTATTTATTTTCTTGTGTGTACTATCCTTGGTATGTTTTGGTCTTCTCAAACTTGGCCGTTCGGAGTCGGCATAAAACTGTAATTCCCTTCCACTCGTGTGAGAACAATGGCACGCACAACACGAGTGGTTGCTGAGAAGCTAGGCCCTGGCTCTCTATGGGCTGTAGCGCCACCCATATTGTTATTGTTATTACGCCTCACTAAGAACTTAAATTAGAACTTTAATTACTTAATTTTACATAATGAATTGTTCAGGGTGTCATACGTCCTACATCCTTTCCAAAGAAAGTGCTGATTGTTTTAAGTCCAGCGCTACACCGTTTCGTTGTAACAGCTGCACAGTCTTAAGACGCCCTTCTCTTCATTCGCAAGTTCCGGTGGTTCCAAAGAAAGCAGTAGCAACACTCTCTCAGCAGCTAAAGAGTCTACCCACATCACTGACAGCAAGGACCTTCAATACACTCTTCGATTAATTTATGAACAAATTTCGAGCTTCGAAGAAAGAAACCTTAGACTTGTGTGGTTAATGAAATCGAAGGAAAATCTAGTAACTGAGAAACTCTCTCTGTCTCCTCTTATTAAACTTCAGAGTCGGACTGCAGACTGCAACAATAGTTATTTTTCCTTTCTTTGCATTTTTCGACTGTCATTAATTCAGGAGAAACAGCAATCCTTTTCCTATTATATATTCACAAAAACATGGGTCAATCAAAGGACACAGTAGTGTAAATGAAACTGAATAAAAACTCGTTAATTCAGTTCAAGATGACACATATTTCAATGACGCAGCAATTACAATTCTCAATACAATTCTCTCGTCGAATTTCACCCTGTCACGGTTTTTAATGTATCAATGCCCAAAGCTGGTGACGATAGAAATATCGTCTCTGTTGTCGTTGCTGGTGACACTGACTTGTCAACTGGTGAGAAGCGACTCCGAACGGCCAAGTTTGAGAAGTATTCTATAAGCATTGCCAGTACATCGAAACTCTTAGCGTTAGACCATGTGGAAAAGTTAGTGGAGGGAGTGGAAGAGGGGGACGATCATTAAGTTTCCGAAAATAATAGCTCTTGAACGGATCAAAGAGCATTTAAATTCAACTCTCGATGTCGGACATGCGGGTTTCTGCGCTGGATCGGATCGTTATTGAGCAATGCGTTGAGTATAGGTCTCCGCTGCATCTATAGTTCATAGACTTCGAGAAGGCTTTCGATTGCTTGAGTCGAGATACTATGTGGTCGGCTTTGCGCAGGAGAAGC
Source organism: Eristalis arbustorum (assembly GCA_916610145.1). Classification (NCBI taxonomy): domain Eukaryota; kingdom Metazoa; phylum Arthropoda; class Insecta; order Diptera; family Syrphidae; genus Eristalis; species Eristalis arbustorum. Next base: position 63,754,690 of record OU744316.1, read on the forward strand.
ATTCTAACGAGCTATTATAAAGGCTACATGTGAAGGTAGCAAGTGTCAGAGGAATTTGAGATCCAAAATGGAGTTCATCAAGGGTGCATACTGTCACCACTATTGTGTCTGGTGGTTATCAGCGATGTACTTCGTGAAGCATTGATGGAAGGAAATAATGGCACTCGATGGACCCTAAACACATATGCTGACGATGTTTGTCTCCTTTCGCATCGGATAATGAATTTTTATTTGATGATTCATTATTCGGAAGCAGAGGCAAACAAAGTGGGGCTAAAAGTGAATACAACAAAATCTAATTCTGACAACCGCGCCCAACTGAACATTGCCGGGCAGGAAGTCGGCAATGTTAAACAGCTCTCCATATTTAGGAAGTGTGGTCTCGGCGGTGGCACCGAACTTGACGTGAGCAACAAAATCCGGAAGGCTACATAGACTAAAGAACCGAGCTGCGACTGTTCCGCTCTAACGTAAAGCCGGTGCTGCTATATGGAAAGTAACACGATCATCACACGGAAGCCGCATTTTTTCGTAAACAGATGCTTAAGAAACATCCTTACGCTTTTTTTAGCCGATCCGTATCTCTAACGCCAATGTGGAAAGTAGCGGGACGCCCTAGGCAAACATGAAGCAGGACAGTTGAAAAGGAATCGAGTTCTTTGGAAATGAGTCGGATGGATCTCAAACGCGTTGTCCCTTAAGGGCTTAAAGGACATAAGTAAATAAGTAAATGTCGTGTGCACTTTTCTGAATCCATACCAATGATTGGATAGACACGACTGTAACCGTCTTCTCGAATGGTTTGTCGTAGATAATTCCTTCAAGCTTCTTGCCCTAATGTGTCCAGTGCACATAGTGGGCGATCCAAACATCGTCAGTCAGCAATTGAAGACACATTTGGGGCGCCAGTCTTCAAGAACGACTATTGGCATAAGACGATCGGTTTCTAAGCGTGGTTTAAAAAATCCGCAATTCGTTGGTTATCATTAAGTTTCCGTTGGGACTGTCAGGGAATCCTTTCACATCCTAAATGAAATCACCTCTGGACCGTTAGATATTCATCCCCGATGTGGCAACAACCAGAAAAGTAATTAGCTGCAGTCAAAGTTTATCAGGTGTCATTGCAGCTCCCCGCCAGTCTTGCCGAATACTCGCATTAAAGCTGTCAGATGGGGCAGAACAAAAAAAAAAAAACGTTAAACTGTTCCTTGTCCTTCCATCCAGTCTTCTCCACCACCACACCGGGGAAATGATTCCCTGTGAAGTCGAGGCACTGCTTGCCTTCACAATATTTACTTAACGTCCGGCTGCTTACTTGTTTCCCTCACCAGGTGTCCGTTTTTCGGATCGAAAAAATAAAGTTTGAGTCATTGCCCCCACCATCAGCAACATCCAGAAGTCATTTTTCGCTTTGTGACTCGTCGAGGACTTCAGCGGACAGGAGTCGGGGAAACCGAGATGAAGGGCGCAAATGGGGCAGGACTTGTAATTTTCTTGATAAATATTTATCTCTCTGTTTGATGATGACCAGCGGTGGAGTTCTTTTAGGAGTTGAGTCCACGGAAACATCTGTCTTCTCAGATGACAGCCGTCCGGTGTTTTTTTCCTGTTTCGTGACTTTGATCTTATCTTCTGTCTAGGATTCTTTGTTCAGCTTCAACGTGTATCATAATACAAATGAGTTTTGCCCAGTTTATCGAATGCGGGAGATGACAAAACACAATAACGTGAAGGGTCGTCGGTGCCTTCGTGATGACGATGAGGATGCTGCCGGGCCATGTCACATACTCGACTGCGACTTATTTGTTTTTGCGTGACAATTAAATTTGGCCAGACGACGTCATGACATTTCGGTGACCATAGTCATTGTTTAAGTTAAGCACTTCGGGGAGGATTACGTTCGTTTTCGTGCCTTGTGGGGAATCTGCTGCCAAGAAGCACCTTCTGCAGTTCACACATAACGAACACAGTCGTGCCAGTTCTAAAACGCTAATCAAAAGGCTAACCTCTCGCCAAATTGACTGGATTCCCTCAATCCACGAGAGAGAGAGAGAGATCATTGCAAGCCCCGCAACAGTGTTCGCTAACAGGTTTTGCTCAATTTATCTCCATTTCTCAAAACCCATCAGCCAGTCTAGTCCAGGTGGGTTCATTCTTCTTGCCCTCTAGAGGATTACCTCCCCACCATGCATGGCGTTTCGCTGTTAAATCGAAATCAGCAGAATGTGCAGTTTTCATCTGACGACGGGAGAGGGATTGTCGCTAATCGCATTTCCATCTGCTCCTCGGTCTTGTGTAATTTGAATGGACGTCCGTCCATTTGTGGTTGACCCGAAATGGAGAGGTAATTGATTCAAAGCGTGACGGCCTTTCATTTGAAGTGCATAGACGCGAATAATTGTTGTGGCAACGCCTCGAAAGGGGGTATTTCTATGCAATTGAAATAGTCGGCACATAGCCGGCCGTGGAACGCCAGAGAGAGGAAAATCTCTTTAGAAAATATGAAGAGAAGCAACGTGTGTAGGTGGAGGGCATGGGCCTGTGCATCCAGGGCAAAGTTGTTGATTGCTCTCAACTTGGCGAGATGCCAGCAACGATCCCTGTAAATGCACAGGTCAAGTTGACATACAGCCTCCCCGCGGCGCCCTCTGGATAACCTCTACTGCAGCCGCTTAGAGGTGAACCAATGTATGCAGCGACCCCTTGTCCGGGGGCTTAAACCAGGACCCGGTCCTCCAGGTTCGGGGGTTTCGCGTGGGGTTAACTTCCCCACCGTGTAAAACTCGCAATAGTTCAGAGACGGCAACAAGCCTCGGATACGGATGACCCTACTGCTGACGACCATGGACAACGAAATAAGGACAACGATTTTCGGTTCTGCACGTGGAATGTGAGGTCACTTAACAGACCACGTGCAGCCGATGAACTTGCGGAGGCCCTAGAAGCCTATAAGGCTGACATCACCGCCATCCAAGAGGTACGATGGGATGGGCCGGGCAAAAAGAGGATGAAAAACTGCGACATATATTACGGCGATTGCTACAAAGAGCGAAGGCAGCGCTTGTTTGGATGCGGTTTTGTTGTTCGAGGCAGACTTAGGCAAGAAGTCTTAAGCTTTAGATACATAAGCGAACGCCTCACAACAATCCGCATCAAGGCAACATTCGGCAACATCAGCCTAATTTGCGCCCACGCCCCAACGGAGGACAAAGACGATGATAGCAAGGATGACTTCTATGATCTCCTAGAAAGAACATACGATCAATGCCCCAGCTACGACACCAAGATCGTTCTAGGAGATTTTAATGCAAAGCTGGGCAAGGAAGAAATCTTTGCTAGAGTCGTCGGTAAACACAGCCTACACGACAACACGTCCGACAATGGACTCAGGCTGATGGACTTCGTGACGGGGCGAAACCTCACTGTAGCCAGCACGCGGTTCCCTCACCTCAACATTCACAAAGGGACCTGGCGGTCCCCTGATCAATCAACCGTCAACCAGATTGATCACATTGCGATCGACGTCAGACACTCCTCCTGTGTCCTCGATGTCCGAACGTTCCGAGGTGCCAACATCGACTCGGATCATTACCTTGTTGTAGCCAAGGTCAGAACTCGGATATCGATTGTACAACGGAGTAGAGCAAGACCAAAACAGTTTGACGTTGGAAAGCTACAATCGCAATCGACCGCTGGGAACTTCTCCGATCGAGTCTCCCTGAAGCTCTCAGAGAGTCCAACCCTGCCAGGCGAAACAATCGACGAACAGTGGAACCGTTGTCAAAACGCCATCAGAGAAGCTGCCTGTGATGTGAAGGCCAGCCAGAAAAATCCCTTGATTTGACAACGAGTGCCAGCAGGCACATTTTGCGAAGCTAGCAGCATATAAGGCGACGCTGGATAGAAGGACGAGAGCGGTTCGTGAGCTCTACGAACTTAAAAGAAGGGAAGAGCACCGGCTTCTCAAAAAGAAAAAGAAGGAGCATGAGAAGCGCGCGATCGAGGAAATGGAGAGGTGGTACGGCAGAAATGGTGTCCGAAAGATTCACCAGCGAGTGGAACAACTATCCAAAGGGTACAAACATCGGACAGAAGCATGTCGGAACGAAGAGGGACAACTCGTAGTAGAGTCGCAGTCGATGCTGAGAATCTGGAAGGACTGGAAGGACACTTCTGCAGACTGTTTAGCGTCGAAGACACAAATACCGCTGTCAGGCAGAATGATCCACTCCACGCAATGGACGACGATAAAAGAAAATTCCGTCCCCCAGAGCTAGACGAATTCAAGAAAGCGATATCGAGACTAAAGTCGAACAAAGCTGCTGAAGCGGACGGATTGTCTGTGGAACTCTTTAAGGCAGCTGGAGATGATCTGGTCGGGTGCATGCAGCAGCTCGTCTGTAGGATATGGTCGGAGGAAAGCATGCCCGACGAGTGGAATCTTAGTATCGTTTGCCCGATCCACAAGAAAGGAGACCCCTTTGACTGCGCCAACTATCGGGGGATAAGTCTCCTTAACATCGCATACAAAATCTTCTCTGCCGTTCTGTGTGAGCGCCTGAAACCATTCGTCAACAACCTGATAGGTCCTTATCAGTGCGGTTTCAGGCCTGGGAAGTCCACTATCGATCAAATTTTCACATTACGGCAGATCCTCGAAAAAACCCAAGAGATGCAGATCGACACCCACCACCTATTTGTCGACTTTAAGGCCGCATATGACAGTGTGCATAGAGACGAGCTATACAACGCCATGTCTAGTTTTGACATCCCTGCCAAACTCGTCAGATTGTGCAGGATGACGATGGAGAACTCTCGCTGCTCCATCAAGGTCGGTAACGAACTCACCGAGACCTTCAATGTCAAAAAAGGTTTTAGACAAGGCGACGCGCTGTCATGTGACTTCTTCAACATCGTGTTGGAGAAGATCGTGCGAAACTCACACGCCAACACTAGAGGCACGATCTTCCAGAAGTCCGTTCAACTGCTAGCATACGCGGACGATATTGACGTGATTGGCCGAACTCAGCGAGCAGTCAATGAAGCGTTTGCTTGTATTGAGACGGAGGCGGCAAAAATGGGTTTAGCGGTGAATGAGGGCAAAACAAAGTATATGCTGTCATCAAGAAAGGACACACAACATCGACGACTCGGTCAGAACGTCACCATAGGCAGCTACAACTTCGAGGTAGTGAAGGACTTCGTCTACCTCGGCTCCCAAGTAAATAGTGCGAACAACATCAGTACTGAGATTAAACGCAGAATAAGTCTTGCCAACCGCTGTTTCTTTGGGCTCAAGAGGCAATTGAGTAGTCGAGCCCTCTCTCGAAAGACCAAGCTCACCTTATATAAGACCTTGATCATCCCTGTCCTGCTGTATGGCGCGGAAGCTTGGACTATCTCAAGAGCGGATGAAGACGCACTTGGTCTCTTCGAGAGAAAAGTTCTGCGTTCAATCTTCGGTCCTGTTTGCGTTGAAGGTTCTTGGAGAAGGAGATTCAACCACGAACTGTACGGGCTGTACAGCGACATGAGTCTAGTCAGGCGTCTACGGATTCAACGCCTAAGATGGCTAGGCCATGTAGAGCGCATGGACAACACTGCTCCAGCCCGAAGAGTCTTCGACTCCGAGCCAGTGGGACAACGCAATAGAGGACGACCACGAACCCGATGGCGCACTCAAGTGGAAAAAGACCTCAACCAACTTGGAGTGCGAAATTGGAGGCAGCTGGCTAAAGAACGTGCCAGCTGGAGAGGATTGTTGACCGAGGCCCAGGTTCTCCCCGGACTGTAGCGCCACAAGAAGAAGAAGAACGTGTGTAGGTTCAAAAAAAGCCATCCACATTTCGAACCGGACCATTTCCTTATTAAAGATGAGGTTATCAAGAGAAGTGAGGAGTCGAGAAAGAACACTACGGTTTGACGTTGGAAAGCTAAAATCGCAGTCGAACGCTAGGAACTTTGCCGACCGAGACACCCTGAAACTGTCTGAAAGTTCAACGCTGCCTGCACATTCAATAGAAGAAGAATGGAACGTTGTCAAAAAGCCATCAAAGAAGCTGCCACTGATGTGCTGGGTTTCATGACACCACGCAGAAGGAACCCATGGTTTGACGACGAGTGCAAGCAGGTACATACAGCCAAACAGCAAGCCTACAAGGTAACTTTGCATCGAACAACGAGAGCTATTGATGAGCTCGAACAGCAGAGAAGGGAAGAGAACCAGATTGTCAGAAAGAAAAAGAAAGAGGATGAGAAGCGCGCGGTCGTGGAGATGGAGAGGTGTTACGACAGGAAGGAGGTCCGAAAGTTTTACCAAAAGGTAACGAGTATCTGGAAGGGTCTAAACCTTCGAACCGAAGTCTGCAGGGACAATGGACAACTAGTAGTAGAATCGCAGTCGATGCTGAGAATTTGGAAAAATCATTTCTGTAGACTGTTAACCGGTGCCGCGATGACGACACAAATTCCGCTGTCCATCAGAGTTTTTCACTCAATTTGGACGATGATGAACACGAATTCCGTACACACGACTCAGACGAAGTCAAGAAAGCGATATCTAGACTGAAGTCCAACAAAGCTTCTGGAGCAGAGCTGTTTAAAGCTGCTGGAGATGACCTGGTTGAGCGCATGCGTCAGCTCATCTGAGAGATATGGTCGGTGAAATGCGTCCGATAAGTGTAAGCTTAGTATCACTTGCCCGATCCCCAGGAAAGAAGACCCCTTTGACAGCGCTAACTATCGAGGGATAAGTCTCCTTAACATCGCCTACAAGAACTTCTCTGCTGTTCTGTGTGAGCGCCTGACACCATTCGTCAACAACACGATGCGTCCCTATCAGTGCGGTTTCAGGCCTGGAAAGTCCGCCATCGATCAAACCTCACATTACAGCAGATCCTCGAAAAAACCCAAGAGATGCAGATCGCACCAACCACCTATTTGTCGACTTTAAAGCCGCATATGACAGCGTGCATAGAGACGAGCCATACAGCGCCATGTCTAGTTTTGACTCTCCTGCCAAACTCGTCAGGTTGTGCAGGATGACGATGGAGAACTCTCGCTGCTCCATCAAGGTCGGTAACGAACTCACCGAGACCGTCAATGTCAAAAAAGGTTTTAGGCAAGGCGACACGCTGTCATGTGACTTCTTTAACATCATACTTGAGAAGATCGTGCGAAACTCAAACGTAAACACCCGAGGCACGATCTTCCAAAAGTCCGTTCAACTGCTTGCTTACGCGGACGACATTGACGCGATTGGACGAACACAGCGAGCCGTCAATGAGGCGTTTGATGGCATTGAAGCGGAGGTGGCTAAAATGGGTCTAGAGGTAACCAGGGTATATGCTATCATCCCGGAAGGACGCACAACATCGACGTCTCGGACAGAGCGTCATATTGGGTAGCAGAAACTTTGAGGTAGTCAAGGACTTCGTCTACCTAGGCTCTGGAGTAAATAGAATAATACAACACCAGTGCCGAGATCAAGCGCAGAATTACTCTTGCCAATCGCTGCTCCTTTGGGCTCGAGAGGCAATTGAGTAACAGAGCCATCTCTCGAAACACCAAGTTGACTTTGTAAGCATTGATCATCCCAATCCTGTTCTCTGGCGCAGAGACATGGATGCAATTGAAAGCGGATGAAGAAGCTCTTGGTTGTTTTGAGAGAACAGTTCTGCGTACGATCTTTGGTCCTGTTTTCGCTGATGGCGTTTGGAGGAGAAGGTTCAACCACGAACCGTACGGGTTGTACAGCGTCATGAGTCTAGTCAGTCGTCTACGGATTCAACGCCTAAGATGGGTAGGTCATGTAGAGCGGATGCGAAGAGTCTTCGACACCGAGCCATTGGGACAGCGCAACAGAGGACGCCCTCGCACTAGATGGCGCACACATGTGGAAAAGGACCTCAACCAACTTGGTGTGCGTAACTGGAAGCAGCTAGCGAAAGATCGTGCTGGCTGCAGAGCCATGTTGGCTGAGGCCCAGGTCCACCCCGGACTGTTGCGCCAATCAAAGAAGAAGAATACTCTTTGAGCACTGTCAGTAACTCGAAGGATGTGGGGCCGTAAAAATGATTTGTCTCGCACAGAACAGGAATAGAAACTTGGGGTCGACGCACATACCTACAACGCCAAGGGCCACCATTTTTTGGTGGTTTGGTTAAAACTTGGGTGCAGCGAACAGTTCGCTGCAAACGTTCCCCCGGTGGCCGTATGGACGAAGTCGATTTTTATTCAAACATGTTTTGAGTGCACATCAAGCCGATAATGAAGTTTTTTAAAAGTCGGAAGTGGTTCGCGTTTTACTTAAAAAAACGTTGTCAAGGACTTTTTTAAAACCCGCCAAAATATATACAATTTTGTTCAACCACATTCCAGTGAGATAAAGGAGTCTACAATACCAAATGCAAATCAGTCATCAATACAAAAAAAGCGATATTCGAATGCTTACGATTGTGACGCCGCGGGAAGAAACCGGAGAGAGTTCTCTCTAGCTTGTGGCTTGTGTGGCGAGTGATGCTTGTTTATATTCTTCCTCCTTTGCTTCCAATGGTGTCTTTGGGCGGCCTTTTGCTTATCGCTTCCTGGCAATCGCAGTGCAAGTCAACATGCAAATTTCAGACTCTCGTCCCAGACGACGTGCCGTAACCAACGGGGATTCCTTTGAATCCATACATCACCGCCTGAATCGACCACATCCTTGAGTAAGCGCACCTTCACAATCCAGCTCATCAATCTTCGCGCCAGAGTGTAAAACAAATACTACCCACCGCCAACATGCCAGATCAGAATTCCGTGACCAAACTTCTTAACAGTATTTCAGCTAAAGGTGAATGCCCCCTCACAATTAATGCACAGCACACTCACTTCCCCTCCCCAATCCGTCAAGGCCCACACTTAACCATAAGCGAAACATAATGACTTTGCGTGCAAAGCTAATCACTTCCCCCGGTAACCTTATCCAGTCCCCAGTCTCCGCTCGCATGTCGACGTTGCCATGTGTTAATGATGTGATCACCATTTTAATCACAACTGGACTGTGTATGAAGATTTGCCCAGTCCTCTTGCACCCAACGGACTTAAACTTGCTAATTAAGTACTTTCCAGGGCGGGGGAGCTCATATCCGGTCGTGAGAGTTCGTGTGTGATTGAGAACACGTGACGAACCCTGTCGCAGGCGGCTTTATAGCGACGCCGACGCACAAAATCGATTCGTTGAGCAACATTCTGCAAAAGGCCTACATATTGGCAACAATTCAACGAGAAAAGTTTGATCGGAGGAATAGTGTGTGTGTGAAGAGGAGCATCAAGTTTGGGCGTTCATTGCTGAACTGCTTAATGAGCGGGGTGTGGGCAACGGGAAATGGATCGAATGGACTTGTTTAACTCTACTCTACCATTCCACAGCGGAAGGCACATGTTCCACATTTTTGACATCGGCTGCAGGTGCATGTTCCTTCGCGTGGCTTTGTAAAGGTCAATGACTCAAGGGAATTTATTGTCTATGAGGACATCTTCTGGGATTTCTTTGGTAGGGATGAGTGCGTGTGTTACGTATCTGTACTCCCCAATAGTGAGATTTTTCGGTAATGGTGTCTGACTTGGGAGTGGCTGGGGTTTCCACGCAAAATTGTGTTGTCATGTGTTGTGTTTTTGTGTAGATGGATGCAATTCGACCATTGGTCTCTGCCTCGACCACTGACTCGATGAGCGTCCATCTAAAAGGCTGCTAGGTCTTGAGTGTTAAGGCACTTATCTAGAAGTGACCTTCGGGTTGCGAAAGTCTGACCAGAGGCTTTATTCTGGTACCATGGGAGATAGCTGGCCCGGAAAGGATAGCCGGTGCAGTTAGGCTCCCAAGCTAGGGAGAGGTAGGTTCCCTAGTGGGAGTATCATGATGTCTGTGGTTGCCCAAAATAACGGGAGCAAATTGCATACTAGGACCCTTTTAGAGTCTGTGGATGCTCGAGGTGTTAGACAGGCCTTGCCCTCAGCGAGGCTTGTGGTCGCCCTTAAGCGGCACTAAATTGTTACTGGGGTGGTAATTACCTCCTCAGGGCGGTGGTCAACGCTGAAATTTGCCAACAATTGGCCGGGTGTTCTATGAGGACACCCGAAGCTAAGATGTAACCATCCCTTCTCTTCCTCCCACTACATCCCATCTCTCCCTTTCCTTTTCGGTGGACTGGATCAAGGCGTCATACGATCCTTGACTGAAGACCCACCTGAAAAAATACCTCAGTCGCGAACGAAGTATCTGGGAGACCTGGCAAACTCCCAGATTAAACCTGTCTTAAGTGTGCAATGCGGTTCTCTGCACAGCCGGACCTTTCCTTTCTCCGCCACTCGTGGGACTCATAAGAAAATGGATATCGGTGCTCTCTCATCGGCTTCCTCGGCACTTCCTCTTCCAGGAAAACTTGCTCCTGAAGTGCTGACGGATGAGGCGGACTGTAAAAAGCCGCAGGGAACCTCAAAACCGCAACCTGCACGGTAACTCCCACTGAGAGTTCATGCAAGGAACCTGCAACCTCTGCCAGCATAGCTGCCTCATCCTCGAAGGTCCAAAGGTCTTCTTATAAAAGATTCAAGGAGAGGCGCTCCGCAGCCCTGGTTGGAAGGCTTTAAAGGCATTCCCCCGGAGAAGCTAAATGACAAAAACAAACGGTCTATAGCTTGCGCAACAAAAGTAGTGAACAGACATTCACACAGGACAGGACACTACGTCCAAACGCGCCAGGTCAGTGGAGGCGTAACCCTCGGAGCCCTAAAGGCAAAAACCGAGTGGTGAAATAACTAATCTCGCCAGTAAGCTCAACAGACCGTATGGTGAAGTGCTGAAAGGCGACAACACGCGGCATTAGATAGAAGCGGCGCTGACTGCGATGTCTCTCCTTTGAATTGGAAGAACGTGGAGTCGATATCTATATGAGCCTGGTGCTGGAAAACGTAGCTCTTGCAGCTGTAGCGCGCGACGGAGGCATCAGGGCATCAGGGCACCAGGCTCACTGTGAGCTTGTGACTCTCACTTGCCAAAGATCGGCTGATCTTTTTAAAAAGCCACTAGCAGGCTGGGAGAAATGTGGAAAGTTGCGCGGTGTCGTAACGAAGGATCAGATCCCCAGTAGACCACGGACCCGTACTCACCTTCCGTCGAATCCCGCTACTATCCTGAAATTCGTCCAACTCTGAAATCCAAGCAGTTCATCCATCTTCAACGGGATGGTCGCAAAGTTGGAGGAATTGCAAGGAGAAACCAGGGCCGCAGTGATTGTTATTTACAAAGAGTCACTGGACCCTTTTGCCAAATCGGAGGCTTTGGGACGATTACCCTAAGGCTATATAAGAAAGATGGCGAAACAGTTGCGAATGCGGAACAGCCTCCCTCCACCTCGAATCCTCAATCTGTACGTAATACACTGACGTCGATAGTCGAAGAGGAGAAAGACCGTCCTGCTACAGGCGAGCCTCTAACCTCTACTCTACGCTCCATCGAGGGGGAAACCACCGAAACCAACATGGAACCCATGGAGGTGGAGGAGGACGCCCTATGCCCCCGAGGAGTTAAAAGGCTTACAGAAAAAGAAGAAGAAGATCTGTGACGGCCCTGCCTTCCAGTTATCAAAGCTAAGCTGTCTTACATTCCAGATGACTTGATCTCTGTACCGGTGGTTCGATCTTTCTCTCCTTCTCGAACCAGGAGGCTCGGTTTCGAAAACCCTCTTTGCTGGAGCACTGGTGTCCATGCGCTCTATGTGGCCGAGTGTAGTGTTGTCGACGGATTTTGGCCTTTCGAACTACATCAACAGCTCATAGAGTTTGCGGTTGTGACTTCTCCTCCATTCGCCTTCGTCGCAGACGGGACCAAGAATCCGACGCAGAATTTTTCTTTCGAAGGCACGTAGAATCAGCTCTGCAATTTTACTTAGCGTTCACCTTTCGGCTCCATGGAACAGGACTCGAAGAATACTAGTCTTGTAGAGGATGATTTTGGTCCTTCGAGTCAGGATCTTCGAGCCCATTTGTTATGACAAACCGAAGAAGCATCGTTTGTCAAGGGCGATTTTACGTCGGTTCTCCTCTAGAATATCTTATTAACAAAGCAATATGTTCTTTAAAGTTCAAAAGAAATTCTTTCGTTACCACAGTCTAAGATGTTCACCATCTCTTTGAACCAAGAAGCAGCAACAAAAAAATACACTATGCTCGGCAATATTTGTGCTGCCTTCATGATTTTCAAACGTCCATCATCGGAGCCGTTTACAGCTTATGCCACAACTTCCGTACGTTAAGACACGACCGAATCGAATGTCCATTTGTTGGACTTTCCAACGTTGCTCCCTTGTCCCCACATGAGCAAATGGGAAAATCCCAATCACATTCCAATCGGCCGACTCGGACTATTCATGTGCGTGCGGGGCAGGACCATTTGTTTGCCTCAAATTGAATAATGCGATTTCTAGCGTCTCTTACTGGCAAAGGAAACGCTCCCTCATTGAATTGTGTTGTCCCTCCCAGCACCCATCGCCCCATCGAGGGCCTGCTAGTAGGTCAATGTGCGGCCGAATGACTAACGAAAGGGAATCCTTGAATAAACACAAGCTCCAAGGAGCAATGCGAAACAGATGACAAAGACAACGGCTGAAAGGATGATGCTGCGGGATTTGTTAGAACTGTCTAAAAATGAGATTAAACACTAAAGGGATTATCATGGTTTCGCTCCACACGATGCGGGGTACTTCCTCATTTAAAGTTTTCCTGTTTCCGTCGCTTTGTCGTGTTTCCTGCGGAATCTGGGGACTCGCACTGGATGCTTTTTTTCCGCTTCGTTAGTTGGTCTTACAGTATAGCTGTTTCAAATGGAAAGCAATTACAAGCCTCGGCTGCTTGAGAGGAGGAAAAAATACACCGTTAAGCCTCGGCAGAGATTAGATTTGAAAAATTGCTGCGAGTCCCTAGGTTTAATTTGAAATCTTCTGAAATTCATACACTCATCGGTTTCGTAATCAAAATGTAACAACCGCACAGGCACGGGGTGTGTTTGTGTGTACTCATCATCCGTCAGTTGCATGTTAATGACACACCGGCGGCACAAAAAGTCCAGAGCTTAAATATGCCAATGACATCGTTTTCCTTTCCGACACTGTGGACAGTTTACAACTTGTGATGAATATGCTCAGCGTTTTCTGTAAGTACTCGAACCTGGACGTGAACCTGAATAAATCGAAGGAAATGGTGTTCAGAGGCGGCGGTGGCGGATATTCTCATTACGAATGGTGCAGTGTATGTTGTTCGCGAGTAAAAGTACTTATGAGCCAAACTATACGAAGCCAAACGAGCAATATCATCGGTATGGGGTCGCTACATCAACAACAAGGATGTAACCCACAGCGCCTCACAAGAATCCGCATCAAAGCCACAATCGGCAACTTCAGCCAAATCTACGCCCACGCCCCAACGGAGGATTAAGACGACGATCGCTGTAAATTTGTTCCATCCGAGAGTCTCAAAATCGCATAATACATGAAGGAAAACATCACCACCGGTGTGTAGAGATTATAGGTAGGCCCAATGGCGTCGTTGTGACACTTGGAAGATGAAGTATGGAAACCTTTTAAAAATGCCTTGCTAAACACTGTAACTGACTCCTGCAAAGAACACATTATCAATGATCCAGCTACGACACCAAGATCGTCCTGACAGATCATAATGCAAGGCTGGGCAATGAAGTGGTCCTTGCTAAAGTCGTCGGAAAACACGGGCTTCATGACCGACAATGCACTCAGGTTGTTGGACTTCGTGACGAAGCGAAGTTTTTCTGTAGTCAGTACGCGCTTCTCTCACCTCAACATTTACAGAGTGACCTGGCGGTCCTCTGATCAATCAACCGTCAACCAGATTGAACACATTGCGATCGACGTCAGACACTCCTCCATTTACTTCCTTCCGACTCAGATCATTACCTGGTTGTAGCCAAGGTCAGAACTCGGATATCGATTGTACAAGGGAGTAGATTAAGGCCAAAACAGTTTCACGTTGGAAAGCTACAATCGCAATCGACCGCTGAGAACTTTCACGATCGAGTCTCCTTGAAGCTCTCAGAGATTCCAACCCTGCCAGGCGAAAGAATCGACGAACAGTGGAACCGTTGTCAAAACGCTATCAGAGAAGCTGCCTGTGATGTGAAGGCCAGCCAGAAAAATCCCTTGATTTGACAACGAGTGCCAGCAGGCACATTTTGCGAAGCTAGCAGCATATAAGGCGACGCTGGATAGAACGACGAGAGCGGTTCGTGAGCTCTACGAACTTAAAAGAAGGGAAGAGCACCGGCTTCTCAAAAAGAAAAAGAAGGAGCATGAGAAGCGCGCGATCGAGGAAATGGAGAGGTGGTACGGCAGAAATGGTGTCCGAAAGATTCACCAGCGAGTGGAACAACTATCCAAAGGGTACAAACATCGGACAGAAGCATGTCGGAACGAAGAGGGACAACTCGTAGTAGAGTCGCAGTCGATGCTGAGAATCTGGAAGGACTGGAAGGACACTTCTGCAGACTGTTTAGCGTCGAAGACACAAATACCGCTGTCAGGCAGAATGATCCACTCCACGCAATGGACGACGATAAAAGAAAATTCCGTCCCCCAGAGCTAGACGAATTCAAGAAAGCGATATCGAGACTAAAGTCGAACAAAGCTGCTGAAGCGGACGGATTGTCTGTGGAACTCTTTAAGGCAGCTGGAGATGATCTGGTCGGGTGCATGCAGCAGCTCATCTGTAAGATATGGTCGGAGGAAAGCATTCCCGACGAGTGGAATCTTAGAATCGTTTGTTCGGTTCACAAGAAAGCAGACCCCTTTGACTGCGCCAACTATCGAGGGAACAGCCACCTTAACATCGCTTACAAGATACTCTCTGCTCTTTTTTGTGAACGCCTGAAAAATATTCGTCAGTTTATCAGTGCGGTTTCAGGGCAGGGAAGTCCACCATCGACCAAATGTTCACACTTCGTCAGATCCTGGAAAAGATTTGAGAAATGCACATCGACACCCACCACTTTTTTTTCGATTTCAAGGCCGTATGTGACAGCGTGGATAGAGACGAGCTATACAACGCCATGTTTAGTGTTGACTCTCCTGCCAAACTCGTCAGGCTGTGGAGGATGACGATGGAGAACTCTCGCTGCTCCATCAAGGTCGGTAGGGAACTCACCGAAGCCTTCAATGTCAAAAAAGGTTTTAGGCAAGGCGACGCGCTGTTATGTGACTTTTTCAACATCGTCCTGGAGAAGATCGTGCGAAACTCAAACGTAAACACGCGAGGCACGATCTTCCAAAAGTCGGCTCAGCGAGCCGTAACTGAGGCATTTGCTAGCACTGAGACGGAAGCGGCTAAAATGGGTCTGGCGGTGAGTGAGAGCAAAACAAAGTTTATGCTGTCCTCAAAAAAGGACGCACAACATACACGTCCTGGACAGAGCGTCACAATGGGCAGCTGCAACTTCGAGGTGGTAAAGGACTTCACTTACCTGGGCTCCGGAGTAAACTGTACTAACAACATCAGTACCGAGATCAAGCGCAGGATAACTCTTGCCAACCGCTGTTTCTTTGGGCTCGAGAGGCAATTGAGTAACAGAGCCCCTCTCGAAGAACCAAGTTGACTCCATACAAGGCACTGAACATCCCAGTCCTGCTATACGGAGCGGAGACATGGATAATCTCGAAAGCGGATGAAGAAGCCCTTGGTCGGAGTGAAAAGTTCTACGTGCGATCATTGGTCCTGTCGGAAGGAGAAGATTCAACTACGAACTGTACGGGCTGTACAGCGACATGTGCCTCGTTAGACGTCTACGGATCCAACGCCTACGGTGGCTAGGTCATGTAGTGCGCATGGACACAACAGCTCCGGCCCGAAGAATCTTCGAGTCCGAACTAGTGGGACAACGCAACAGAGGACGCCCGCGTTCAAGGTGGCGTACCCAAGTGGAGAAGGACCTCAACCAACTTGGTGTGCGAAATTGGAGACGGCTAGCCAGAGATCCCGCCAGTTGGAGAGGCTTGTTGGCCCAGGTTCACTTCAGATGCATTGCACTCGGTGTACTCAGAATTGCGTACTCATTCTTTGCGAGGATACTGAACTAAATGCTTGGTTGTCAGTGCGTAAAGTACTCACACAGTAATAATATATCGGGTAATGTACTCACTTTAGTTTTCAAGATATGAGTGGAATAAATATAGGCCGCTATGTACTACCCCCACATTGACCTACTTTGCCGTCAAAGCAACGCCGGTTGTGGACAACCTATTAAGAGACGACTTACCAAAGCAATCCGACTACCGTTAGCCGATGCATTTGGCCAAAACAAATCTCCTTCACATCACTCTCTTGCCAATTTATGAATCAGGTTGTACCGCATCTGCCGGTAATAACCCGCCACATTCAAACCACACAGCTGATTGCAAGGAAGGCCACAACCAACAAACGCAACTGTCGCCCAGGTCTGCACACAGCATCTACCTCATAGATTGCCACGTCCCATTAAGGATTTTGCGGCGAAGGAGATTTTGTTGTTAGCACAATTCCGCCGGGTCCTCTGCGCCGGGGTTGTGGCCGCTGCCTAAACGAGAATGTTGTCACAACTGCATCACCTGCAGTTGCATCGGTTACCAGTAAATTAAACTGCACTGAGAGTAACTCCACGACAGCGACCAGTGACGTGGGCTCATTTCGGTTCTCTAGGACAAGAGCAGACGCAGCCATGGAGGTGTGCAGTTAGAGGATTGACCGCAATTTGAACTGGAATAGCACAGCACCTGGGTGGGGGCCTGGTCTTAGCGTTGTTGAAAATTTTAATACGCCCGGACAAGGGGACAGCGAACGTGTACGTGACTTTTTAAATGAGATTATGTGTGTTAACACAGCTCTGTGATTAAAATTTACATAAGCGGACAGTCCATAAGTGCAAATTTTGCTTCAGCGAATGGTACGTCTGTTGAGTGAAGAGGGAACGTCATCTCCGGTTTAACAAGTCTAATTAGAGACTCATGGATAGGACAAGGGATAAAGAAAAAGAAAGAGTGCGACATATATTACAGCTCTCACAAAAGGTTGCACATATTTGGATGCGGATTCGTCGAAACGGTCAAGGTCGAAGCTCCTCGACTTCAAACCGGTAAGTGATCGCCTGGTTGTGAACTGCATCCAAGACAGATTCTACAACAACAGCCTCATATGTGCACACGCCCCTACCGACGCTACTGAAGACTCTGTCAAAAAGGTCTATTGTGACTTCTTGCACGGCGCCTATGGAGCCTGTCCGGAGTACGATGTCAAATTGGTAGTCGGAAAGCACAGCCTCCGCGACACCACAAAAGATAACCGCTTCCGACTCACAGACTTTGCGACAGCACGTAATATGGTCATAAGTAGTACAAGGTTCCCTCGCAAAAAAACTCACACAGCAACCGGGCAATCCCCGGTTGGTCGAACAAATCGACCATATGCTCATTGACGAAAGACAAGCGTCAAATATCCTGGATGTTCGAACATTCATGGGGGCAAACGTGGTCTCTGACCATTTTCTCGTGGGAGCAAGATTCAGAGCTCGACTGTCCAATGTCAGGAAGTCGCACCAGCCATCAAAGAGAAGGTTTGAAATTGGACGCCTGAACATACCGGAAGTTGTCAGAGCCTACGAAGAGCAACTAAGTGAGAGACTCTCTGAACTCCAAACCCCAACGATATAAGGTTGCAGAACCACTCGGCCACTTGGGAGGTAGAAGAAACCACCCTAGGCTACAACTGCAACTGACGAGGCATACCAACAAGCGCTGCAACGGAAAACGAGAGCAGCGCAGGGAGAGTACCGGGCTAGAAGACGGGAGGAGACAAAGCTTCTACCCCTGAAAAAAATGCCACTCTCAACTTCCCAGTTCAAGGTTATTGAGGAGTCTATTGACGAACGAAGGAGAAAGAAAAGCCAAAACCTTGGTATCAGCCTTTAGGAAAGGCACCCAATCTTTTCGAAAAAAATCTAGTTACTAGCTCTAGCTACTTAGCAGACCTGTCCAGGAGGGAGCGGTAGGGACCCAGGAAATCCCAACTCCACTCGACGAAGTAGTCCTTCCACCTAGCTTTGAAGAAGTCGACACAGCCATTAAAAAGCTGAAGAACAACAGGGCCGCAGGCTCACATGGCTTACCACCAGAGCTCTTCGAAGCTGGGGGCAGTGTAATGGTAAGGGGCATGCACCAGATCATATGCCGAATTCGGGAAGATGAAAGCATGCCCGACAACTGGAATATCAGCTCAATATGCCGCATCCACAAAAAAGGCGGTCCTACTTCTTGCAGTAACTATAGAGTTAGATCCCTGCTCAACGTCGCCTACAAGATCCTATCCAGCGTATTGCGTGGCCGTTATGCACCTTTCATCGCAAGGAGTTATTTGAGCGATGGCCGATATCGGGATCACGGGAAAATTGATCCGACTGTGTTGCATCACGCTAACACAGTTCGGTTCAAAAACCTCTGAGCCGATCAAAACCTGAACCGGATTTCGGCAAGGAGATGCGCTGTCGTGTGATTTGTTCAATTCGGTACTAGAGAGGATAGTGCGGCGGACATCTGTAAGCACGGGAGGCAGTCTCTTCTACAAGTCTACAAGTCAGTCAAACTGTTGTCATCGACAATATCGCGCGATTCCACTGCACCCTAGTGGAAGCATTCACGTCAATTGCGGAACAGGCGGAACGATCTGGTCAAAGGTTAAAGAGGACAAAACGAAGTATATGCTGTCGAGCAAAAAACGATCCGCTGCACACCACCTAGGCCAAAACGTTACAATCGACAGCTACAAATGCGAGGTAGTAAAGGAGTTTGTCTACCTCCAACGTAAACGCCACAAATGACACCGTAGTGGAGATCCGACGTAGGTTCGCCCTTGGTAACCGATGCTACTTCGGTCTGTCAAAAGAACTGGGTCGAAACGCCTGACTCGAAGGACCAAAGTCATGTACATACTACAAGGCTCTTATTTACCCAGTCTTACTTTATGGAGCCGAAAGCTGGACGCTAAGCGAGATTGCAGAGTTGATTATTGGTGCCTTCGAAAGAAAAATTCTACGTGGGATATACTGTCTCGTGTGCGAGGAAGCAAATGGGGGAGAAGACACAAAAACACAAACTCTACGAGCTTTACTAGGATGTGGGTGTAGTCTGCACTGGCCCGGCTACATCGAGCGCATGGTGCGTAGAGCATAAGAGGTTTCGAAACCGAGCCTCCTGGTTCGAGAAGGAGAGGAAGACCGATCCTCCTGTACGGAGATCAAGTCAAAGCGGATATAAGACAGCATGGCCTTGATGACTGGAAGCAGCGTGTCTAGACCGACAGCGATGCAAGGCAGCAATTGATCAGGCTCGGGCCTGAGTATGTAAATGTTGGATTGCCTGAATTGGCTCATAATAGCTCTTCAAAAATGATTGTGATGAGAGGACCTGACTCAGGCTGTTTTAGTCAACTTCGCTCCTCGCTCCGCCGAACACAGTTCTTAGAACCAATCATGAAATTCCTCAGTTTTTCAACTTCCAAATAAGGACTTCAAATCGTTTCTCTCAGTTAACACGAAAATCCTCCTCTCCTTTGCAAAACAAACTTAATTTTAGTTTCGAAAGCCTTCACCAAACTATTGCGGCAACAAAACAAAATGAAAATTCGGAAATTCCCTTCGACTGAGATAAGCGATTCATGAGGATGCCTGTGCCCTAAGCGAAAATCAACGTCATGTAAATGCACAAAGTTGCTCATGGAATATTGAATATTCTTTTTTTGATTTTCAAACAAAACTTTCGTTGGGTAAGTTTTCCGTCTGTCGAGCTCGGTTCAGTTGGTCCTTGTTGCTTTTATTAGACTGCCTTGTGCATTCTGTGGGGATATGCAGACGATGGCATGAGCCAAAGTGAATGCATTGCGTTCGTGTCTGTTGTTGTCTTTCGGCATTCATTGAGACAGTCACTAAAGTATTTCAATAGTATGAATGACACTTTCTAAAGTGGGCGTGGGGAATGTTACATTTTATGCACCGAGATAGGGCCATCAGCTGTGCGAGCATTATTTTGATTTATTCTTATTTGAAAACTGCTCAGAATTGTCCGTTGAAGTGTAGCGACTTTGAGATAAGCGATGCAAGTTTAGTGTGAGCATTAAAGTACGTTCATACTTTACTAGTGGGTAGTATGTACGTGTCGAACGACTGGGTCGTAAGGCCCAAATTGTACTGATTCAAACAAGTTTGAACGCTCCGAATGACGGTCCTAGGTGGAAGGAAGTTCAATTTTTTCCCTCGGTCGTACGGCAGGTAATACAATGTAAACACTAGTAGTACGACCGTGACACAAATTTTCACTCACGTTTTAGATTTCAACGAGCGAGACATCTCCGTGGCTAACAGATCGAATTCTTCTCGCGATAAGGAAGAGCGACTGTCTTGTACAACATCCCATGTTGATGCCTGGAAACTGTCCTCATGAATGAAGTCCGTCAATGGCGAGGCATTTCTGGCGGTTCGATAGTGTAATGTGAGCGTCGCTTATCCCTTCGCTGACAAGAAGAACGGCAGACAACAGTGAATGCCAATAATATCCATGAATCATTTTGAAGTAGAAGCACTGTCTAACAAGTTCTTGGTCATTCTGCCAAGAACCATCAAAGGAGGCTCAATTGATGTCATAGATTTCACCAAAACTTCTAGGTTGATAACGAAAAGCGTCGGTGTAAACAAGAAATAACGAGTGCCTAGACCAGCGGAACATGGGTGGGATCTAGTGAAGACAGGGCTTAGCCATTTCTTCCGCTTGGAAGACGCTTGGGGAGATGAAGAGATTTTTTCAGATTAAGACACTCCGAGAAACCGACTTATATCAGCCTATGTAGATGTGTATGGCCTTACCAAAAGTTATAGTGCCGCCATACCATAGCCAAGAAAGAGAGAGAGAACGCACAAATCATCGCTGGTCATCAGTAATAAGAAGTAGGTGAGGAATGTCGCGAGCATGGGCTTACGTACACAGGGCAAGGTTTCTGACTGCACCCAACCTGGTAGGATGCTAGCGCGATTCCTGCTTGTGCATAAGCCAAGTTGACATACAGCCTTCTCGTGGCGCCCCTGGATAGCCATCACAACAACCGTTGTGTGGTGAACCAATGTATGCAGCAATCCCCCTCTGCCCGAAGGCTAAATAATGGGCCTGACCTACCAGTTGTAAGTTGTGCGTGCAGCCGACTCCCTCCAAACAAAAAAAAAAAATGACGAAACGACAACAGCCCTCGGATATGGAAGGATTCACAGTTGACGACCCCAACAACGAACAAAGGACAATGACTTTCGGTTCTGCACGTGGAATGTGAGGTCTCTGAACAGGCCACGTGCAGCCGATGAACTCGCGGAGACCCTGGACTGCTACAAAGCAGATGTTACCGCCATCCAGGAGATGCGATGGGATATAATAATAATAATAATATAATATGGGTGGCGCTACAGCCTACATAGAGGGCCAGGGCCTAGCTTCTCAGCAACCACTCGTGTTGTGCGTGCTATTGTTCTCTAACGAGTGGAAGGGACCTACAGTTTTACGCCGACTCCGAACGGCAAAGTTTGAGAAGCTTTTTCTAGACAGGAAATACTTTTTGATCATTGTCAGTGACTATAAAGAGGTTTGGCCGTGAAAATTATTTCTGTCGCTCAGAGCTGGAATCGAACCTACGAAGTCGAGGTTGGGATCGAAGCACGTACCCACAACGCCACGGGCCGCCGATGCGATGGGATGGGCCGGGCAAAAGGAAGATGAGAAACTGCGACATCTACTACGGTGATTGTACAAAGAGGGAAGGCAGCTCTTATCAAACTTAGGCAAAAAGGCTTAAGCTTTGATTATATCAGTGAACGCCTCATAACAATCCGCACACGCCCCGCCGGCGGAGAAGGATGACGATAGCAAGGATGACTTCTACGATCTCCTAGAAAGAACATACGATCGTTGCCCCAGCTATAACACCAAAATCGTCCTGGGAGACTTTAATGCAAAGCTGGGCGAGGAAGAAATCTTTACTAGAGTCATCGGAAAAACGGCCTGGCCTGCACGACAACACATCCGGAAACGGACTGAGGTTGGTCGATTTCGCCGCGGGGCGTAACCTTTCTGTGATGAGCCCGCGGTCCCCACACCTCAACATCCATAAGGGGACCTGGCGGTCTCCTGATCAATCAACCGACAACCAGATTGATCACATTGCGATCGACGTCAGACACTCCTCCAGTATTCTTGATGTCCCAACGTTCCGGGTAGCCAATGTTTACTCGGAAAACTTCCTTGTTGTAGCCAAGGTCAGAACTCGGATATCGCTTGTACAACGGAGTAGAGCAAGACCAAAACAGTCTAACGTCGGAAAGCTACAATCGCAATCGAACTAGGAACTTTGCCGACCGAGTCTCCATGGAAATCTCTGAAAGTTTTACGCTGCCTGCACATTCAATAGAAGAAGAATGGAAACGTTGTCAAAAAGCCATCAAAGAAGCTGCCGCTGATGTGCTGGGTTTCACGACACCACCCAAAAAGAATACAAAGTACATGCTGTCATCACGAATGGACGCACAACATCGACATCTCGGACAGAGCGTCATATTGGGCAGCAGAAACTTTGAGGTAGTCCAGGACTTCGTCTACCTAGGCTCTGGAGTAAATAGGGACAACAACACCAGTACCGAGATCAAGCGCAGAATTACTCTTGCCGATCGCTGCTTCTTTGGGCTCAAGAGGCTATTGAGTATCAGAGCCATCTCCTGAAACACCAAATTGACCTTGCATAAGACCCTGATAATCCCAGTCCTGGTATATGGCGCAGAAACATGGACGCTATTGAAAGCGGATGAAGAAGCTCTTGGTTGTTTTGAGAGAAAAGTTCTGCGTACGATCTTTGGTCCTGTTTGCGTTGATGGCGTTTGGAAGAGAAGAAGATTCAACCACGAACTGTAATGGCTGTACGGGCGTCTTCGGATCCAACACTTAAGATAGCTAAGTCATGTAGAGCGGATGGACACCACAACTCCGGCCCGAAGAGTCTTCGCCACCGACCCATTGGGACAGCTCAACAGAGGACGTCCTCACACTAGATGGCGCACACAAGTGGAAAAAGACCTCAACCAACTTGGTGTGCGCAGCTGGAGGCAGCTGGCGAAAGATCGTGCTGGCTGGAGAGGCCACCCCGAACTGTAGCGGCAATCAAAGAAGAAGAGGAAGGTTATCGTATGGTCTGACTTTCATTATGCTTATGGCTTGAGACCTATTGAGTGCGACTGGATGGCGCAACCGGTTGAGTGCCTGCCCTTGGTTATAGAGGTCCGAGGTTTGAATCTGAATGAAAGCAAGGATAAAAGTGCTTTTATTTGGTCATTCTTTACCTGGTCCAGCCACCATTTGCTGTTGGGATCTAATTAATGACACTGGCAGTCGCTGGCAGCCCAATAATCTAACTTAATCTTAAGACAACATGCCTTTTCGAGTCCACGTATGACGGGTGGAACGTTTGAAATACCTTCCCCCGCAGTCATTCGTATTTAGCTTCCTCGTATTTAAGTCTGAATTTATGATGTTTAGACTAGTTGAACTTGTGGTTCATTACATCACAACAATACTTACGCTTTCGCTGAACAAACCAAGAAAACTGTATTCTCTTTTCAAACAGTTTTTTCTAGGGCAATACTGTCTTCAGTCAACTTCTTGAACTTCAGTTTCAGTACACAGACAGCAAGCATAATAAGCTAATTAAAAGGTAATCAACAGCAAAACTTCGCCCGCAGTGGTTGTGGCAAGCTGCTGATTCGCTCGACGATGTTCACCTTCGACTGAGTGCCCGTCTTACATTCTTGCAGAGCATTCAGCGGAACCTTTGAAAACCAGTTTCCTTAATTTAACCAAACTCATTGAGGTTTATTGCCTTTCTCATTTGCGTTTCAGTGTCGAATGACGATTTGTGTTGCGGCATTTCCCGGGCGCTGTTGAGGCGTAATTGGTGTTGGAAAACAGCTGAGCAAGGGTGCTGATGAGCTCAGAGTGGCGTCAGTGAAAGAAGTGGTAGTGATTCATTTCTGCTTGGTGAAACCTTTAATAGTTTGGGTGACGTTTGATTATGGGAATGATAGACATCACGAGAGGTACTGAGTCTGACGGCAATAGTTAGCCAAGCACACTGGGACAATGTGCGGGAATGTTTTAGCTTTTTTTTGGTTAGTTCTCTCTCAAGCGGGATATTTATACGGTTGGCACTTCAGGGGTTGTCCTATACCTCAGTCAACAGTCCTTTTCAACTAGTCAAGCGTCTCCACTTTTGTGGGTCTAAGCGACTGAGAGCCTTTTTGAACTACGTATGCCACTGATGTAGAGTACTTTTCGAGGCAATGTTTTGGGGTTTTTGCGTTCTGCATGATCTATCTGAGATGTCGTTGTGTGGCTGCATAGCTGTATAGGACGAGAACGCTACCAGCCGTACTTAGATGTGTAAAAACAAAAATCCATCGACTACACTAACATTCCTTGGCCACATCAAGCGCATGGACACCAATGCTCCAGCTAAGAGGGTCTTCGAATCCGAGCCTCCTGGATAGAGAGGGAGAGGAAGACCGAACCTCCGGCATAGAGATCAAGTCATCGCGGATGCTAGACAGACTAGCTTGGTCTGAATGACTTGAAGCAGCATGCCCAGGACGACGATGGCAGCGTTGCTCAGGCATGGATGTTTCTGGGTCGCAGGCCTGACAAACGGGAAAAATCGAAAACGAACAATTGAAACCACCATATTGCAGAAGATGAAGAAATGTGTTCGAAAGTGCAAGCAGCTCCAGACGTGATGGACGACTAGTGTACTTGGAGTCGGCTTTCAGTTAACCCTTTTAAAACCGAGGCTTTTCTCTTGAGTGGCGGAAACAATTGACTGGTAGAACAATTAATGCTGAAAGATTTCACTATTCGTCGCTCCTTAGTGTTGGTCGACGAAGACGAGGTTACGATCTGAATTCTGGTGATTATAACCGTCCGTGTGTGTTTCGCCGATTGGACCTCACGAAATATCGGCAGGCGTTCCTGTCTTGGATCACTGATGCCGATCAAATGCTGATGTTTTTGCATTTGTGTGATCCTTGTGCGCTTAGGCCTTCCTCTCTTTCGATTCGAAGGATCTCTCCTTTGAACAAGACAGCTGAGCCAGTCGTCCTTAACGGTCTTAGCGATGATTTCTTTAACGTGTAGACTTACTCGAATCCTTGAACTCTGTTACTCGTGCTGTCATGAGAAGCATTCTCATCTCAGCTACCATTAAGTTGTTCTCATGATTTGTATACGTTCTCCTACATTGTGAACCTTATGTGAGCACCGACGACCTGCAACTGCGGTGTGAAGCCTTCATTTTAGATTAGGATGTATGTTTCGGGCACAGAATATGGCTGAGTTTCTTCGCCACCTCATCCATCATGTGCTTATGCAGGTTGGAAAGTACTTTTTTATTCAAATAAATTTCTGGAATAGGACTGAGTGGATGAGAGAAATTGTACTCGGTATTTTTCTGGCTAACGCGGTAGATATTCTCCCGCAAACACCACCCACACATCAAGTGCTTGCTTCAGGGAAGTTTGATCATTACTTACGATGACTCCACTGTCAGCAAGGAATAACTGATTCACATTTGGGTCCGTCACTTTTCATCGAAGCATGTAATCAAGGGCAACAATAAACAGTAATGGGCCCAAGTCGCTCCCTCTGGCAGTGTAAAGAAAGTCTACCCGTTGGGATCCACACGGCAATGCTGTGGTGAAATAATCCTTAGCTCAAATAGTTAACCCAGTGGTGGCCCGTGGCGTTGTGGGTATGTGCGTCGCCCCAACCTCGAGGTCATAAGTTCGATTCCTGCTCTGTGCGACGAAAACAATTTTGACGACCCCACCTCTTTCGAGTCACTGGCAACGCGGGCTGAAGCGCCACCCATATTATTATTATTAAATAATCAACGGCTGCTTTTGGTAAGCTTCAGAGAACTGTCTGTCTAAGTGGCATAGGCCCTTCCCTAGTAAACCAAGCTCTGCTCTTGATGTAGATGTACGTATCCACATCATGGGAACATGGCCTCAGCCAACATGCCACCCCATCTAGCCCGGTCTTCTGCTAGTTGCTTTTAGCCACGCATGTTCAACTTATGCGGGTCCCCTTGTAGCTGCAGGCGCCACCCTAGGCGTGGTCTTTCTTTACTGCGTTGTTCGTTGGGGTTAGAGTCGAAGTCCGGGCCAGAGCATTCGCTCGACCTGATCTAGCTATCTGAGACGAGAGATTCGAACTCGTTTGACAAGGTCGATGTCGCTGTACAGCTCGTCGTTCCGTCTCTTCCTCCAAACACCATCCGTACAACGAGGATGTATATAAGTTCATATATTGCATTCTAAATCGAATCGACTGCTACGTAGCGAATGCATGAAAATAAGTTAACGAAGTATATCTGATACATATGAAGTATGCCCACTCTCATCTCATGGATGGAACCCTTTGCGAAGCAGATGAAGAAGTCGACGATACTGCGGAGGACTTCATCGGTCACTGTCTCAACTTTGCTCGGATCTCGGTGGCAGTTATCCGGTGCTGATGAGATGAGAGCTAATAGTGCAAGCTCCTTATCACACACCGGCACCTTCTGTTCCACTGGAAGCCCAAGTAATTCCCGAACTAGTAGGTCTGGGTGCTCACATATTGTTTTAAGAACTTCCAACACCAAACACTTAGAGACTTACCCTCAGACACCAGAATATGTCTGAACGGCAATAGCGTCTGGGCTGGGAATCTCTGCCAAGTCCATGCTCATAAACGCCACCTTGGAAAGAAACCAATGAATTCACAAATTCCCACCAAGTGATGGCTAAAAAAATGAACACAATTCTACACAACTTTATTAAAGAACGTTTATACAGTAATCCATTAGATTCGTGTCGTTCATCCAACTACGGTCTTCAACGTATCAATATCCAAGGGGAGTATTGGTGCCTCCTCTGGTACCCTTGTCGAAGGAGCCTGTGTTGTTGTCACAACTGGTGGCACCGATGACGATGAATATTGTGATCTTCTAAATTGAGTCACTCTCGAGCCAATCCTTGCACAATTGCCAAAAATCAACAAGACCATCACACATATGAGCAGAAGTAGTTTTCTCAAAGACATGTTGCACTGTTAACCGGAAATAAGGTTCACGGAATACTTCCAAAGCTTCCTGAATGATCGGGATTTACCGACGAAATGAGCCACTGAAGACGAGGAATGCCGAAATTGAACTGCGCTTTTAACTGCGGCAAGAGAGAAACTTAAGGAAACGAGTAAATCACCACTTGGGTGGGAACTACAAAAGTACATTCTAGACACTGGCGCAACTCATTGAGTCTACGAGAGTGAATCACGATTGACTGATGTAATTGCGTTTACATTTTGCGACTGCCAGCTCTCATTTTGTCTTCTAATGCGTGAATCACTACAATGCTGGCGAATGAGTGGTGTTTGTAGCAAAGTTGTCTAATGTAGTATAATCTCACGCAGTCCGCACCCCATTGGCGTTCCAAGGCGTTTTTTTGTTGGTCCATTAAATGCTTCGCACTTATGGTCATTCACTTCCAGGGAATCTTAACAAAATTGTGCCCTTTATTCTGGTTTTGGGAATTGAATACTTGGACAAAAAACCCGGGGACTTATGTTCATATTTTGGGTGGGAATTGTCTTAATTATATATGAATGTTCTTCCTTCCTTTATGATTCAAAGAAACACGTGAATACTGAATGACACTTCATTTTTGAGGTTTTAATTAGGTTTTTTTAGATTCCGCTACGCTATGTTTCCGCCACGCTGGATGGCAGAAGAGAGAGCGCCAATGAAGTCCACCGCACTCATCCCCAAATAACTGGACAGTCGCTGGTACAATTCTTCAGCGTCGCTTTGGGGCGCCTTTCTTGCTTGAAGCCAAATCACATGGTTATACGGTCAGCGAATTAGACATGTACCTGGGAGAACCACAGCTGAATCATAATTTCCCTGATCCCTTCATATGGGAAGGAAAAACAATTAAACAAAATACCCAACCCTAGATGAGCTCCCCAAGCAATATCTGTGCGGACCAGAGACATCGGTTGCATCAGAACGCTGATTTAGCACTTTTTCTGTTACCAGAAAATGTAAGATTGTAAGATACGTTAATCATTGTTTTATTGTGTTATGTTATCCTCTTCAAACACTTCAAAGACACATTGATGAGAAATACCGTCTACTTCATAACTTACAGGTAACTGAAATCATGATTCCCGGGTAATAACCAAGAGTGCGGGTACCCCGAGGGTATCAAAAGCTCTATCTGTGACAGACACTCGCTCTGCGAAAAAAAAATGTACACACGGAAGTTATTAGCGGTAGCGGAACAATATAATTACCTCAAGGGCAAGTCTTTTACGATCATTGCCGTGGCATGTCAATACCACTGTACAAGCAGAGACGGTAGCAAAAGATTTCCAAAAGCACAACACAGAGCATGAGAAACACTGCAGCCCAAACTGACACCGAAATGCAAAAGCGAATGAAACTCCAATGATATTGGTCGATAAAGTAAAACTGGTTTTCTAGTTAGACCTCAATCACGGATGTTATAAAATGCTTCACATGAATATAAGAAAATGCAGCCGAAGGTGAACTTTGACTTGTCAATGGGAAGCGAGGTGAAAGAATTCCGTTGATTGCACTTAATTTGCAGTCTATTGTGTGGAATCGTATGCAAAAGTGCTGAGTGTCTTTAATACATTGTGTCTCAGGCAGAGCACAAGGGAAAGACGTGGTAATGTTAAGTTAGGTTTGGCATTGACGAAGATGAAGATTGTTATGACCACTGGAGAATGATTCTAGCTGTGGTCATCAATCATTTATGTGGGAATGTGTGCTGATCAGCCATCGTCATGATGAGATGAATCTGCAAAGATACACGAGTTGTTAAGTTGCATTTGCTGTTGCTTAATCGAATTCAGACACCGACGGAGATCCATTTTCATCTTGTGATATATTACTTCTAGATGATTACATCCACTGTTTGAGGTGCATGTGTGTTGGCATCAAAGGTGTGAGTGCTATGCTACCTTGTTGGATTATTTACACCCTCAATTGCTCGGGGTGAAGACACAGCATAAGCGAAAGTTATAGAGGGAGAGGAGGTACTAAAGGTGGTCTAAGATATCTACGCATTGTAGTCTGTGAGAAATATTAGGCTGGGCAGAGCATTCCATATTCGTGTAGTGTCGCTACGAAACGATTCGTGAAATCCAACTCTCCGTCCGAAAGCAGGATCAAGGATAAGCTGATGGTCATTCCTGGCTAGACATGTATTGGGGGTGAATTCATGAAGAGGAGAAATGCATTTGTTTGGTTCACTTGAGCGTCGTTTGTTAAAATAACGATAAAACACGGACAAAGAAGACAAGGTACATCGATGTTCGAGCGAGCCTTATGAACCCGTGATATTGTTGTTTCATGTAAGCTTAATGCCTCGCTTTTGGATTCTATCTAGTAGTTGTAGCAGAAAAATGAACTTCATTCTGGTGCCGAAATGGATAAGAGTATCAATTTATCATTTCTTTCATCTTGTTCTTTGCGTGTCGCGTCTACAGTCCGTTGTAGACCTTGGTCTCAGTCAGCATTGTAGACCTTTTTCTCAGTCAGCATTGTAGACCTTGGTCTCAGTCAGCATTCCTCTCCAATGGGCTAAGTGTCTCTAGTATCGTAAACCCAGCTGATTCCACGCCATCGCGGACGAGATGACCCTCTACATCGTTATCCCTCAGTGTTGCAATGTTGAGCTCGAAGACCTTCCGAGTCGGAGCGCTTGTGCCTATTCTCTCTACATGACCTAGCCATCTGAGTCAAGACAATCGAATTCGTTTGACTAGACCAATGTCTTTGTACAGGTCGTGAAATTCGTCGCTCAGTCTCTTCCTCCCAACTATTTCTTCGCAACCGAATATATCGACCATATTCGAAGAATTTTTTTCTCGAAGCCACCAAAAATCTCTTCGTGCTGATTTGACATTGTTCATGCTTCTGCGCCATATGGCAGGACTTAAATATAGAGACAGGTTCTTTCTCTTTGACTGGCGCTACAGTCCAGGGTGGACCTGGGCCTCAGCCAACATGCCTCTTCATCTAGCACTGTCTTGCTATAGTTGGTTCCAGCCACGCACGTTCAACTTATTGAGCTCCGTTCGCCACCGGAGGCTTGGTCTTGCTTTACGGCGCTGCCACTCGTGGTTGGAGTTCGCTCTAAGTGACCTAGCCATCTGAGATGAGAGATACGCCCTCGTTTGCCCAGATCGATGTCGCCGTACAGTGCATCGTTCAGTCTCCTCCTCCAAACACCATCAGTGAATACGGGACCGAAGACTTCCCTCCCGAAGCGACCAATAATATCCCCGTCCACTTTACTTGGTGTCCATGCTTCTGCGCCATACAGCTGGGCATGGCTTTATTCTTCAGTGATATTCAGAGTCAAAAAAACAGCGAAAAGGCAAACAATAAAAGAACATTTTGAAATATGGAGGATGCATTTTTCTGATTTTTCTGAAACATTTTAAGCAGATACATATTTTAGAGAAGACATCTTATCCATACTGACACGGTTCTGTGGTTCTTAGTACGGGTAAGACTACGAAGCTCTTCGAGAGATTTCACCTGAAACCAAGAACTAAAACCTTTCCAATATCTTCACCCTTCTGGTCTGGTCTGGTCTGGTCTGGTCTGGTCTACTGTAATAAATAGTCCAGGCAGTAACACGCGCATCGGGATACATGGCATATTGTGTGTAGTGCCTTGATGAACTCGCCACTACTTGTAGGACCAAAATTTCATACTCAAACAATACAAAAACAAAAAAGCACCACTTAACAAAAGTTACTGAAACTAAGACAGTTGTATCAATTTTGTCCACTCCTGTTGCGGTAGTCAGGGCCTCCAAACTCTAAACTTTTTACCACACCAACGATGGAATCAGAAGAATTGGCTTCTGAAAACCTGTTTTCGGTCACGATTCGGACCTCTATACTCACCTCAACTAGTGTAGCAGCCTAAACCACGTTAAATGACAGTCACATTTCGGGAAGGTGTAGGAACGTCAACGCCGGAAGCAGAGTTGAAGACAAAACCCAAAAACCCACTTCAACAAGCAGTGTTAAGGACACAGTCCGACAACCTGTCATTGGAGGCAACCCCTTGGCAAAACATTCCCAACCTTCCAATGCGGAACATGATCTCAAATTTGTGCACAACCTCGGTCGGACAGAGTGCTGATTTCAAAAACAGAATAATTCGTAAAGTTCAAAAATTCTTGCAGATCGAGATGGAAGCGGAAGGGAAATGACTTCTACCTAGAAGAATTTAAGAAAATGACTGCTTTTGTTCGCCATTGTGAATCAGGCAGAAGCATTGCAAGAGCTACCAATGTATGCAACAAAAGTCACAGTTTGGTGCGGTTTATGGGCTGGTGGCATCATTGGACCGTACTTCTTCAAAGTTGATGCGAATCGTAATGTAACTGTGAATGGTGAGCGCTACCGTGAGATGATATCCAACTTTTTTTTGCCCATGACATGTGGTTTCAATAAGACGGTGCCACATGCCACACAGCACGCGAGGCCTGAGAGGCGAGTTCGGTGAACATTTTATTTCACGTTCGGAACCGGTCAATTGGCCGCCTAGATCGTGCGATTTAACACCTTTAGACTATTTTTGTGGGGCTATATTAAAGCTCATGTCTGTACAGACAAGCCCGCAATGGAAGACCACATTGAAGCATTCAATCGTGAGATACCGGCCGAAATGTTGGAAAGAGTATGCCAAAATTGGACTAAGCGGATGGACCATTTGAGGCGCAGTCAAGGTCAACATTTGCATGAAATAATCTTGAAACATTAAATTATATGGACCGTACTATCGATTCAAGCAAAGATTTCATGCATTTTTCTGAATTTTAAGTGTTTTTTTTTTTGAAAAAATTTTCTATAGCTTTTGAAAAATCACCCTTTACTTACATAAGTCCTTTAACCCCTCTAGTGGCATGGGGCGTGAACCACGCCTACGCCCCATCTCGTTGGAATTTCTGCAACTTATTCCTCTTCAACTGGTCTGCGCCATGTTTATTGAGGGCGTCCCGCTGTTCTGCTTACCCTCATAGACTGCCGGTAGTTTTGTGTATAACCACAATCAGTTTTTTTTACAAATGTGTAGATATTGCCCTGAAGAAAGCGAGAAAGGTCTTTGCTGTCGCAAGGAGATTGTTCTACGGAACCTGATTTTATCCAGACATGAAATAAAATCCTATCTTTGAGCCTAAAACCTATCGTATAGCAAATCCGAACTTTAATTGAAGGAGTTCTGTCCCATAGGTGGACCATGAACAGGATAGATAATTTTACTATGAGGCTGACTTATTAGAGCAGTCTGATCTCTGGAGCCTTCTTAATTACTTACTTTAAGTGGCGCTATAGGCCGGGGTGGACTTGGGCGTCTCTAGACGGCTCAGTTTTTAGTTAGCCACCTAACAAGTGGTGGCCCGTGGCATTGTGGGTATGTGCGTCGACCCCAACCTCGACTTCGTAGGTTCGATTCCAGCTCTGAGCGACGAGAATAATTTTCATGACCCCACCTCCTTCGAGTTACTGACAATGCTGAAAGAGAACTTCCTGTCTAGAAAAAGCTTCTCAAATCTGTCAACTCCCACTTCCCACTTCCCACTCCACTTCCAGTCTGCCAATGTTCAGTTGGGCGCGGTTGTCACAATTACTAAGGGCTCTAGTTTTTGTCGTATTTATTTTGAGCCCCACTTTGTTTGCCTCTGCTTCTAGATTATGGGCCAACCAATAAGGATCCATTATCCGATGTGAAAGGCGAAACGAATATCACTTGATACATGGGTGAAGGTTCTGCTGCATGGTCCTCATACGCCCTATACTGGCCTATGGTTGTCAGGGGCCTGTGCCTCAGGGCATGTCTCAAATTGCACCCCACACCCGAGTCTGATTTCAAGAAGTATTACTCCAACGAAGTCTTGTATAACGAGGCAAACGTGAACAGAGTAGATAATTTCATTACTAAGCTGATAAGAAGGCATGTGGCACGAGCTATGACTTCCACCAAGAGTCTGATCTTCGGGGCTTACTACCCCAATGATATGTATCAGGAAAGGGTGCGAAGGAATCGCCTCGTACAAAAAAAAATGGAAAAAAATAAAGACGTCCATCAGGGTGTGTGCATTGCATATGTGAGGCATATTCAGAGACACATACCCTGTTGCACGCGTCTCTATGTTGCAGACATAGTTAAGGTAGCTTATTAGGGCTTAGAATAGTTTAGAGTAGGATAAGTAATTTGTAAATTGAAGATCCAAGTTTTCAAGTAGCTGAAGAGTCCATCCACATCACTGACAGCAAGGAGCTTCAATACACTCTTCGATTAATTTATGAACAAATTTCGAGCAACCTTAGATGTATCATGAGTTGGACTGCGGACTGGCACAACAGTTATTTTTACAGGATCATCAACAATTTTCCATTCAAAATCCGTTTCTTATAATATGTATATTCATAAAAAAAAATTAGTGAATTAAAGGACACAGTAGTGTGCAAATAAAACTGAATAAAAACTCGATAATTCACTTCAAGACGACACATGTTTGTTTATTGATTCAGAGATAACATTTTCGATGAGGCAGTAATTTAAATGTTTAATTCGATTTCACCCTGTCACGGTTTTTAAAGTATCAAGGCTTAAAGCTGGTGACTGTAGAAATATCGTCTCTGTTGTCGTTGATGGTGGAACAACTGGCGGCAAGTACTGAGGTCCCCTGAACGGTGGCACATACTGTTGTCCTCGGAAGCGCGTTGGTCTTGAGTCAATGCTTGCTGGATTACCAGAACATACCAAGAAGAGTGCACATAAGAAAATAAATAACGTTTTCAAAGACATGATTCAGTATCGGAGACCTTTACGTGAGCGTAGACAAATTACTACTGAAGCTTGCAGAAGTCGATCTCAGCCATGCAGCCATTCATCTTGATATAATGAGAGACAACAAGAAACTGGTTTGCAAGCCTATGAGGGAAATAAATTACCAGCAGGGGAAGTACGAAAATGCATTGTAGTCAGCAATGACTAACCATATGTTGATTGACAGCTATTGTGATGTGACTGATCGAATGTCAGTTGAAAGTGCTTCATTCAGAATCAAGAGACAAACAGCATATTGTTGCATATCATTTTCATGGACCAATTAGGGAATACCATTTGCATTGAGTACTGATGCAATGTTGGGTGATGATTCAAGTTCGGTTGTGGAAGCGGAGACAAGTGAGTGGCTGGATATCACTCTATAGCTCCATTTTTGATGTCATTGATGAGAAGGGCGTGACAAAATCGTCAATCGCAAATACAGCAACAACTGCGTGGCGTCCGTGGTATTCTGCTTCGCACAAAAAATATTCATGTCCCACCTCGCTGGACTCACTGACTATGCAAAAAGTAAAAAAAAGCTAGAAAGCTTCTCAATCTTGGCCACCGGATGTCGAC
The DNA here is from genome assembly GCA_916610145.1 of Eristalis arbustorum. Lineage (NCBI taxonomy): Eukaryota > Metazoa > Arthropoda > Insecta > Diptera > Syrphidae > Eristalis > Eristalis arbustorum. The sequence goes on from OU744316.1 coordinate 63,789,349, forward strand.
AGAAAAAAAGCGCCTTTACTAGATGTAGGTCCCACATATATTATGTTACTATCGCATGAAAATATACAGTATCTGCCTTAGAGTGAAGATACATTTTCTTCTTAAGGACTATTATGAACACATCACAATTTTGAGTTAATTGAAGGATATACTAATGATATTGGTGGCACTACAGTCCCTGGTAAATTTGGAATGCCTAAGTAGTCTTCTTTTTCTTAGTATGGCGCTACAGTCCAGGGTGGACCTCGACCTCAACCAAAAACACTCTCCAACTAATATGATCTTCGGCTAACTGCTTCGCTTTACATGACCCAACTATCGTAGGCGTTGGATCCGCAGACGCCTGGTGAGGCTCATGTCACTACAAGGCCCGCAGATTACGTTGTAGATTGAACGCAGAATTTTTCTCTCGAAAAGACCAAACGCGTCTTCAGCTCTTGAGATAGTCCAGGCTTTCGTACCATAGAGCATGACAGGGATGATCAGGATCTTACATAATGTTAGCTTGGTCGTTCGAAAAGAGGCCCTGTTTCCCTTGAGCCCAAAGAAGCAGCGATTGGCAAGAGTTGATCTTGTCACTGGTGTTGTTGTCCCTATTTACTCCAGAGCAGAGATAGACGAAGTCCTTGACTACCCCAAGGTTTGTGCTGTCCATTATGACGCTCTGTCCGAGACGTCGATGTTGTGCGTCCTTCCGTGATGACAGCAGGTACTTTGTTTTGCCAGGGCCTACCGCTAGACCCGCTTCCGCTTCAATGTTCACAATATACTCAATTGTGTCTTGAGCCGAAGAAGAGGCGTGGCAGATGACGTGCCTTACCACGTCCAAGTTGTGGCTGCCTATGGTGACGTTCTGACTAGCGAATGAATCTCACAATCGAATAAATTGGCAATTTTTAAAATGTGAATTCGATTGTCGATTCATTCGGTCTCATCAAAAAACAATCGCAAAGTAATCGAATCGAATCGAATTCTACAATTTATTTTCAGTACCTGCGTCAACCAAGATAAATAGAAATGTATGTACTCCTCGATTTATTCATATGTTGGCGACAGTGTCGGTGACTAGTGAAACGAAATGAAAAAGCGACGGGTAATTGCTTTTTCGCACGATCTCCTCAAGCCTTGCCTTATACCTTTTCTGACATTGTAGTTCTCGGTGAGTCCGTTACCGACCTTGATGGAGCAGGAGAACTCTCGCATCGTCATCCTGCACAGCCTGACTAGTTTGGCAGGAATGGCAAAACTAGTCATGGCGCTGTATAGCTCATCTCTTTGCACGCTGTTATATGCGTATAGTGAGTGTCGATTTGCATTTCTTGGGTCTTTTGCAGGATCTGCCGTAGTGTGAAGGTCTGGTTTATTGTAGACTTTTCTGGCCTGAAGCCACACTATCAGATTATTCATGAACGGCTTCAGGCGCGTACACAAGACGGCAGAGAGTATCTTATATGCGATGTTATGGAGACTGGTCCCTCGATAGTTGGCGCAGTCAAAGGGGTCTCCTTTCTTGAGGATCCGGCAGACGATACTCAGATCCCACTCGTCGGGCATTCTTTCCTCCGATCATATCTGACAGATGAGCTGTTGCATGCCGGCTGCTGTAAGTAGTTCCGCTGAGTCAGGTGTATGCGCTCAACCAGGTCACTTCCGCATGCTGACAGTCTGTCCCCCCCAGCAGCTTTGGTTGACTTCAGTCTAGATATCGCTTCCGTGCCTTGTGTATGTCGGGGACAAAATTGTTTTTCATCTTCGTCCACATCAATTGGAACATTCTTCCTGAAAGCGGAATTTGTATCTCCATCGCCTTTTAACGGTCTAGAGATGTGTTGTTTTCCAAATCCTCAGCATCGACTGTGAATCTGCTACTAACTGTCCATTTTCATCCCTGCAGACTTCGGTCCAAGGTACATACATTCCCGATAGTTGTTGAACTATTTTGGTAGAACTCGTGGACCTCCGTCCCATCGTAACACCTCTCTATCTCTTTGCCTACTTGCTTCTCATCTTCTTCTTCTTCTTTGTGTGGCGCTAAATTCCGGGCGGACCTGGGACTCAATCAACAAACCTCTTCAACTAGCGCGATCTCTGGCTAGCTGTCTCCAGTTTCACACTCCAAGTTGGTTGAGGTCCTTCTCCACTTGGGTGCGTAAACTTAAGCGCGGACGTCCTCTGGATTTCAGAGCGTTGACAAGCAACTAATGCAGGCACAGGCAGCTGCTCCTAGCCTCTGTCAATGAACTCCTACTCTCACCTCCCCGTGGTGAAGTCCGGGAGCCGAGCACCTACCACTGACGATGGGGTACCCAACCTCCGTGGCACGTCATTGGCGTCGAGAGAGGGGGAGAGTGCATGGTTATGCACTCATCTCTCTTTATGGATGGCGGCGGAGGAGCTTATCATCAGATTAGCGACATCCAGATTTACCTGGTACACCCCCTTTTAGAGCTACTCTGACATATCCGGAGCTCAGATCTGAAAGGTTGCCTTCAAGGTTATGTCGGGATTTTGGAGTAGAGCTGGCGGCGGAGGAAACCTGCCATATAAGTTACCGATACCGGAGTCATCCGGACCCCACGCTCATGGGTAAAATAATGAGCCCAGCCTCCCAGATGAGGGTTGTGCGTGGGGCTGACGCCCTCACCACATAAATAACAAATCGTTCAGATGACAACCAATTGCTCTTCCCTGATCTTCTGTTCGTAGAGCTCACGAACAGCCCTCGTTGCTCGATACAGCGTTGCCTACACCTAGAGGTCAACTATTTCAAGCGCCAGCATAGGCCAGCTAAATCGCTTCATTACAAGCACCAACTGTCTTCGATGTTAGGAGAAGTCAATCCGTGTGGTATCACAATGGGCCTACTCTGGCCTAAATGTGACTGCCCGTAGCAACCAGCCACTACACCCTAACCTACCCAGGTGAGTTACATACATGAAAAGTTGTACAACAAAAGTTCGTCGGAATTGTATGCTCTAGACATAACTCAAATGTTCAATAATTTCGTTTTGAATTGACGTCCTTATCGTCGATGGCCCGTGTGACATCAAAGCTGACCGGATTTTCCGAAGCATGTTGCGTGTGCGTTCTCCCGGGACTACAAGTCCCACGCACATCTAAACAAGTCACAATATGGAATCAACTAAATCTCCACGAGACAACGGCAAAATTAGCCCGAATCCATTTATTATCCGTTCGATTCAAAAACCTCGGAAAACCCCCCGTTATCAGCAGAAACATAGCACCCCCTTCTCTCTTGTCGCTTTCATTTCCTATTGAACTGCAAAAAAACCACATAATCCCCATCATCCCTTTCGTTCGTTCATTGGACTTAGGAATTAGCCGAGGAGAAGCAACGATTCCTATCCTGAAATAACTCAGCTATTTTCCAATACGATTACGGCAAAATCGATAAGGACATCTTTTTGCGGCTCAGAAAGACACTAAAATAGAAAGCGAAGGTAGCATTCGCATGCCTTTCTCCGTCGATTAATCATAAATCAATAAACAGTTCGCGTGTGTGCCCCCGTATCCTGCTGTAAGCCTAATACCACATCGATTAGGGCAATAGACGAAGAGTGTATAATTTTGATGCGAAAATAGCTTGGGTGCTGCTCTGATTCGATTTTAGCAGTGTAACACCTAGATTACCTTGTGCCGAGGAGTCACCGTCGGCCCGAGAGAGAGAGACGGAATAACCTGTCAGTCCAATGTGCACCGAGCATCTGAAGCCAATGGTGCGCGGGTTGCGTACAGACACAGCCGGAGGTACAAATGAGTTTGTTTTATGGTACGCACCCACTCGGCAATTGCGACATTTGCACGGAGACTTATCGGGAGTCGGCAATATGAGAGAGGCGCTGTCTCCAGATGGGTTTATTCCGCATGAAGGACTCTGACGAGGCGAATATTTCTATACGAACGGACGACTGGATGGCGTTGCGAAGGAGGGTCTCCTTTTTGTGTACACGCCGGGGCACAGAATACAGACAGACCCACTGAAACAGGCGAAGGAAGGGGCGACTTTCGCTTGCCAGTTCCACAGAACCCATTGTTGACGGGGGCCCCAGCAATGTATGCAAAACGCTATCCGATAAATTGTGCAAATATTGTGAACGCGAGGCACCGCCAGAACGAAGAAGAAATCAATGAATCGATTCTGGGAATTATGAATTCTTTCATGGAGAATAAATTGCCCCGGGGCCTATTGGAGGGACTCATGTTTATGTGCAAGAAAAAAGTTTGGTGATGAACAACAAAGTGCTTGGTCCCCATCGGCCCTTGGGGCTAAGTGGCAGGTCTGAATCTCATATATTGCTGGGGATAAATTTAAAGCAGTCCGAATGGTGTGGGAAGTATTGTTCGTTGCCTAAGCGCCTCCGGGAACTATGGGAGCTGTCTGTGTCGGTACAACATGTCACCGATGGGAAAACACCAACAAGTTGTTGCCTCCTAGTTGACCCTCTGTTTTATGAATACAGCATGTTTCTAGCAGCAGCAGTAGGAGCATTGTGAGACACCCGAATTTAAGAATTGCTTATAAATCATGATCACCACCCTCAGCTAGATGGTATAGACAACAAGTCTGGGACTATGAAGCAACAGCTGCAAGAGCTCAAAAACAAGAGAACAAAAACACCCACCAACCCATCAATGGAATAGGTCTGGCCGGACCTTAATGCATTTTGTATGAATATAGTTTGTGGCGACTTGCATTCCCTTGTAGGAACTGTATGCAAATCTGGTTTTTCTTTGCATGTTGTCGTTTATGCTGCAAATTCTACATCAGAGATAAGCTCGTAAGGGGCTCGCACTAGTTCATCTGTAAGATACGGTCGGAGGAAAACATGCCAGACGAGTGCAGTCTTAGAATCGTTTACTCGGTCCACAAGAAAGGAGACCCATTCAACGGATCCAACTTCTTCTTATTTCGCTACAATCCGGGGTAAACCTGGGACTCAGCCAATAAGCCTCTCCTGGTGGCACGATCCTTAGCCAGCTGCCTCCAATTTCGCACTCCAAGTTGGTTGAGGTCCTTCTCCACTTGTGCAGCTTCGCGGCGTCCTCTATTGCGTTGTCTCACTGGTTCGGAGTCGAAGATTCTTCGGGCTGGAGCAGTGTTGTCCATGCGCTCAACATTGAATCTGTAGACGCCTGACAAACTCAAAAACTGAATCTTGCCGGGTGCCCGCCAAACTCTCAGGATCTGTTAATACACACACCAGGCATGCAAAACGGTGTGCGCAAGTCGCTGGTAGCCCTAATAGGGCCGCCGTGGCAGTTGGAACATGACCCGTGAAATGCATCAGAAATGCCTTACTAACCACTGCTTAGATTTTGCGGTCAAAAACTGAATGTTGCCGGATGCCCTCCAAACTCTCAGGATCTGTTAATACACACACCGGGACATGCGAAAAGGTGTGCGCAAGTCGCCGGTAGCCCTAATAGGGCCGCCGTGGCAGTTGGAAGATGACCCGTGAAATGCATCAGAAATGCCTTACTAACCACTGCTTAGATTTGCGGTCAAAAACTGAATCTTGCCGGATGCCCTCCAAACTCTCAGGATCTGTTAATACACACACCGGGACATACGAAAAGGTGTGCGCAAGTCGCTGGTAGCCCTAATAGGGCCGCCGTGGCAGTTGGAAGATGACCCGTGAAATGCATCAGAAATGCCTTACTAACCACTGCTTAGATTTTGCGGTCAAAAACTGAATCTTGCCGGATGCCCTCCAAACTCTCAGGATCTGTTAATACACACACCGGGACATGCGAAAAGGTGTGCGCAAGTCGCTGGTAGCCCTAATAGGGCCGCCGTGGCAGTTGGAAGATGACCCGTGAAATGCATCAGAAATGCCTTACTAACCAGTGCTTAGATTTTGCGGTCAAAAACTGAATGTTGCCGGATGCCCTCCAAACTCTCAGGATCTGTTAATACACACACCATCACATGCAAAAAGGTGTGCGCAAGTCGCTGGTAGCCCTAATAGGGCCGCCGTGGCAGTTGGAAGATGACCCGTGAAATGCATCAGAAATGCCTTACTAACCAGTGCTTAGATTTTGCGGTTAAAAACTGAATGTTGCCGGATGCCCTCCAAACTCTCAGGATCTGTTAATACACACACCGGGACATGCGAAAAGGTGTGCGCAAGTCGCTGGTAGCCCTAATAGGGCCGCCGTGGCAGTTGGAAGATGACCCGTGAAATGCATCAGAAATGCCTTACTAACCACTGCTTAGATTTTGCGGTCAAAAACTGACTGTTGCCGGATGCCCTCCAAACTCTCAGGATCTGTTAATACACACACCGGGACATGCGAAAAGGTGTGCGCAAGTCGCTGGTAGCCCTAATAGGGCCGCCGTGGCAGTTGGAAGATGACCCGTGAAATGCATCAGAAATGCCTTACTAACCACTGCTTAGATTTTGCGGTCAAAAACTGAATGTTGCCGGATGCCCTCCAAACTCTCAGGATCTGTTAATACACACACCGGGACATGCAAAACGGTGTGCGCAAGTCGCTGGTAGCCCTAATAGGGCCGCTGTGGCAGTTGGAAGATGACCCGTGAAATGCATCAGAAATGCCTTACTAACCACTGCTTAGATTTTGCGGTCAAAAACTGAATGTTGCCGGATGCCCTCCAAACTCTCAGGATCTGTTAATACACACACCGGGACATGCGAAAAGGTGTGCGCAAGTCGCTGGTAGCCCTAATAGGGCCGCCGTGGCAGTTGGAAGATGACCCGTGAAATGCATCAGAAATGCCTTACTAACCACTGCTTCGATTTTGCGGTCAAAAACTGAATGTTGCCGGTTGCCCTCCAAACTCTCAGGATCTGTTAATACACACACCGGGACATGCGAAAAGGTGTGCGCAAGTCGCTGGTAGCCCTAATAGGGCCGCCGTGGCAGTTGGAAGATGACCCGTGAAATGCATCAGAAATGCCTTACTAACCACTGCTTAGATTTTGCGGTCAAAAACTGAATGTTGCCGGATGCCCTCCAAACTCTCAGGATCTGTTAATACACACACCGGGACATGCGAAAAGGTGTGCGCAAGTCGCTGGTAGCCCTAATAGGGCCGCCGTGGCAGTTGAAAGATGACCCGTGAAATGCATCAGAAATGCCTTACTAACCAGTGCTTAGATTTTGCGGTCAAAAACTGAATGTTGCCGGATGCCCTCCAAACTCTCAGGATCTGTTAATACACACACCGGGACATGCGAAAAGGTGTGCGCAAGTCGCTGGTAGCCCTAATAGGGCCGCCGTGGCAGTTGGAAGATGACCCGTGAAATGCATCAGAAATGCCTTACTAACCAGTGCTTAGATTTTGCGGTCGAAAACTGAATGTTGCCGGATGCCCTCCAAAATCTCAGGATCTGTTAATACACACACCGGGACATGCGAAAAGGTGTGCGCAAGTCGCTGGTAGCCCTAATAGGGCCGCCGTGGCAGTTGGAAGATGACCCGTGAAATGCATCAGAAATGCCTTACTAACCACTGCTTAGATTTTGCGGTCAAAAACTGAATGTTGCCGGATGCCCGCCAAACTCTCAGGATCTGTTAATACACACACCGGGACATGCGAAAAGGTGTGCGCAAGTCGCTGGTAGCCCTAATAGGGCCGCCGTGGCAGTTGGAGGATGACCCGTGAAATGCATCAGAAATGCCTTACTAACCACTGCTTAGATTTTGCGGTCAAAAACTGAATGTTGCCGGGTGCCCTCCAAACTCTCAGGATCTCTTAATACACACACCGGGACATGCGAAAAGGCGTGCGCAAGTCGCTGGTAGCCCTAATAGGGCCGCCGTGGCAGTTGGAAGATGACCCGTGAAATGCATCAGAAATGCCTTACTATCCACTGCTTAGATTTTGCGGTCAAAAACTGAATGTTGCCGGCTGCCCTCCAAACTCTCAGGATCTGTTAATACACACACCATCACATGCAAAAAGGTGTGCGCAAGTCGCTGGTAGCCCTAATAGGGCCGCCGTGGCAGTTGGAAGATGACTCGTGAAATGCATCAGAAATGCCTTACTAACCACTGCTTAGATTTTGCGGTCAAAAACTGAATGTTGCCGGGTGCCCTTCAAACTCTCAGGATCTCTTAATACACACACCGGGACATGCGAAAAGGTGTGCGCACGTCGCTGGTAGCCCTAATAGGGCCGTCGTGGCAGTTGGAAGATGACCCGTGAAATGCATCAGAAATGCCTTACTAACCACTGCTTAGATTTTGCGGTCAAAAACTGAATGTTGCCGGGTGCCCTCCAAACTCTCAGGATCCGTTAATACACACACCGGGACATGCGAAAAGGTGTGCGCAAGTCGCTGGTAGCCCTAATAGGGCCGCCGTGAAATGCATCAGAAATGCCTTACTAACCACTGCTTAGATTTTGCGGTCAAAAACTGAATGTTGCCGGATGCCCTCCAAACTCTCAGGATCTGTTAATACACACACCATCACATGCAAAAAGGTGTGCGCAAGTCGCTGGTAGCCCTAATAGGGCCGCCGTGGCAGTTGGAAGATGACCCGTGAAATGCATCAGAAATGCCTTACTAACCACTGCTTAGATTTTGCGGTCAAAAACTGAATGTTGCCGGATGCCCTCCAAACTCTCAGGATCTGTTAATACACACACCATCACATGCAAAAAGGTGTGCGCAAGTCGCTGGTAGCCCTAATAGGGCCGCCGTGGCAGTTGGAAGATGACCCGTGAAATGCATCAGAAATGCCTTACTAACCACTGCTTAGATTTTGCGGTCAAAAACTGAATGTTGCCGGATGCCCTCCAAACTCTCAGGATCTGTTAATACACACACCATCACATGCAAAAAGGTGTGCGCAAGTCGCTGGTAGCCCTAATAGGGCCGCCGTGGCAGTTGGAAGATGACCCGTGAAGTGCATCAGAAATGCCTTACTAACCGTGAAAGGCATCAGAAATGCCTTACTAACCACTGCTTAGATTTTGCGGTCAAAAACTGAATGTTGCCGGGTGCCCTCCAAACTCTCAGGATCCGTTAATACACACACCGGGACATGCGAAAAGGTGTGCGCAAGTCGCTGGTAGCCCTAATAGGGCCGCCGTGGCAGTTGGAAGATGACCCGTGAAATGCATCAGAAATGCCTTACTAACCACTGCTTAGATTTTGCGGTCAAAAACTGAATGTTGCCGGATGCCCTCCAAACTCTCAGGATCTGTTAATACACACACCATCACATGCAAAAAGGTGTGCGCAAGTCGCTGGTAGCCCTAATAGGGCCGCCGTGGCAGTTGGAAGATGACCCGTGAAGTGCATCAGAAATGCCTTACTAACCGTGAAAGGCATCAGAAATGCCTTACTAACCACTGCTTAGATTTTGCGGTCAAAAACTGAATGTTGCCGGGTGCCCTCCAAACTCTCAGGATCCGTTAATACACACACCGGGACATGCGAAAAGGTGTGCGCAAGTCGCTGGTAGCCCTAATAGGGCCGCCGTGGCAGTTGGAAGATGACCCGTGAAATGCATCAGAAATGCCTTACTAACCACTGCTTAGATTTTGCGGTCAAAAACTGAATGTTGCCGGGTGCCCTCCAAACTCTCAGGATCTGTTAATACACACGCCGGGACATGCGAAAAGGTGTGCGCAAGTCGCTGGTAGCCCTAATAGGGCCGCCGTGGCAGTTGGAAGATGACCCGTGAAATGCATCAGAAATGCCTTACTAACCACTGCTTAGATTTTGCGGTCAAAAACTGAATGTTGCCGGGTGCCCTCCAAACTCTCAGGATCTCTTAATACACACACCGGGACATGCGAAAAGGTGTGCGCAAGTCGCTGGTAGCCCTAATAGGGCCGCCGTGGCAGTTGGAAGATGACCCGTGAAATGCATCAGAAATGCCTTACTAACCACTGCTTAGATTTTGCGGTCAAAAACTGAATGTTGCCGGGTGCCCTCCAAACTCTCAGTATCTGTTAATACACACATGGGGACATGCGAAAAGGTGTGCGCAAGTCGCTGGTAGCCCTAATAGGGCCGCCGTGGCAGTTGGAAGATGACCCGTGAAATGCATCAGAAATGCCTTACTAACCACTGCTTAGATTTTGCGGTCAAAAACTGAATGTTGCCGGATGCCCTCCAAACTCTCAGGATCTGTTAATACACACACCATCACATGCAAAAAGGTGTGCGCAAGTCGCTGGTAGCCCTAATAGGGCCGCCGTGGCAGTTGGAAGATGACCCGTGAAATGCATCAGAAATGCCTTACTAACCACTGCTTAGATTTTGCGGTCAAAAACTGAATGTTGCCGGGTGCCCTCCAAACTCTCAGGATCTCTTAATACACACACCGGGACATGCGAAAAGGTGTGCGCAAGTCGCTGGTAGCCCTAATAGGGCCGCCGTGGCAGTTGGAAGATGACCCGTGAAATGCATCAGAAATGCCTTACTAACCACTGCTTAGATTTTGCGGTCAAAAACTGAATGTTGCCGGATGCCCTCCAAACTCTCAGGATCTGTTAATACACACACCATCACATGCAAAAAGGTGTGCGCAAGTCGCTGGTAGCCCTAATAGGGCCGCCGTGGCAGTTGGAAGATGACCCGTGAAATGCATCAGAAATGCCTTACTAACCACTGCTTAGATTTTGCGGTCAAAAACTGAATGTTGCCGGGTGCCCTCCAAACTCTCAGGATCTGTTAATACACACACGGGGACATGCGAAAAGGTGTGCGCAAGTCGCTGGTAGCCCTAATAGGGCCGCCGTGGCAGTTGGAAGATGACCCGTGAAATGCATCAGAAATGCCTTACTAACCACTGCTTAGATTTTGCGGTCAAAAACTGAATGTTTGCCGGGTGCCCTCCAAACTCTCAGGATCTGTTAATACACACACGGGGACATGCGAAAAGGTGTGCGCAAGTCGCTGGTAGCCCTAATAGGGCCGCCGTGGCAGTTGGAAGATGACCCGTGAAATGCATCAGAAATGCCTTACTAACCACTGCTTAGATTTTGCGGTCAAAAACTGAATGTTGCCGGGTGCCCTCCAAACTCTCAGTATCTGTTAATACACACATGGGGACATGCGAAAAGGTGTGCGCAAGTCGCTGGTAGCCCTAATAGGGCCGCCGTGGCAGTTGGAAGATGACCCGTGAAATGCATCAGAAATGCCTTACTAACCACTGCTTAGATTTTGCGGTCAAAAACTGAATGTTGCCGGGTGCCCTCCAAACTCTCAGTATCTGTTAATACACACATGGGGACATGCGAAAAGGTGTGCGCAAGTCGCTGGTAGCCCTAATAGGGCCGCCGTGGCAGTTGGAAGATGACCCGTGAAATGCATCAGAAATGCCTTACTAACCACTGCTTAGATTTTGCGGTCAAAAACTGAATGTTGCCGGGTGCCCTCCAAACTCTCAGGATCTCTTAATACACACACCGGGACATGCGAAAAGGTGTGCGCAAGTCGCTGGTAGCCCTAATAGGGCCGCCGTGGCAGTTGGAAGATGACCCGTGAAATGCATCAGAAATGCCTTACTAACCACTGCTTAGATTTTGCGGTCAAAAACTGAATGTTGCCGGATGCCCTCCAAACTCTCAGGATCTGTTAATACACACACCATCACATGCAAAAAGGTGTGCGCAAGTCGCTGGTAGCCCTAATAGGGCCGCCGTGGCAGTTGGAAGATGACCCGTGAAATGCATCAGAAATGCCTTACTAACCACTGCTTAGATTTTGCGGTCAAAAACTGAATGTTGCCGGGTGCCCTCCAAACTCTCAGGATCTCTTAATACACACACCGGGACATGCGAAAAGGTGTGCGCAAGTCGCTGGTAGCCCTAATAGGGCCGCCGTGGCAGTTGGAAGATGACCCGTGAAATGCATCAGAAATGCCTTACTAACCACTGCTTAGATTTTGCGGTCAAAAACTGAATGTTGCCGGATGCCCTCCAAACTCTCAGGATCTGTTAATACACACACCATCACATGCAAAAAGGTGTGCGCAAGTCGCTGGTAGCCCTAATAGGGCCGCCGTGGCAGTTGGAAGATGACCCGTGAAATGCATCAGAAATGCCTTACTAACCACTGCTTAGATTTTGCGGTCAAAAACTGAATGTTGCCGGGTGCCCTCCAAACTCTCAGGATCTGTTAATACACACACGGGGACATGCGAAAAGGTGTGCGCAAGTCGCTGGTAGCCCTAATAGGGCCGCCGTGGCAGTTGGAAGATGACCCGTGAAATGCATCAGAAATGCCTTACTAACCACTGCTTAGATTTTGCGGTCAAAAACTGAATGTTTGCCGGGTGCCCTCCAAACTCTCAGGATCTGTTAATACACACACGGGGACATGCGAAAAGGTGTGCGCAAGTCGCTGGTAGCCCTAATAGGGCCGCCGTGGCAGTTGGAAGATGACCCGTGAAATGCATCAGAAATGCCTTACTAACCACTGCTTAGATTTTGCGGTCAAAAACTGAATGTTGCCGGGTGCCCTCCAAACTCTCAGTATCTGTTAATACACACATGGGGACATGCGAAAAGGTGTGCGCAAGTCGCTGGTAGCCCTAATAGGGCCGCCGTGGCAGTTGGAAGATGACCCGTGAAATGCATCAGAAATGCCTTACTAACCACTGCTTAGATTTTGCGGTCAAAAACTGAATGTTGCCGGATGCCCTCCAAACTCTCAGGATCTGTTAATACACACACCATCACATGCAAAAAGGTGTGCGCAAGTCGCTGGTAGCCCTAATAGGGCCGCCGTGGCAGTTGGAAGACGACCCGTGAAATGCATCAGCAATGCCTTACTAACCACTGCTTAGATTTTGCGGTCAAAAACTGAATGTTGCCGGGTGCCCTCCAAACTCTCAGGATCTGTTAATACACACACCATCACATGCAAAAAGGTGTGCGCAAGTCGCTGGTAGCCCTAATAGGGCCGCCGTGGCAGTTGGAAGATGACCCGTGAAAGGCATCAGAAATGCCTTACTAACCACTGCTTAGATTTTGCGGTCAAAAACTGAATGTTGCCGGGTGCCCTCCAAACTCTCAGGATCTGTTAATACACACACCATCACATGCAAAAAGGTGTGCGCATGTCGCTGGTAGCCCTAATAGGGCCGCCGTGGCAGTTGGAAGATGACCCGTGAAAGGCATCAGAAATGCCTTACTAACCACTGCTTAGATTTTGCGGTCAAAAACTGAATGTTGCCGGATGCCCTCCAAACTCTCAGGATCTGTTAATACACACACCATCACATGCAAAAAGGTGTGCGCAAGTCGCTGGTAGCCCTAATAGGGCCGCCGTGGCAGTTGGAAGACGACCCGTGAAATGCATCAGCAATGCCTTACTAACCACTGCTTAGATTTTGCGGTCAAAAACTGAATGTTGCCGGGTGCCCTCCAAACTCTCAGGATCTGTTAATACACACACCATCACATGCAAAAAGGTGTGCGCAAGTCGCTGGTAGCCCTAATAGGGCCGCCGTGGCAGTTGGAAGATGACCCGTGAAAGGCATCAGAAATGCCTTACTAACCACTGCTTAGATTTTGCGGTCAAAAACTGAATGTTGCCGGGTGCCCTCCAAACTCTCAGGATCTCTTAATACACACGCCGGGACATGCGAAAAGGTGTGCGCAAGTCGCTGGTAGCCCTAATAGGGCCGCCGTGGCAGTTGGAAGATGACCCGTGAAATGCATCAGAAATGCCTTACTCACCACTGCTTAGATTTTGCGGTCAAAAACGGAATGTTGCCGGGTGCCCTCCAAACTCTCAGGATCTGTTAATACACACGCCGGGACATGCGAAAAGGTGTGCGCAAGTCGCTGGTAGCCCTAATAGGGCCGCCGTGGCAGTTGGAAGATGACCCGTGAAATGCATCAGAAATGCCTTACTAACCACTGCTTAGATTTTGCGGTCAAAAACTGAATGTTGCCGGATGCCCTCCAAACTCTCAGGATCTGTTAATACACACACCAGGACATGCGAAAAGGTGTGCGCAAGTCGCTGGTAGCCCTAATAGGGCCGCCGTGGCAGTTGGAAGATGACCCGTGAAATGCATCAGAAATACATTACTCCAAACTCTCAGGATCTGTTAATACACACACCGGGACATGCGAAAAGGCGTGCGCAAGTCGCTGGTAGCCCTAATAGGGCCGCCGTGGCAGTTGGAAGATGACCCGTGAAATGCATCAGAAATGCCTTACTAACCACTGCTTGGATTTTGTGGTCAAAAACTGAATGTTGCCGGATGCCCTCCAGTTCGTGCTTGAATCTTCTTCTCCAGAAACCTTCAACACAAATAGGACCAAAGATTGAACGCAGAACTTTTCTCTCAAGGAGACAGGGATGATACAAGTTTAACTTGGTCCTTAGAGAAAGGGCTCTACTACTCACTAGCCAAATGAGCCCAAAAAATATCAATGAAATTTAGACACTCTTATTAACAATGACTCGAATACCATCAACTACTCCCGAAGCAGCTCTCGGAGTATACTCGGTGTTCAAGACATATTACAAGTATACGTTTGATCTCAGCTTTCAAGCAAAAGTGATTTGATAATTAATGTCTGAAAGCACGCTCAACATCTTTTGCACATCTACGAGCGATGCGATCCTCACAAAAAACGCCTACGGTGGCTATGTCATATAGAGCGGATGGACACCACCTAACCACCTAATGACGCTATACACTGAGTACCAGGTCTAGCAAAATTGTCAACGGACATACTCAAGTCACAGGCTGACGCCGTACTTAAGATTTGCAGATATGATGATTCAAGAATAGCAAAGAAACTGTTTTTGTACGAGTTAAGGAATGCAGATTGGTGGTATGCAAGGTGGCAAACTGTAACATATTGACATGGACAATCTACGTGCTATGAAAAACAAACTTTACCGCATTGTTCAAACAAACGAAAACAGCACCCGAAATACGTCAAAAATAAACACTCAAAGGTCAGAAAGCAGGATACTTATACAGCCAAGCGATAGCGAGATCTTCAATGTCAAAAGGAGACAAGGCGACGCGCTGTCATGTGATTTCTTCAACATCGTCCTGGAGAAGATCGTGCAAACACCAGAGGCACGATATTCCAAAAATCCGTGCAGCATACGCGGACGACATTGACGTGATTGGCCGAACTCAGCGAGCCGTCAATGAAGCGTTTGCTTGTATTGAAACGGAGGCGGCAAAAATGGGTTTAGCGGTGACTGAGAACAAAACGAAGTATATGCTGTCATCAAGAAATGACACACAACGTCGACGACTCGGTCAGAACGTCACCATAGGCAGCTATAACTTCGATGTAGTCAAGGACTTCATCTAGATGGGCTCCCAAGTTAATAGTGCGAACAACATCAGTACCGAGATTAAACGCAGAATAACTCTTGGCAACTGCTGTTTCTTTGGGCCCAAGAGGCAATTGAGTAATAGAGCGCTTTCTCGAAAGACCTAGCTCACATTATATAATACCTTGATCATCCCTGTCCTGCTGTATGGCGCGGAAGCCTGTACTATCTCAAGAGCGGATGAAGTCGTACTTGTTCTCTTCGAGAGAAAAGTTCTGCGTTCAATCTTTGGTACTGTTTGCGTACTGTTTGCTTCCCTCCCTGGCTGGGGGCCCACCTAAAATAATAGCCCAGTCGCAAACGGAGTATCTGGATGTACTGGCACACTCCCAGATTAATCCTGCCTTAGCTGTGTAATGCGGATCTCTGCACAGCCGGACCTCCTTTTCTCCGCTACTCGTGGGACTTAATATGAACGAAAATACAAATAAAACAAAAAATAATAATAATAATAAAGAGACCGGTGCTCCCTCGCCGGCTGGAAGTTCTTCCAGACCAACCTTGGCTCCTGAAGTGTCGACGGATAAGGAGGCTCAAACCGCCTTAAAGACTGTCAAAGGCCGCGTGGAACCTCTTAAACCAAATACCTGCACGGTAACCCCCACTAAGAGTTCCTGCATGGAAAAAACAATCTCCGCCCGCGGAGTTGCTCCTGCTCGAAGGTCCCAGGACCTTCCCTCAAAAGATACAGGGAGAGGCGTTCTGCTGCCCGGATTCTGGAGCGCCTTAAAGGCATTCCACCGGAGAAGCTAAACGACAGTAGCAAGAGGGCGTTAGCTTGGGCTACTAATGTAGTGAAAAGCCAACCACAGGCGGACACTACCAGGGGCAGTACGCCCAAACTAAAAGGCTGAAACCGAGTGGTGAAACAATAAATATTGCCAGTAGGCTCAACAGGCCGTATAGTGAAGTGCTGAAAGGCGAAATCACTTACGCCGTATTAGATAGAGGGCACGCTGACTGCGCCATCTCTCCACTGAATTGAAAGAAGGTGGAGTCAGCGATTAATGACATCTATCTGAGCCTGGTGCTGGAAAACGGAGGCCTTGCACCTGTAGGGCGTGACGGAGGATGGCACCAGGGTCATATTAAACTCGTGACTTTCACGTGCCAGAGATCGGCTGATTTCTTTAAAAAAGCCATCAGCAGACTGGGTGATGTGTGGAAGGGGGCGCGGCTCGAGGTCGTAACGAGGGATCAATTCCCCAATAGACCAAGAACCCTGCAACAATCCTTAAGTTCATTCAACTTTGCAACCCAAACCTTCCTACCCACAATGGGAAGGTTGTCAAGCTGGATGAACTAAAGGGAGAAACGAGGTCCGCAGTGATCGTGATAAACAAAGAATCACTGGACCCACTTGCCAAGTCGGAAGGTGTCATCCACTACAACTTTGGGACTATCACCCTGAAGGTGTATAAAAAGGATGGGGATACAAGCGCGAGAGCGGAACAGCCTCCCTCCACCTCTGCTGCTTCTACTGTCGGTAATATACTGACGGCGGTAGCAGAGGAGGAGAAAGACCGTCCTGCTTCAAGCGAGCCTCAACCCTCTACTTCAGGCTCCATCGTGAGGGCAACCCCTGTAGCCAATATGGTACCGATGGAGGTGGAGGAGGAGGGCTCTGGCACGCAGGCGATGACCCATATCCTGGGTAGCCATGGTCAGGAAGCTGATGATATTGGCCTTTCCGACCTGGAATTAGCCAGCACCCCGCCCAATAGTCAGGAAGACTCTCTTCTGGAGTCTGACACCGACGATGAGGCTAATTTAACAGTGGTGGAGATTGTGTCCGGAACTAAGACGGACACGTTACCCGACAGCTATGCTCCGGGTGACACAGATTAATCTCCACCATTCCATCGCGGACTCGGCCGCTCTTCTTCTCTGCGCTAACACCTGCGGAGACGACATCGTCCTGGCCCAGGAACCCTGGGTAGTCAACGACATAGTTCGTGGACTAAGGACTCAGCAATTCAACCTCTACTACGTAAGGAATGAAGGTAAGCCAAGAGCCTGTATACTTACAAAGAGTTCTTTGAATACTCACATTCTCTCCCACCTTAGCGATCGAGACTCAGTCACTGTTTGCCTGGAGGCAGGCAAAACCAAACTATGGCTAGTCTCCTCCTACATGGCCCATGACCATGGGGAATGTCCGTCAGAGACGCTCAGCGGGGCACTGAGAAGTACTCCGTCAGACGCACTGAATATTCTCCTCCACCTCCCACCTCTGGAAATATTCGGGAAACAAGCAGCAGCAAGTACAGCCATGAGACTCAAAACACTTCGATTGTGGTCCGAACTCAACACTGGCCACTCAACCATTCTCAAGGAATTCAACTTCCTACCTAGCGACACCGACCGCCTACTACCCCAGGCCATCTTTGAAAAGAAATTCTCAATCAGTATTCCCTCCAGATCGGACTGGATGACTGATACGCAAACACTGAAAGATCCTCTGCGCATCTTCACGGATGGTTCAAAGACAAAAGAAGGGGTGGGTGCGGGTGTCTATTCACAAGACCTCAACATTGCTATCTCCGTGAAGCTCCCTGATCACTGTAGCGTTTTTCAGGCAGAAACCATAGCGATTAAAGAGGCGCTGTCCTGGCTTAAAAACAATGTGATATCAAAAAGGGATATCACCATCTGTTCCGATAGTCAGGCCGCCATAAAATCCCTGGACAATGTCATGTTCTACTCTAAAACATCCCTTAATTGCAGGCTGTCTCTTAACGATATGGCCGAGCATTTTAACATTCACCTCATGTGGGTGCCGGGACACCAATGACAAATGGCTAGAAGGCACCACCTGCCCTAAAACAAAAGAAATCTGGCCATCACTTAACCTAAAACGGTCACTCAGTCTACTTGGACTCAGCAAGCCCTCAGTAAGGACCCTTATAGGAGTCATAACCGGGCACTGTGTAATTGGCACTCATGCTCGCAGGATGGGTGCACCATATAATGATTTTTGCAGAAGCTGCATGGATGAAGAGGAGGAAGAGAACACTCATCACCTTCTCTGCTCCTGCAGTACTCTTGCCAGTCGTAGGTTCCTGCATCTAGGAGCCTACTACTTCAGCGATCGTAACGAGCTAAAAAGTGCCAGCATTGGCCAACTAAATCGGTTCATCAGCAGCACCAACTGGTTCCAGCATTAGGAGAAGTCAATCCGCGTGGTATCACAATGGGCCTACTCTGGCCTAAGTGTGACTGCTCTGCAGCAGTCAGCCACTACAACCTAACCTAACCTAACCATTGTTTTGTTATAAATTGCTAATAAATGAATAACTTACTTACTTCTTTATTAACTTGGGAGGCGTGGTAAGTGAAAAAGTTATGGCTGCCTATGGACCAACTCGCAGTTGTAACAGCCTATAGTGACGTTCTGACTGAGTCTTCGATGTTGTGTGTCCTTTCTTGGTGACAGCATATACTTCGTTTTAAGATAACATGAGTGAGTTCAATTAATTAATGTTAGGTTTGGTCCAACGCCGATACGGAATACCACGCCTCCGGTGGCGCATACGGCAAGAAGGCAACCTCAGTAAGTTCATCGTGCGTGGCTGGAAGCAACTAGCACACGACCGAGCTAGATGGAGTTGGCTGAGGCCCAGGTCCACCAAGGACTGTAGCGCCAGCCAAGGAAGAAGGAGAAGAAGTCTCGGCGAACCAAGCTGTCCCTATTATGTGATTGATAGAATAATATATTTAAAAAAATAAGTTGGTTCGAATAGGGGCTGGACAACTGTGGGTTGAATTTGTGAACGAACTCTTTCACTAACAATCAAATTGTCCAGAATTAAGAGAGCAAAGAGAAAAAAAATCTTCGGCTATTTTTGCCGCTAGTGCACAAAACACACAAAACAGATGATTGTGAGAATTGTGGAAATGCCTTGTATTTCACTAGGAATTTAAACAATTCGAAACAGCGACATCCACAGAGATCTTGGAATTCCATCAGTCCAAGATGAATTTTGCTCGTGAGCATAGGCGTCGTCTGGAAGAGCACAGAATGAACTGTCATACGGAACAAGAGTTAAGAGCTTGCCAACTTCAGCCATTCTAATCTTACTTACTTACTTACTTAAGGTTGCGCTATACTCCGGGGTGGACCTGGGCCTCAACCAACAAGCGTCTCCAGCCAGATCGATCTTTAGCTAGCTGAGTCCAGTTTCGCACGCATAGTTGGTTGAGGTCCCTTTCCACTTGCGTGCGCCACCTGAGTCGCGGCCTTCCTCTACTGCGCCGTCCCTCGGGGGTGGATTCGAAGACTTTTCGGGCCGGAGCATTGGTTTCCATCCGCTCTACATGACCTAGCCATCGCAATCGTTGGATCTTCACTCTTCTGGCTAAGTCGATTTCGCTGAACAGCCCGTATAGTTCGTCGTTATATCTCCTCCTCCACTCACCATCTCTGCAGACTGGACCGAAAATCACACGAAGAATATTTCTCTCGAAGCTGCTTCATCCGCTTTTGACAGGGTCCTGGCCTCCACGCCATATAGCAGGACTGGGACGATTAAGGTCTTGTAAAGCCTTACCTTGGTTTTTCGAGAGAGGGCTTTGTTTGCCAATTGCTTTCTTAGCCCAAAGAACGTCAAGAAGGCCTTGTGTCATTGTCTGAATTGATAGCGGTTCCTAGGTAGACAAAGTTTTTACTACCTCAAAGTTATATCTGTCTGCCGTGACGTTCTGACGGTGTTGGGTGTAATTACTCGTTGACAGCATATATTTGGTCTTACCCTTGTTTACCGCTAAACCCATCTTCGCGGCCTCCGTTGCAATACCCACAAAAGCTGCGTTCTTCCGATAACGTCAATATCGTAGGCATATGCGAGTAGTTGGACGGACTTCTGAAAGAGTGTTCCTGTGGTGTTGGCGTTCGCGTTTTGAACAATTCTTTCAAGAACGATGTCGCATGACAGCACATCGCCTTGTCTGCATCCTTTTTCGACATCAAAGGTCTCGGCCTTGATGTAGCAGCGTGCGATGGAGACACCGTCATCCTACACAATCGGATGAGTTTGGTAGGGATGCCAAAACTAGACATTGCTCTGTATAGCTCGTCTCTATAGATGCTATCATACGCGGCCTTAAAATCAATGAACAGGTGGTGGGTATCGATTTGTTGCTCCTGGGATTTCTGCAAAATCTCCCGAAGTGTGGGTGGTGGATTTTTCTGGCCTAAGGTCATACTGGTATGTACCGACCAGGTTGTTGACGAATGACTTTAGGCGTTCACACAGTACAGCAGATAAGAACTTGTAATCGATGTTAAGGAGACTTATCCCCCGATAGTTGGCGCTGTCAAAGGGGTCTCCTTTCTTGTGGATCGGGCAAACAATGCTGAGATTCCATTCATCAGCCATTCTAATGCATTCAACATATATCCCACACTTGTTGTCTCGCTCCCTCCTATTAGATCTTATGAGTTGTAGAATTTTTGACAACTTGCAACGGATTCTATGGGCTTGGGCCTTAAAATAGTGTAAAAGAAGCCTATGGCGCTAGCTGACGAAAAGCACCCACTTCGAGCAGAGTCTGTGTATTAAAATGAGGCGGTGTTTGGGTCTCTTCGCATCTTAATCAGAAATAAGAGGGTAAAGAGAAAACCATCTGCGGCCATTTTTGCCCTTGGTCCAAAAAGAGAAGAATGTGAGAGTAGTGGAAGTCCCTTGTCGGACTTATTCTTTTACAATTCGTCCCACTCATAATGGCGGCCCATTCGTCAATTCACAAAAAAATGGCGGCCGATTCATCAGTTTTTGTGAGAAAATCGTGTGAAGTGTGTTCGAGAGTGTTTAGTTGGTAGATGTTTTTAGTTATAGGATTGTGTGGAAAAAATCTTAATTATTTACAGGAATATTTTGCATCAATTTAATGCATTAATGCAATATACTGAGTATTTCTGTCATACTGTTGTATCGTTATTTTAACAAACGATACTCAAGTGAGCTAGCCAACTGCATTCCTCCTCTCCTTGAATTCACCCGCAATACACGTCTCGGCAGGACGGCGGCCCCATGCGAATTTGCGGGAGTCTCCTCCAAGGCTCTGAATTTCCAAGAGTCATTCCATCTACCAAATCATTGATTTCAGGCACAGAGCGTAGCGACTAAGAAAGATCTGAGCTGTCTAAAAAATAATGTATAATAGATATTGTCATCTGTTCGGACAGCCAGGCAGCAATGCAGTCACATGCAACTCCAAGCCGTCCCTCAATTGTCTGTGACAGTGACATCCCGGGCAAATGCGAATGCGAAGAGCTAGCTAGAAATATAACTACCTACCTACCTGCGCTTTCCAAATGAATCCTTACGTTGATGCCTATTGCAACTTCAAAACATCTACTAAAGCTTTAGACGCTTATCCACATCAAACTTGTATAGTCTACTGGAACTGGATTCTTCATTGCAAGACAATCTTAGGCTACCCTTGATCCAACTCACGCAACTTGATTATTATGAGCCGGCCGAATCTCAGAGGACCTGGTGTTATAACTGGGCACTGTGTCATCGGTATACACACCTAGAGACTACGCATCCCCTACCACGACGTCTGCAGAAACGGCAGAGATGAAAACGAAAAGACTAATGAACACCTTCTATGCAATTGCAAGTGTCCTCTCGTCCCCTAGATTTACCTACTTAGACGCCTTTTGCTTCAACGACTTGACAGAGCTAAGAAAAGTCAGTCGTCTTCTGAATGGCTTGCGAACTAGGAACAACTAGATTCCTGGTGTAACACAACGGTAGCATAACACCCTCTCGGACGCGCAGTGAAATTTAGAAACTCGTTTTTCAGTAGCACCACACGAAACACAGTCCTAATATTTCCCATAGACTACAATCCGAATACCAATGTGCGCATGTACCCCCCTCTCTCTCTCTCTACCTCTATACCTTCGGCCCGTGCTGTGTCTTGATCCTGGACAACTAAGAGTATTAACAACCCCTTGAGCACGCGAAAATTGCACAAAAAAGTGGTCGTTGTCGGCTGCTGCTGTTTCAGTGAGACCACGAGTTGGTAGGAGTGTCGAAAGTATCGATGCCGTTCAGAAGTTCAGACGTCCGTGGCAAATGATTCAAATCAGTCAATTCCACGGCGTTCTCAAGGATTGCGCGTCGCTTGGATCACATCATGGCGTATTTTGAGTTAAAATCTTGGTTTACGCCGATGGACCATTTGAAGCCACGTGCGTTTATTTTTAGGGAAAGTTGTCAAGTCCTGGTTGGAAAACGCTTCATAATAAATATCCAATGATTTATACCATTGAACTCATCACTTAAAGAAAGGGGAAGCCCTCAGTAGCGACAGATGACAGTTATAGCAAACAATTCCATTTTAAGCACAGTCCCATGGCTCGTGCTCAATCAGCCAACGCACAACTGACGAGCATCAGTGGTACACATATGAAATCACCGGAAAAGCAATTCCTCCACCCCCATACCCACAATGCTACACATTAACCACTCGTGCCCATGAAGAAGCACAAGCGACTCATATATTTAACGCCTCTTTGCTAGGTTCCCTGCGGCGAGCGTATCCTTGCCAGAGCTCCCAGCCAAATGGCATGTCTGAGGGTTTCTTGCTTCATATCTCATTACTACCCATCTGCTATGCCAGCCACTTCCACTGCTAATGGCATTTTCACATTTTCCATAAGTCTAGGCTGTTTTCACATGCCACAGCACCTCCTGGTGTCTGCTCGCTCCGCACGAATCCAAGGGAAACTTGTTGAACAAAGCGAAAGCATGGTGCTGCTATGACAAGGGTGTCACAAAACAATCCCCTTCCGTCGCGTCCTCGAGCATTCATTTCAATAAGGACTGATAAGTGTATTCTTATTTGATACTGGCCGGAGGAGCGGCAGCTCAAGCCAGCCAACTGTGCCTGGGATCCCGGGGATCTTCTGAATGAGTGGACATTCGCCCGGAGTTCGCCATCAAAAGCACTCGATGGGCGGGTGGGTTTCCTGAGCAATATTTCTTCCTCCTTCCGGGTTCTGTTTGAAAACCGATTTACCACAGGCTATTGGATTTCATTGTCCCACGGGCTACACCCATAATGGCTATTTATGGGGATAAACAGACTTTCACCATTGAATGGGATTGTAATAATCATGAGCTCGGGAATGCCATGTGATTCGGAAGCACCTTCAGACGGGATGTGTCCGTCTTTCCGGTGCCGTAAACCATGTCTGGCTTTTGAAATCGAACTCCGAAAAAGAACGACACCGGCTGCTTTCAACGAGAATTCAACACTGAATAGGAAGGGACCCTCTTTAAGTGGCATCCTTTAAATTTTCCGCCGTACCAGACAGAAGTTCTACAGAGTTTGTCTTAAAGGCGATCCGTGTCCAGTGAGTGGACAGTTACGCACAACACTAGGATACTTAATTATCGACCCCAAGCAACTTCCGTCATTTATCTCACGAACCAATTGTGTCCGAAGTTGGTCAGAATAGTTGAGTGAGTTGTCTGGAAACAATAACGCCGTCCTTGTCCTGTCAGTCCGCAGCGGATGAACTCGTGCAAGTAATTAGTTTCAGTTTTGTTTCGTCCTTAATTAAGCGTTGATTTAATTCAATTGAGAAGATGTGTCATGAGACCATCTGCGAATGGGATGAGAATCGTTTTCTTGACAATTCATTAATCCATCGTTGTCATGGTGTGTTCATTAGAAACTTTTCAACTACGGCAGCTGGGAATGAGGGAAATTAATTGCTGTCGCATGCCGTCCGGGCGGCACGGATGCATACGACAGGGACGCACGAATTGTGCGTGTATCCTTCCGCAGTTGATTGCCTTGATGTTTGCCCGACAATTGCATGTAATTTATGATTTCTTAAGTTGGTTCATTTTCATGTATTCTTCGCAGTTGACTGGATTTGAGGATGATACTCGAGATGAGTCGGAGAGGGATGTTTCCTTGTCCCTATGGCTCTAGGAAGACTCGATTCATTTCACTCCATGTTCAGTTGGATAACAATTTCATTGAAATCGTGGACGAGTCGGTGTCTTTGACACCATAGATTAAAAGCGAAGCTTTCAGGTTGGGTATCGTGATAACCGGAACCTCATTTGTGCCTGGCTTGACTTGTTGGAGTTTCGATTGAATGGAGGGATGGAGATGAGATTGCTTAAGGTCTCACATTTTACTAAATTTGTGGTCATAGCCATACACGTCCAACAATGGACGCAGGCTGTTGGACTTCGTGCACGGATCCCTTACCTCAACATTCACAAATGGACCTGTCGGTCCCCTGATCAATCAGACACTCCTCCATTGTCCTCGATGTCCGAACGTTCCGAGGTGCTAACATCGACTCGGACCACTAGCTTGTTGTAGCCAATGTCAGAACTCGGATATCGATTGTACAACGGAGTAGATTAAGACCAAAACAGTTTGACGTTGGAAAGCTACAATCGCAATCGACCGCTGGGAACTTTTCCGATGGAGTCTCTCTGAAACTCTCAGAGATTCAAGCCCTGCCAGGCGAAACAATCGATGAACCATTGTCAAAACGCCATCAGAGAAGCTGTCTTTGATGTGTAGGCCAGCCAGAAAAATTCCTTAATTTGATAACGAGTGCCAGCAGGCGCATTTAGCGAAGCTAACACCATATAAGACGACGCTAGACAGAAGGACCAGAGCGGTTCGTGAGCTCTATGAACTTAAAAGCAGGGAAGAGCACCGGCTTCTCAAAAACAAAAAGAAGGAGCATGAGAAGCGTGCAATCGAGGAAATGGAGAGGTGGTACGGCAGAAATGGTGTCCGAAAGATTCACCAGCGAGTGAAACAACTATCCAAAGGGTACAAACATCGGACAGAAGCCTGTCGGAACGAAGAGGGACAACTCGTAGTAGAGTCGCAGTCGATACTGAGAATCTGGAAGGACTGGAAGGACACTTCTGCAGACTGTTTAGCGTCGAAGACACAAATACCGCTGTCAGGCAGAATGATCCACTCCACGCAATGGACGACGATAAAAGAAAATTCCGTCCCCCAGAGCTAGACGAATTCACAAAAGCGAGACTGAAGTCGAACAAAGCTGCTGGAACGGACGGATTGTCTGCGGAACTGTTTAAAGCAGCTGGAGATGACCTGGTTGGGCACATGCACCATCTCATCTGCAAGATATGGTCGGAGGAAAGTGGAATCTCAGCGTCGTTTGTCCGGTTCACAAGAAAGGAGACCACTTTGACTGCTCCAACTATCGAGGAATCAGCCTCCTCGGACGTCATTGACGTGGTTGGCCGAACTCAGCGAGCTGTCAATGAAGCGTTTGCTTGTATTGAAACGGAGGCGGCAAGAATAGGTCTAGCGCTAAACAGGCCAAAACAAAGTACATGCTGTCGTTATGAATGGACACACAACATCGACGACTCGGTCAGAACGTCAATATAGGCAGCTACAATTTTGAGGTGCTAAAGGACTTCATCCACCACGCCTTCTAAGTTTATAGAACGATCAACATCAGCACCGGGATTAAACGCAGAATAACTCTTGCCGACCGCTGTTTCTTTGGGCTCAGGAGGTAATTGAGTAATAGAGCCCTCTCTCGAAAGACCAAGCTCACATTGTGTAAGACCTTGATCATCCCTGTCCTGCTGTATGGCGCGGAAGCTTGAACTATCTCAAGAGCGGATGAAGACGCACTTGGTCTCTTCGAGAGAAAAGTTCTGCGTTCAATCTTTGGTCCTGTTTGCGTTGAGTGTTATTGGAGAAGAAGATTCAACCATGATGTACGGGTTGTACAGCGACATGAGTCTAGTCAGGCGTATGCGGTGTCAACGTCTAAGATGGCTAGGCCATGTTGAGCGCATGGACAACACTGCCCCAGCCCGAAGAGACTTCGACTCCGAACCAGTGGGAAAACGCAATAGAGGACGACCACGAAGCCTATGACGTACACAAGTGGAGAAGAGGTCCTTCCAACTTGGAGTGCAAAATTGGGCTCACTAGGCCATTGCCGGGGTGATCGAACCTTTTCGGGCATCGCCCGACAGCCCGCCGAGCAGGTCGAGCGGCCACCTGCCGTTTTTATACTACCACCATTCAGTTCCAGTTCCAAATGGAAGGGGTAGACCAGGGTAGGCGGTATCCGAGGTTTTTTTCTTCTTCTCGTCACGCGGGGGTTGCGTTTTGGGCAGTATGAAGATAAGTTCGTACATCCCAAACCTGATGCGCGCTTTCACCACGCGAAGGTCATCTGCGTGGGACTGATCTTTGGGAGAGTTGTGGGTGAGAAATCTGCTATTTGCTGGTGATTTGGTTATCCTCATATCCTGCCAAGCGGAGCACCAGCTCGCACTCGATAGGTTTGTGACTGCCTGTGCAGATTCTGGGATGAAGGCCTACGTGGACACATCAGATGTGGTAATTTTCAGAACGCCTGGGCAACGCCCACTACATGTGAGTAAAGTCCCATTGAAGCAGGTGGCAAGGTTCCAGCATCTCGGGGTCTTTTTCATTAGTAATGGCTGGAGTACTGCTGAGCTTTCCTGTAGGATCGGCCAAGTTGGATCACACACACGGCCGAGCTTTGTGTTAAAGCTAAAGTAGCGGTCTTCAATTGAGTCTTTGTGCCGACTCTCTCCCATGTACATGAAATTTGAGCAGTGACCCAAGGAAAAGGATCGAGAATACCAGCTGCCGAGGTGAGGTTTCTTCGTGCTATCGTCGAGATAGGGTGAGAAACATGGCAGTGCGTGGGGAACTCAATGGCGAGCAGCTACTTTTCCGAACGGAAAGAGCTGACACGTGTCACGAATGTCCCCATTACCACGTTTTCCGTGATGCGTGCCTTAATCGTGACTCCATCAAGACCAAGTCCAAACATTTCTCTTGCTTGTGCTTGGGCACCAATCAGAGTTAAAGGCAGAGTATCGGGTGGCCTTAGGATCTCTACCGCGTGCCTTATCCTCGCGTCCGCTTTAGTGGATCATTTGGGTCAGAAAAATATAATGACGAGCTTCGTCCAGTTCTGGCCATATAGTAGTATAGGTCTCATAGCTGCCACGTAAAGCCATCTTATTACTTTGGTAACATGAGCCCAGCCAAGCGACAACGGATCGAACGCCTAAGATGGCTGGACCATGTTGAGCGAAAGTATAACTAAGCTCCGGCCCGAATAGTGTTTGACTCAAAACCTGCATAACCGCAGCAGAAGACGCCGGTGTCTAAGGTGCCGCATCCATCCATGGAGATGGACTTCAACCGCCTTTAAGTTGGAAACTGGAGTCAGATTGTTTCTGGCTCTGGTTCACCCCGGCCTGAAGCTGCGAACAACGAAGAAGACGAACCACCTTAATGTGTAACTGCAACCCATCTTCAATACCAGCGCATGAAGCCCCAACAAGATGTCAACTCCAGCTTCCAAAAATCTGATCTGGGGCAAAGGTGAATCCAAGCGAACTGCACTTCCAAAGCAACAGAAAACCCTCTTGACTCGCATGCCACAGGCAGCAACATTGATTTCAAATGATTTCTCATAAGCCCATTCGAGCTCGAAATTATTGCACCCCTCGCACAGGCAATATGTCGCACAAACTGCAGCACACGTGTTGGTGACACAGACCATGAGGGCTCCCTCCTCCACCAATGCACAGCTGAATAACCACTCTGCGCAGAAATATGCCCCTGCCGTCGTCAAGCTTTCACCTGTTGTATCGAGCCGACATCCCTCGCCAACGTCTGAGCTTTCGCCGACCCCGGACCATGAGTGCCATGCAAACAATCTCGATTAGAATTCGCGAACAGTTCTTCCCACTCCCAGGGCGGCCGTTTTTACGATTCCACATCCAAGAGGGACAGCTGGTGGACCCGAGATAAAATGTAAGGAATCCAAGTATTTTACGATCAAAGCCTATTCCACTTCACCGCCAGCGAAGCCAGTCGGTCCGTGTTGCAGTTGATTGAAGATTTCATGCCGCCCCTCTTTCGCTCACGGCTGCTCATCGATTGGCAATCAAGTGCTATTGACGTTGATAAGACAAGCGCCAGTGAAGGCAACAAACCTGCGGACAGTTATGGCCAATCCGTTGTTCGATGGGCAGCCGTAAACCTGTCCGGCCTAGTTTGCGAGATTGCTTAGACGGTTAATCATAATAAATTTTCAATTTGATTGGCTGAGTGATAAGAAAGCTCGCAGACATGGACGACTGTGATT
This sequence comes from Eristalis arbustorum, assembly GCA_916610145.1. Lineage (NCBI taxonomy): Eukaryota > Metazoa > Arthropoda > Insecta > Diptera > Syrphidae > Eristalis > Eristalis arbustorum. The sequence goes on from OU744316.1 coordinate 63,817,855, forward strand.
AATAATTCCCCATGCCGCCGAGATGGAGGCTAATGAAGTTCATTTGTTTACCCGCTGATGATGATTTATTGCGAAGCTGGACAATAGCCGGGAATGGTTGGTAATTGATGGATGAACGGCCGCACTTTCTCCAACACGTCGCCGAGGGTAAATAAAGACTTCTGATGGTGAAGACACGTTTGATGCAGCGATAGGCCCTAATTACGTGGGTTCGGAAGACAATGGAACGCTTGCGTCTACGATGCGATACAATCTTGGCGATGAAACCGTAAGCGAAAAGGACGTGATGTGACTGCGGTCTGTGGGTGGTCTGTCGCCTGTCAAAGTCGATCGGGACATGGCGCACCCATCGGCAAGAGACATCAACCGAGTGGTTAGCGTAAATATTCCCTCGAATTTAATGCTCCACACAAGTGAAACGCAACGGAATTATGATTGCAAACGCCTCAGAGATACTAGACAGTTCAGGCGACCTTGTACAGAGCATGGACCGCCGTCATGCAAGCACAGTGCTGCCTAATATCACGTACAAATCACAGGGACGCGTTCTGCAAAAAGCAATTGTATCGTTCAGCGTACATTTTGTCCACAAATAATCCTCAAGTGGAGACCGAGATTAATCTAGATATCTTTTGTTGGAAGCTGTCTCTGATGAATGCTCTCAGACATGATGTCCCGTCGCTCGGATGTCAGTTCGTTGCCATGTAGGTACATCGCTTTGTCTTGTGCTATCTGCGGCTTCATCTTTTCGTTTCTATGCGAGTATCTGCCGTTGATTGGTTGGCGCCTGGCATGTAACTAACCTGTGATATCAGTCATCACTTTATCAAGAGTTTTCTAGTAGAGATCTCATAAAGTGCTCTTAAAACGAAAACCGACATTTTTATTTTTCTCATTTTGTGGCGCAATGTTTGGATGTAATTGCTCATCATCATCATCATCATCAAAGCTGTTGATGTTTCTGCTGATGTTGAGAGACAGACGCACGTACAGCATGGGGCGGATGTTTTGCCGGCGGTGACATTGGAACATTCTTCATTGAACGACGGCAGGTGGATTTAATCGTGCGTTCTGTTGTGACATGACAATTCATAGACTTTTGTGAGTACATAAATAGAACACCTTTTTTTGCTCAGAAGAGTCACTTGTCCATTGACAAGTGCTGTCTATGTCAATGGACTGCAACCATGCTCAGCAAAAGGTGCTTTAAAGCAACGCTAGGAAATAAAAATATAATATGGTTGGCGTAACAGCCTGTAGAGTGCTAGGGCCTAGCTTCATAGCAACCACTCGTGTTGTGCGTGCGGAAGCAATTTGTATGCCGAATCCGAACAACCAAGTATGAGAAGCCTTTTCTAAGCAGAATTACTCATTGAGCTCGTCAGTGACTCGAAGGAGGTGGGGCCAGACCAGGGATCAAACCTACGACGTCGAGGTTCAACGCACATACCCACAACGCCACGGTCCACCAGGCTAGGAAATAATCAAATAATCAAAGTCATCCGTAAAGTAACACCACAGGGCGGTATAACGTCTTCCTCTCTTCTGTGTCTAAATTCATTAACAACATTAGGTATTTTAACGTTATTTAGGAAGTGTCCGAGGTCTCATCACTTAAGGAGAAGGTCGCCTGCTGAAGTCGTTTCGTCGATTATATGCCTCTGAGTGAGATTGAAATATCTGAATTGTCTGGGACGTCGCCTGGTCCAAAACATGCCATAAATTGTCACAGGCCCATTTTGAAAAAAAAATCCTTAAAATACCGCAGCTATCAGAAAAACCAAACATCCAGTCAAACTGTCTAACCAATTGGCCACAGTTATAGCGCCAAGTTGATTGTTTTTCTGGGGCCAAGCGACTTACTTTTTTATGCAGGCACAGGCGTCTGCACCTAGCCTCTGTCAATGAACTCCTACTCTCACCTCCCCGTGGTGAAATTCGGGAGCCGAGCACCTTCGACTGATGGTCGGGTACCCAAGCTCCGCGGGACGTCATTGGCGGCGAGAGAGGGGGAGAGTGCATGATTCTGCATCAGGACTCATCTCTCTTTATGGATGGTGGCGGAGGAGCTTGTCATCAGATAAGCCAATGGCGACATCCAGAGCTACCTGGTCCATCCCCTTTTAGAGCTACTCTGACATATTCGGAGCTCAGATCTAGAAAGTTGCCTCCAAGGCCATGTCAAAATTTTGGAGTAGAGCTGGCGGCGGAGGAACCCTGCCATATAGGTTATCGATACCGGAGTCATCTGGACCCTTCGCCCAAGGCGAAAATAAATGGGCCTAGCCTCCCAGTTGGGAGTTGTGAGTGGGGTTGTTGAGAGACAACCAATTGATGGATTTGGATTTACTGTTGACGACCCAAACGAACGAACAAATGACCATGCTTTTCGGTTCTGCACGTGGAATTTGAGGTCTCTCAACAGGTAACGTGCAGCCGAAGAACTCGCTGAGGCCTTGACTGCTACAAAGCAGACATCACCGCCATCCAGGAAGTGCGATGGAATGAGCCGGGCAAAAAGAGGATGGGAAACTGCGACATATATGACGGAGATTGCTACAAAGGGGAAAGGCAACGCTTATTTGGATGTGGATTTGTTCTTCGAGGCAGACTTGGGCAGAAATTCTTAAGCCTTGTCTGTAAAAGCGAACGCCTCACAACAATCCGCATTAAGGCTAAATTCGAGAGCGTTAGCCTGATTTGCACCTAGGCCAAGACAGAGGACAAATAAGACTTTTATGATCCCCTTGAAAGTACAGACGATCAATGCCCCAGCTTCGACACCAATATCGTTCTAGGAGATTTCAACGCACAGCTGGGCAAGGAAGAAATCTGTGCTAGAGTCATCGGAAAACACAGCCTGCACGACAACACATCCGGAGACGGACTAAGGCTGGTAGATTTCGCCTCGGGGCGTCACCTCTTTGTGATGAGCACGCAGCTTCCACACCTCATCATCCATGAGGGGACCTGGCGGTATCCTGATCAATCAACCGTCAACCAGATTGATCACATTGCGATCGACGTCAGACACTCCTCCAATATTTTCGATGTCCGAACATTCCGAGGAGCCAACATCTACTCGGACCATTTCCTTGTTGTAGCCAAGGTAAGGATGAGGATATCGAGAAAAGTATGGAGTCGAGAAAGAACACCACGGTTTGACGTCGCAAAGCTACAATCGCAATCGAACGCTAGGAACTTTGCCAACCGAGTCTCCCTGAAACTCTCTGAAAGTTCGACGCTGCCTGCACATTCAATAGAAGAAGAATGGAATCGTTGTCAAAAAGCCATCAAGGAAGCTGCCACTGATGTGCTGGGTTTCACGACACCACCCAGAAGGAACCCATGGTTTGACTACGAGTGCAGGCAGGTACATGCAGCCAAGCAGGAGGTCTACAAGGCAACGCTGCGTCGAACAACGAGAGCTGTTCGCGAGTTCTACGAACAGAAGAGAAGGGAAATGCACCAGCTTCTCAGAAAGAAAACAGGAAGAGCATGAGAAGCGCGCGGTCGAGGAGATGGAGAGGTGTTATGGCAGGAATGACGTCCGAAAGTTTTATCAAAGGGTAAAACAATTATCCAATGGATATAAAACTCGGACAGAAGCCTGTCGGGATGGAAATGGACATCTGGTAGTCGAGTCGCAGTCGATATTGAGAATCTGGAAGGATCATTTCTGTAGACTGTGAATGTTCCACTCAATCTGGACCATGACAAACGAGAATACCGTCCCCCATACTTATGGAAAATGAAAAAGCTAAAAAAGCTGCAGGAGCGGATGGACCCGCTGAAATCTTTAAGGCAGCTGATCTGATAGGGAGCATGCACCAGCTCATCTGTAGGATATGGTCGAAGGGAGGCATGTCCGTCGAGTGGAATCTCAGTATCGTTTTGCCTGATCCACAAGAAATTAGACCCCTTTGACTGCGCCAACTATCGGGAGATAAGTCTCCCTCACATCGGGTATAAGATCCCTGCCGTTCTGTGTACCCGCCTGAAGCCGTTCATTAATAATCTGATAAGTCCGTATCATTGTGGCTTCAGGCCAATACACCAGTTCTTCACACAACAGCAGATATTGCAAAAGACCCAAGATATGCAAATGGACACTCACCATCCGTTCGTCGATTTCGAGGCCGTATATGACAGCGTGCATAGAGACGAGCTATACAGCGCCATGTCTAAATTTGACTTTCCTGCCAAACTCGTCAGGTTGTGCATTATGACGTTGGAGAACTCTCGCTGCTCCATCAAGGTCGGTAACGAACTCACCGAGACATTCAATGTCAAAAAAGGTTTTAGGCAAGGCTACGCGCTGTCATGTGATTTTTTCAACATTGTACTTGAGAAGGTCGTGCAAAACGCACACGCCAATACTAGAGGCACGATCTTCCAAAAGTCCGTTCAACTACTAGCATACGCGGACGACATAGCCGTCAGTGAGGCATTTGCTAACATTGAGACGGACGCGGCCAAATTGGGTCTGGCGGTGAATGAGGGCAAAACAAAGTATATGCTGTCCTCGAAAAAGGACATACAACATCGACGTCTTGGACAGAGCGTCACAATGGGCAGGTACAACTTCGAGGTGGTAAAGGACTTCATCTACCTTGATGCCCAAGTAAATAGTACGAGCAACATCATTATCGAGATTAAGCGCAGATTAGCTCTTGCCAACCGCTGTTTCTTCGGGCTCAAGAGGCCATTAAGTAATAGAGCCCTCTCTCGAAGAACCAAGTTGACTCTATACAAGACACTGATCATCCCAGTCCTGCTATACGGAGCGGAGACATGGATAATCTCGAAAGCGGATGAAGAAGCCCTGTTTGGTCTGTTTGAGTGAAAAGTTCTACGTGCGATCTTTGGTCCTGTCGGAAGGAGAAGATTCAATCACGAACAGTACGAGCTGTACAGCGACATGAGCCTAGTTAGGCGTCTACGGATCCAACGCCTACGGTGGCTAGGTCATGTAGAGCGGATGGACACCACAGCTCCGGCCCGAAGAATCTTCCAATACGAACCTGTCGAACAACGCAACAGAGGACGCCCGCGTTGAAGGTGGCGCACCTAAGTGGCGAAGGACCTCAACCAACTTGTTGTGCGAAACTGGAGACAGCTAGCCAGAGATCGCGCTCGTTGGAGAGGAATGTTGGTGGAGGCCCAGGTCCACCCCGGACGCTAGCGACACCTTAAAAAAAAGTCAAAGTCATATTGCTTCCCAAACAATATATAATATGGGTCTTGTTCCATCCCGTAGTGGGTCAGGGCATAGTTGCTCAGCAACCACTCGTGTTGTGCGTGCGTGAAAGGCCAAGTTTGAGAAGCTTTTTCTAAACAGAAGTATTCTTTGAGCATTGTCAGTGACTCGAAGGAGGTTGGGTAGTGAAAATTATTTTTATCGAACAGCAGGAATCGAACCTACGACGTCGAGGTACATTTTGGGACTCCAATTTCCGTACTAACAGAAACACTCACCAGTTATGGTCTTATTTCAACGCGGAGATGCAAGACGAAGGATGTCCTAGGTTTCATCGAAATAAAGGCTATAAAGTACTTCAGCGTGAATGACGATGGGTTGGGCTTAGCTTTATGTTTACCTATGGACTTAATATCCCACCATAATCATTATCGAATGCGAATAAACCAAAGTATGTCCAGCAATTCACATAAAAGTGACACTCCTTCAGGCGCGTAAAACTGACGGCACGCAATACAGGAATGCCTGCGATTAACGCAACAATTGTCACTTAAATGGCTCGTAAAGTGTTGAAAATCAATTATCTGTTTTTTTACACCAAAACCGTGACGAATGGGACGAATTTCATGGCACTTCGAGGTCGACACGAACATCAAAATGTACCAACATTTGTCAGTTAAGTGTCATAGAGTAAATTAAAAGGTAGACGCTACAAATTGCATTTGGTCTGGCGGATTCCTTTACGCGATGTACTTCTTTATGTGAATTTGTGTCCAGTGTGAATTCAAGAATATGAGCTCAATGACCCCTTATGGCACGGTCATGAACTTGAACAATTTTCATGTACAGCTACCTTGTAGCGTGTGTATAAGTTAAGGACGAATGTGTTGACATAGCAATTCAATGCCACACACTAGCATCCGGTCCAGGTTTCAATAAACTATAAGCATTTAAGTGATCGCAACCAAAGAAGCTGCTGTTCTTCGACGCCGCCAAGAAGAAAAACACATGGTTTGACGACGAGTGCCGGCAGGCACATGCAGCCAAGCAGGAGGCCTACAAAGCAACGCTTCATCAAACAACGAGGGCTGTTCGTGAGCTCTACTAAGAGAAGAGAAGGGAAGTGAACCGTCTACTCAGAAAGCAAAAGAAGGATCATGAGAAGCGCTAGGAGATCGAGAGTTGTTAAGAAGGGACGGAGGTCCGTGAATTCTACCAAAAGGTACAACAAACATCGGGAATGCGTGTACATTGGACCGAAATCTGCAGGGACACTTCTGCATTCTGTTGAACGGCGATGATGACATAAATTTCGGTGTCAGGCAGAATATTCCACTCAATTTGGACGATGGTGAACAAGAATTCCGTCCTCCCGACTTAGACGAGGTCTAGATAGCGTTATCTAGACTGAAATCGAACAAGGCTGTTGAAACTGTCGGACTGTCCGTGGACCTACTTAAAGCAGCTGGAGTTGAACTGTTTGGGCGCTTGCGCCAGCCCATCTGCAAGACATGGTCGGTGGAGCGCATGCCCGATGAGTGTAATCTCTGCGTCGTCCGGTTCACAAGAAAGGAGACCCTTTGACTGCGGAGGGTTATGTCTAAGTACAATCGCACAGGATCCTCTCTGTCGTTTTGTGTAGGCGCCTTTATAATATTAATACAAGGGCTTCCACACTGATAGGTCCTTATCAGTGCGGTTTCAGGTCTGGGAAGTCCGTCATCGATCAAATCCTTACACCAAGGGACATCCTGCAAAAGACTCAAGAGATGCAGATCGATACAAACCGCCTAATCGTCGACGAACTACACAGCGCCATACCTTCTGATATTCCCGGGGAAACTTGTCAGGTTGTGTAGAAAGATATTGGAGAGGTCTCGCTGCTCCATCAAGGTCGACATCAATTTCACCGAGACCTTCATTGTCAAAAATGCTTTAAGGCAAGGCAGCACGTTTTCATGTGCCTTCTTTAATACCATACTCAAATGACACCGCCAGAGGCATGCGCTTGCTGGTGAATCCCTGCGAAGGTTTTTCATAACACAACGCTAGTCCGCGAACAGGAACCACATGGTATTGTATGTGGTTGCTGTTCGCGGACTAATAAAAAACGGAGAGCAGTATCCGATATGGAAGTCGAATGTTAATGTCCTTCTTCTTGTTGATCTTTGAAAATTAGTAAAGTTCTCCATATGTGAAAAAAGCAAAGCGCATTAGGTGTTTAGGCGTAGGCTAAAGAAAATTAGCCATTTTGACTTTATAGAGTCCTGGTGAACGCTTCAAATGTCTCTGGCTCTACATCTCGTTGAGGGCCAGGACCTAGCTTCTCAGCAGCCATTAATTTTATGCGTTATGTTGTTCTCTCACGAGTGGAAGGGACCTACAGTTTCATGGCCAAGTTTGAGAAGTTTTTTCTAGACAGGAAATATTCCTTGAGCATTGTCAGTGATTCGAAAGAGGTGGGGCCGTGAAAATTATTTTTCTCGCACAGAGAAGGAATCGAACCTACGACATCGAGGTTGGGGTCGACGCACGTACCCACAACGCCACGGGCCACCATATATATCAAATCAGCGTAGGGAGTGACCATTCCATTGGTCTGGCCCAGTCAAGTGTGCCTCTTGTTTTAAAAGATCTTTTTATAGTACTCGAAGCACACATTTATGATAGATCGACACCCACCACCTATTTGTCAAGGCCGCATATGAAGACGTGCATAGAGACGAGCTTTACAGCGTCATGTTTAGTTTTGACATTACTGTGTAACTCGTCATGTTGTGCAGGATGACGATGTCGAACTCTCACTGCTTCATAAAGGTCGGTAACGGACTCACCGAGACCGTCAAAAAAGGTTTAAAGCAAGTCCACACACTATCATGTTACTTCTTCAACATCATACTTGACACGATCGTGCGAAACTCAAACATAAACACCTGAGACACGATCTTCCAAAGTCCGCTCACCTGCTTGCTTACGCGGACGACATTGACGTGATTGGACGAACAGAGCGAGCCGTTTGCTGGCATTGAAACGGAAGCGGCTTAATTTGCGCTAAAACGAAGTATATGCTGTCAGCAAGAAAGGACTCATAAATAGGAGGAACGAAGTTGGCTAGGCAAAGAAGACACTGTACGTCGAGCGTTCGAGCGAGTCTACTGAACCCGCAATACTTTTGTCTCCTATAAGTTTTACCGCTCGCTTTTGGATTCTATCTAGTAGGTGCAAGGCGGTCTTGGGACACCAAACCAGATATGAGCGTTGTACTCTAGGGAGAATAAACACCTTGTAGATTAAAGTCAAATCAAAGGGGCTGAAATATTTCTGAAATCGATCAAGGAAACCTAAACATTTCGCAGCATTTTTGGCGACCTCGATTATGTGATCGTTCCAACTAAGTGTTGTGTTGATGCACATACCAAGGATGGAAAGTTTTCCGGTTTCGTCGATACAAGCGCCATTCATGGATAATGACTGATTGTCAGGGGATCGCTCTAGAGACAGCAGGCAGCATTGAATTCCACTCTGTTCTTCTTACCCCAGTCAATTATGCAGTCAAGATCGGAATTCAATGTGCTTAACATGCGCTGCCGTTGCAATACTGCGTCCGAAGGGCAGGGTCGTGAATTTTGGATCGAATATGAAAAGCGAGGGTGCTGAGGGTTGTTTTGAAAGTTCTGCGTGCAATCTTCGGTTCTGTCTGTATTGATGGCGTCTGGAGGAGAAGAGTCAACCACGAACTGTAGGGGCTGTATAGTGACATGCGCCTAATTAATCGTCTTCGGATCCAACGCCTAGGATGACTAGATCATGTAGAGCGGATGGACACCACAGCTCCGGCCGGAAGAGTTTTCGATGCTGAGCCATTGGGACAAAGGAGCAGTTGACGTCCTCGCACGGGATGGCGCACACAAGTCAAAAAGGAAACTGGAGACAGCTAGCTAGACATCGTGCTGGCTGGGGAGGCATGTTGGTTGAGGCCCAGGTCCACCCCGGGCTGTAGCGCCAATCAAAGAAGGAGTAGAGCACCAACGAGTGAATTTTGTTGATAAGCGTCGTTTACAATTATTTTTTGACACTCGCAATAGTGGCCTTTAGCTACGGCGAGTCTTCAACTAAATATTCGTCGATTTTGTATTTTATTTGTTTAATATATTTGTCGATTACATTTCTACGGATTTCGGTATAAGTTAGGGTTTTTATAAGACTCGAAACCAAAAGTGTCAGCGCAATGAATACTAATGCGTGGGAGTGTACAACATGCACCGCAGATGCTTAGAGCTATTCCACGCCAGCATTTTGTTCCTTAAGCTTAAATTCCCTCCAACATGTTTGTCCACTGAAATACCTCATATTTGAGATTGTCAGGTATTTTCAAAAGTTCCATCCAACATTCTCACATCTCAAAAGCAGTGACATTTCAACGATGAATAATTGCTCTGAGTCCACTTGCTCGTAAATCAATTTCGTTTACCGTCTCCGGGTCAATAAATGTCGAATGGCTTTCAATAGACGACAATGTTCACCCCATAAATAACATTCAGGTTCCCCATCACAGCGACTACCGCCCACAACTTATGAAATCCCACACGAACACATCGCTCAATGGACAAATTTTTTTGCCATTTCATGTCCAACTCGCACTTCGATGGAAAATTTAATTGTTTTCCACACACTTCAGCGCATAGTGTGCGGTTGTTTTTATTGTATTAACAATCAAATTAAATGCAATTGATGGCAGCTCCTGACGATGACAGTGAGTAGAACCGCAACCAAGGAGTAAAAAATAAACAAAAGTTACCCTTGCCAGCGGTTGACGGTTTTAATTAACTCATCAACGCCTGCGGCTAATTAATAGTCGCTTGTGAGGTGCAAAAAACCACACAGCATCAATTCGAATTGATTGCTAATGTGTGAATATCCTTGGACTTTAATGTGGTTCGCTTGAATCTTGTCCTTCGTCACTTATTGCAAGACATCTCGATGAACATGAGCACTCCTTTCAGAGTGCGGGCAGTTCTAATGGAAAACGATTTATTCGAGTGAGCAGAGGACACACGTGTTTGTGCACATTCATTGGTCTCTTGCTGTACGGAGATGGCCAACATGGAGTGCATGGTTAATGTGAAATTCTATTCACTTTTTTCGACTTCGCTTCGAGTCTGTTCACAGGAACTTGAAACGATGTGTATGAAAATTTACGTGAAGAGTCGTGTTAAGCCATTGTGACGGAAGCTGCATAATCGGTGAGTAAGACGAAACTTCTTATGGGATTCGAAGGGCTTTCGTTTCAGCATTTCCAGGTAAAGGAAGTCAAGCTATTTGTGAATGCGATTTCGAGACGGAAGCTTGTCAATGGTCACTTTGGAATACCAAGAATGCGCTCTAATAGCATTTCTAGATATTCAGGGGGGGGCTTCAACAAGTGGTGCTGGGTTTACTCAACTCGAGATTGAAAGGTTCTTTTATTCGCCATACGCTCAAGAGCAGAGAAAAATATATTGACTGTGAATGCAGTGAAAAATATCTAAGTATGCTGCTAGTGGTTTGGAATCCCGCAGTAGTGGAGTACTCTTAATTCCGTCCCATTCCACGGAACATCGTTGGTTGTTTAGGGACAGCGCTCATCGCGCCGTGCTCCTCCGAAAATGCCATTGGTTGTACTATAGCGCGTTGGTTATGCAGTTTATATATATATACACATTTGTCTACCAAAGGTTAGCTTAGGTTAGGTTATAGTGGCTGACTGCTAAGGGCAGTCACACTTATGCCAGACTAGACCCATTGTGATACCACGCGGATTGACTTCTCCTAACACTGGAACCAGTTGATGCTTCTAGTGAAGCAATCTAGCTGGCCTATGCTGGCGGTGTTTAGCTTATTGAGGCCACTGAAGTAGTACGCTCCTAGGTGTAGGAAGCAGAGTAAGTGATGAGTGTTTTTTTCTCCCATTCATCCATGCAGCTTCTGCAAAAATCATTGTATGGGGCACCCATCCTGCGAGCATGAGTGCCTATTGCACTCCTGCAAATTGCCTCCTGGATTAGTCAGAATGCACTTTATTAAGGTCGTACCACCAAGAGGACTCCGCGTCACAATTGTCGTTGTTTTTGTTTAATTTGTCGACAGCCAGCCTAGACATTGAATGAGTCGTAGTCCTATGAGTCCAAAGTGAGTCCTTAATGGGTGCTTGCTGAGTCTAAGTAGGCTGAGTGACCGTTTTAGATTAAGTGATGGCCAGATTTCTTTTGTTTTAAGGCAGGTGGTGCCTTCTAACCATTTTTCATTAATCTTTGAAAGATGGTAGGCTGTAGCGATCGGCAGGGAAGCTGGTACCCCTGCTATTGATAGAGGTGAGGTTGCACCACACCTGGCGAGTTCATCGGCTTTGCAGTTTCCTGGCATGTCACAGTGTCCCGGCACCCACATGAGGTGAATGTTAAAATGCTCAGCCATCTCGTTAAGAGATAGCCAGCAACAAAGAGATGTTTTTGACATTGTCAAGCGATTTTATAGCGGCCTGACTATCGGAACAGATGGTGATATCATGTTGCTTTTGAGCCATGACAAAGCCTCTTTAATCGCTATGGTTTCTGGCAGGAAAACGCTACAGTGAACAGGGAGGAAAGTATTGTCGTTGTTATCCAAGTAGTATCGCAGTTTTATGCCGAATCCGAACACAGGTACTCCCTTAGAACCTACAAAACGTCCAAACAAGTCTGGCCAAACCTTGATACAAAAGTAACAGAAACCCTCATCTCCCTAAAGAGATCCAAAATCAACACTGCTGTGGGTTTTTGTTAACGAACACTGTCTGCACGTAAAAAAAGACTAGGACTATTCTCAGACGATTTGTGGAGGAGCAGCCTGAGTAACGAAGAGGACGAAGAAGTAAAACAACTCCTCGACAATAGTGAGAGGCCTGTTGAATTTATACTGCTGTTCACTGACAAATCTGACTTTCTGTCATCGTTATCACACCGATCAAACGCTTCTAACTCACGTGCTCACACTAATGCCACTTGAAACCTAACTCTAGAGACTTGGCCGATGTACGTTTACTTAATATCTTCTCAAGCTAATAGTCGTTTGCTTGAAAATAGCTTTACATCAATATGTTGTCCTACTCAGTAAACAGCAACTGATGTGGACAAACCGACGAGGGCATCATACCTCACTGTGATGATGGTGGTGCCTTCTAACCATTTGTCATTAATCTTAAGAAGATGGTAGGCTGTAGCGGTTGCTGGTACTACCCTGCTATTTGTAGAGATGAGGTTGTACCACACCTGATGAGTTCATCGATTTTGCAGATACCTAATATGTCACAGTGTCCCGTCACCCACATGAGGTGAACGTACAAATGCTCAGCCATTGCGTTTAGAGACCACCTGCAGTTAAGGGATGTTTTCCGAGATGTCCAGCGATTTTACAGCGGCCCGACTATCCGAACAGATGGTGATATCTTGTTCGATATCACGTCGAGTTTGAGCCATGAAAACGCTTTTTTATTCGGTTTCTGCCTGAAAAATGCTACAGTGATCAGGGAGCGTCGTTGAGATCTTGGGAATAGTAACTTTTCTTTTATTTCCGCCTCAGCAATCGTCCTTCTCAGCGTATCTGTGGAGTGGTGTAGATTAATCTGTGTCATCCGGAGCATGGCTGTCGGGTAACGTGTCCGTCTCTATTCCAGACACAATGTCCACCACTGTCATGATAGCTCCATCGTCGGTGTCAGACTGCGGAAGAGAGTCTTCTTGACTATTGGGCTGGCTGCTGTTTAGCTCTAGGTCAGATAGGCCTATATCGTCAGCTTCCTGACCAATGCCTGCAAGCAAGTCCCCTCCTCCTCCATATTGGCTACGGAGGTTTCCCTCTCGATAGAGGCTGAAGTAGAGGATTGAGGCTCGCTTGTAGCAGGACGATCATTCTCCTCCTGGCTACCGCCGCCGGTATATTACCGACAGATGGAGCAGTAGAGGTGGAGGGAGGCTGTTCCGCTTTCGCACTTGTCTCCCCATCCTTTTTGCACACCCTCAGGGTTATCGTCCCAAAGCCGTAGTTGATGACACCCTCCGACTTGGCAAGTGGGTCCAGTTATTCCTTGTTGATCACGATCACTGCGGAGCTTGTTTCGCCCTTTAGTTCACACAGCTTTGCAACCTTCCAGTTGTGGGTAGGAAGGTTGGGCGTGCATAGTTGGATGAATTTCAGGATCGTTGCGGGATCCGAGGGGCTTCGCGGAAAGTAAGTGCGGGTTCTTGGTCTACTGTTCGTTACAATCTCGAGCCGTGTACCCTTCCACACCTTTCCCAGTCTCCTAATGGCTTTTTTAAAAAGATCAGTCGATCTCTGGCACGTGAAAGTCACGAGCTTTCTGTGACCCTAGTGCCATCCTCCGTCACGCCCTACAGGTGCAAGGCCTTCGTTTTCTAGCACCAGGATCAGATGGATGTCGTTGATCGCCGACTCTACCTTCTTCCAATTCAATGGAGAGATAGCGTTGTGATCGTCGGCTCTACCTAGTACGGCATAAGTTATGTCACCTTTCAGCACTTCACGATACAGCCTGTTGAGCCTGCTGGCAATATTACCGAGTTACCGTGCAGGTTCTTGGTTTTTGAAGCTCTATGAGGCCTTTGACGGTCCTTAAGACGGTTTGAGCCCTCTATCCGTCAGCACTTCAGAAACCGAAGTTGTTCTGGAAAAAGAAGTGCCAGCCGGTGAAAGAGCACCGATCATATGCGGCCTTGAAATCCACACATAGCTGGTGGGTGTCGATCTGCATCTCGTGAGTCCATTCCAGGATCTGTAGTGTGAATAATTGGTCTATTGTGGTCTCTCCTGGCCTGAAGCCACACGGATAGGGACCTATCAGATTATTAATGAACGGCTTTGTGAATGTTGAGGTGAGGGAACCGCGTGCTGGCTACAGTGTGGTTTCGCCCCGTCACGAAGTCCAACAGCCTGAGTCCATTGTCGGACGTGTTGTCGTGTAGGCTGTGTTTTCCGACGACTCTAGCAAAGATTTCTTCCTTGCCCAGCTTTGCATTAAAATCTCTTTGAACGATCTTGGTGTCTTAGCTAGGGCATTGATCGTATTTTCTTTCTAGGAGATCATAGAAGTCATCCTTGCTATCAACGTCTTTGTCCTCCGTTGGGGAGTGGTCGCAAATTAGGCTGATGTTGCCGAATGTTGGCTTGATCCGGATTGTTGTGAGGCGTTCGCTTATGTATCTAAAGCTTAAGACTTCTTGCCTAAGTCTGCCTCGAACAACAAAACCGCATCCAAACAAGCGCTGCCTTCGCTCTTGGTAGCAATCGCCCTAATATATGTGGCTGGATCTCATCCTCTTTTTGCCCGGCCCATCCCATCGGACCACCTGGATGGCGGTGAGTCAGCCTTATAGGCTTCTATGGCCTCCGCAAGTTCATCGGCTGCACGTGGTCTGTTAAGTGACCTCACATTCCACGGGCAGAACCGAAAATTGTTGTTCCTGTTTCGTTGTCTATGGTCGTCAGCAGTAGGGTCATCCGTATCCGAGGTTTGTTGCCGTCTCTGAACTTGTGTGTGTTTTAGACGGTGGGGAAGTTATGTGTCAAATTTTTCTGAGGCAGATGTCGTGGATGAACAGGTGGTGCACCTTGTGCCTTTGAGTTGTGATGGTTACCATGACCGGAGGAATACTTGGAGGGTGGTGTGCCTAAGACTCGAAAATGTCTAAATTCACGGTGGAAGCTGGTTAAAAATACTGTATTTCCTTTAATAAGTTCGACGACTTCTTGGGTGTTCGTGGAATATGTGCATGCTGTGTGACATCCATTCAGTAGTAGGGATACGCAGTTCGCTTCTGGGATCCTTTCCAATGAGTCTTCTCTGCAAGCCGTTTAGTTGTTTATGCAAAGAGAGAGCTTTTCACATTGTCGTATATCTCGTCCTGTTTGATAAGGACTCTTTCGAACTCTATGCTAACTTGTCTGTTGTCCATGAATTTTGGCCTTACTATGACCAAGTTGGAGTCTTCATTTTTACCTTTGACATTGACAGGACATATATGAGCGTGTTTTCGTGTACACTGAAGGTGGGCCAAACTCAAATGCTTGTTCAAATGCTTTTCACTCCTTCACAGGGACAAGTGGTGTTCCCTTCCGAGGGATTTCGATTGGAACCGGCATAGGAAGTGTCATGTAGCCTTTATACTCGCAGGCGATTTACTCGCGGCACGAAACATTTTCACAGCCGATAGCACATGCTATATAGGACTGTTCTCATGGGTATGCCGAAAACTAACGTATTGTATAAGAACCAGTACGCTCTTTAGATCCCCTTTCTCTCGCAGATCCCCTGACGTAAAGGACTCCGTTTTCGATGGCGGACTAACAGGGTATGACTAAGCAATGTGCCTAATTATATGATAAAAGTGACAGGGGACAGCCCTCTAGAACTTCCCACGGGCATTGTAGTCCTATTTGTCAGGAACCTTAGAAAAATGTCATTAATCATCCTTGAGAGGTCACGGATTTCATATTGCCCTGATTAAACGAATTTGTCGAATCCATCCCACTGACACTTCTGATTGCGAAACCGTTCTGCAGTGATTTCTATCTATCGTCCTGAACCTAAAAATTCATGTTTCGAATTTCGAATCCACTCAATTTTTATTTTATCTTCCATTAAAGCGAGCCCTTCAGCCATTTTCAGATCCAACGACGGAACTGAATCGCAGTATAACTCATCCTAAATATTATCTCAGTGCTCACCCCTCGCACAGGACTTGGGAGCCCAAGTGGCAAATCGGATTGTGTGTCCCTTTTAAATGATGCCCTTTAGCAAGGCGCCCGCCGGGCAATGTATGTAGTCATGATTAACAAGGCGGAATCCATTAACGTCCAAGAAAAATATTTATCCAGGATGGTGTAAGAGATTCCGGAATAATCCCGTATTGCGTAGGAATTCGCGTGGGATCCAAAGGAATTTGTTAAAACAGTGGTGTGACATTATTTTTTGTTTGTTTTCTTAAGAGCACTGATGTACTTGTAGCATGACATTTTTTTAGAGCCAGCACGCCAAAGAGTTTATCAACACCTCACGTCCCCACTTATTCTCTCCGACAATGGCAGGATAACATCACGTGCAGTAAAACTACATTTTAGAGTGAGCGGCTGGTCCCTCTGAAATAATTCTGAAAGCAAACATTATTTTTGGAAATTCCGTAGGCGGTGTGGCAAAATGCGCTTATCAGCCTGGGGATGTAGCATCAATCCACAGCTGTTGCTGGTCGGCGCATAAATGTTTGACTGGATTGCTGGCGGATGTGTAATTTTAAGCTAGGTTTCGCCAATTTCAATTCAATTAAGGAATTGATTGCTATTATATCACTTAGTTGTAGACCGTGGCGTTGTGGGTATGTGCGTCGACTGCTCTGTGCCACAGAAAAATTGTCCGCGGCCCCAGCTCTTGCGAGTCGCTGACAAAGTTCAAAGAGTACTTCCTGTCAAGAAAAAGCTTCTCAAACTTTGCCATTCGGAGTCGACATAGAACAGTAGGTCCCTTCCACTCGTGAGGAAACATTATCACGCACAAAGCGAGTGGCTGCTGAGAAGCTAGGCCCTGGCGCTCCAAGGGCTGTACAGCCGCTCATATTATTATTATTTTATAATGCACCGAGTTTCATCAGGTTGTTGGAGTAGCGTTCGTCTAAATGACCTTTTCCACTGGAGGCAAGAGCACTGTAGTTGCACAGAAGATGTGCGTCTCCGCTGCTTCTGCAAATGGCATTGCAAGGTGGACATAATCTCGGGAGTTGCTTTATAAAGTCAAAATACACGATTTTTGAAGCATTTTCCTCGAACGGATCTGCTGTAGCTTTCGGGTAGTGACTGAAAAGCTCAAAAGAGTTTTTTCTACATTTGCTCTTAATTAGCAAATGCCGTATATCTCCTCCTGTTCTACCTCCAATGTCGTACATATGTTGGTCGTTGACCTATACATCCACCCACATTCTTCTTTGAAGAGAGCATGTACATGGAGGAGTTAGAATCCAACGGATGTATATTTTGATGCTTTTGATGCGCATGCACCAGCTCATCTGTAAGATATGATCGGAGGAAAGCACGCCCGATGAGTGGAATCTCAGCGTCGTTTGTCCGTTCTACAAGAAAGGTGATCCCTTTGACTGTACCAACTATCGAGGGACAGTCTCCTTAACATCGCGTATAAGATCTTCTCTGTCGTTTTCTGCGAACGCCTGAAGCTATTTGTCAACAACCTGATAGGTCATTATCAGCGCGGATTCAGGCCTGGAAAGTCCACAATAGACCAAATATTCGACTTTTATGGTGCACGAGTATTCTCCATCCTGCAGTCTGACGAGTTTGGCAAGAATATCTAACTCTACAGAAGTGTCTGTAGTTGTGTGTCTTTAATGTACACCCATTCGATGGTTCTCTTATCCGTTGGTAGAGCTTTCTGACATCATTTTGGTTATACCTCTCCATTTCTGACATTGCGCCCTTCACGTGCTGTTCCTTCTGAGATGCCGGGGCTCTTCCCTACTTATAAGTTCATGAGCTGCGGTCGCCCTTGTGTGTAGCGTCGTCTGCACTGTTGAAGCCGACTCCACTCGGTTGTAAAATTGCATTTGAATCTATTTCTAGGAGCTTCTTAGGTGTAGTAGTTACGGCAGACGGGGTTGAATTGATGACCAGGCGTCTGCGCACTTTATGCCATAGCCACTGGGACTATGGCATAATGATATGATCATAATAATGATCAACATCTCGGGAAGCCCATAACCTTGAACCCTCTCTCGACCTTGTGCGGACAAATTTTCATTGTAAACATATGACAGAGCCTTACAATAAAATATATACCCTTCTTGGATTAAATCAGGCTTAAGAGTTCAAGATCAACGTTTCATTACCATTTCGCTGACATCACTTAATTTTAAATTCAAATTTGTGCCGCATCCAGCTAGGACCAACGCTAAGTGCTAAAACATCCATCCATCATCACTAGTAACAGGGAATAACATCAACTTATTGCTGCCCAAGAGCATAAAGTGGCTGAAACTTTCGAAACAACCATTAAATTCGCATCCTATGTCGTTATCGTAGCCCCATTAAGCACTTGCTGAGGGATGTAATCGTCTGGGATGGACATGCCGCAGTAATCAGTTCTGCAGGACACACAATCCGGAGGGGAACACTGAATGTGTGTCCACAGGGAATCATGTGACAGATAGATGCACTATGCTGTGTACGGATGGTCTATAAGCTACTGCCATGTAATCGTTTGTCGGGGATAACAACTGACTTAGTCATGTGTAGCAGCAACATTTCCTCTGATTTAAGAGAGCACATCCACTCCCATTGTTGTGAATCGTAGGCGGATTATTGGGAATGCAAATGTTTACGGATTATTCAAAGAGCTTTTTCGTACGAACATTCAGTCAACGATGACGAATATGTTCTTGAGTGGAAATGTGGTGACGTGGGACTTTAAGTGGAAGTAAATTGAATGATGCCAGGCTTAGTTCGAATTTATACAGTTGATCGAACGCTCGACAACTAAGAATAGCAGGTATAGGTCTCGTCATTGCAGGCGGTAGTAAAATGCCTTTATACCTTTATGGTGTGCGAATTTTAAGACACATCAACTCTGAAGCGCGAGGGCAAAACAACTTTCATCAAAACGGCAAAAAATTGAAGCACATTATGATTGCGTACGTCGAAGAGCCCTTCTAAGCAACCGCTTAGAGGTAAGCCAATGAATGCAGCGGGTAGCTTTCCCACCGTTGAAAGAAAAAAACTTAGCCACGAAGCAACAACATACCTCGGATATGGATGGTCTTACCGTTGACGATCCAAACAAATTCAAAAAGGACAACGATCTTCGGATCTGTTCGTGGAATGTACTGACCATGAACAGACCGCAACAGAATACAACTTGTGGAGGACCGGCTGGCATCACTGCGATCCAAGAAATTCGGTGGGACGGGCCGGGCAAAAGAAGGATGAAAGCTGCTATATCTATTACAGTGATTGTTACAAAGAACCAGGTCAGCACATATTCGCATGCCGGCTTGGCACTTAGGCAAGAAGTTTTGAGTTAATAAACGAACTCTCTTGGAGACTTCTTCGTGTTAAGACCGAAGAAGTCTCCGAAGCTTCCAGGCTGAGGAACGTTCTAGCATCCTCCCCAAAATCACATAGCTTCCTACAAAAACCGACGGGACCTGGACATCATCCAGTGAGGAAGCCCTTGGTCTCGTTTTTAATCCGCACTCCCCAACTTCACAACTAGAGCCAATAAAGAAGACGCATCTCCCAAGCATCTCCTCCAAACATCTTATAAATGTCAATCACACAACTGTCATGTGGGCACTGACCAGCTTTAAACCCCTAAAGTCAGCAGGACCTGACGGCAACATCCCTGCGGAGCTTCAAAGAACAGCGGACCTCATCATGCCTTGAATTCTCAACTTCTTCAAATGCTTCCGCGCGAAAAGTCTTCGAATACACCCGCGAGGGACGGCGCACTAGTGGAAGGGACCTCAAGCAACTATGCGTGCGAAACTGGAGACAGCTAGCTGGAGACGCTTGTTGGTTGAGGCCCAGGTCCACCTCGGACTGTAGTGCTATCTTAAGTTAGTAAATAAAAATTTTACCTCACTGAATGTCGTCAGTTTTATTTGGCTTGCTATACAAGCACTCGGCAACGAAATGGAGTACACCCTGGAAATGAGAGGAGCAACGAAATCCTTCACAAGTCCGGACGACAGAAAAGTGCGGGCTTGTGAAAGAAGAAATCTGGGAAGAAGGTACAAGACTCAGGGCACACTAAACTAAGTTGAGCCATCACTAGAGGCTCTTCGCAGATTCTGTATAGAATCCAATGAAATTCCTGAAATCGTAGTGGGATTTTGTGGGCCACTTGAGAGAGCAAGTGTATCAATTGGGGCACAAAAGACCTATAATATACCTTCAAATGTAGTTACAATCATAAAATTAGTGGTGACCCGTGGCTTTGTGGGTATGGGTGTCGCCTCCAATGTACTTGATTCTCGACGCCTAGGTTCGATCCCTGGTGGGTACACCAAACATAATTTTCACGGCTCCACTTCTTACGAGTCAGTGACAATGCTCAAGAAGTATGTCTAAAAAAAGCTTATCAAACTTGACCGTTCGGAGTCGACTTAAAAGTGGAGGTCCCCTCCACTCGTGAGAGAACAATAGCACGCACAACACGAGGCCCTGGCCTAGTTGCGTCATAAGGGCTGCCTAAGGCTTCAGTACAGGCATTGGGAAGCATTTGATGATATCTAATCGGCCTAGTGTGGGGTCGATAATAATGGACCAGACAGCCACAGCGGCGCAATCAGTAGTAGCACATACGGCTTCTGTTCATCTGTGTTGACCTTATGACGATGGGTGAACTGAAAGAAATGTGCAGAGGTACATTAACGTCGATGGGCTTTGTGAGTTCGATGACGTTGTACATATCTCCGATTTTTCCATACCCATGTCGCAACAAACTTCTACTCGAATGTAAGTCATTATGGTGCTCAGTCTGCCAGCATATTGGCGGTAAATATTTTTGAATTTTCAAGAGAAGCCACGAAATCGATTTTCGATAAGCAAACCAACCCCTCTTCCAAAAGCTCCGCGACACATCGCCAAGAAACTCCACAGTCTTGCAACAACAAAAGAACATTATCGAGTTCAGAATTTCCTGATTCCACTCCTCTTAGGCTTTAAAATGCAAATGTTATCTATTTCCATTCCGGACTCCGAACAATGGCTATGAATAGAATTCCCCCCAAAGTGTTTCAAAATCAATCCTTTCAAACTCAACAACTGCATGTTCGTCGTTCGCATCTGTCGGGAATAACTGAATCACACTCCTTGAGCTGACAATGCCCATAAAGAAATTAGAAACAAGAAGACAGTCTGCCCCGACTGCTGTTGGCATTTCCACTCAAACATTTATTAATGCTTCCAAATACGTCCGGCGACTCTTCTGCACAAGTGCCTTCTGTGTGCTGTCTCAGCAAAATTGAATTGACACACCTCCAGAGCGCAACGATAATAGAACACGTATCAGGGGATTATCCCTTATTGTGCCACCATGAAAGGAAAAATAAATCGAATATTACAGAATCAGTCGGAGCTGATATATCCGGCATCAGACGCGCGTCCTTTGTCACGAAATTTAACGAATCCTTTCGAATTTAACAAAAGAGAACACTTTTCAAGGATTAACAATAATTTTATTACGCTGGTTACATTATGCTGCATCATCGCCATCGATGAAAAGTGGAGGCCACCGGGATGCTGCTTTTTATTCTAAAGCGAAGATAATCAAATAAACTGGGTCGTTTAATTACATTTTTTGCTTTCAGTGCGTTGCCTTTTTTAAGCCTTCTTTTGTTAACGGGCCCATTCACTGCTGCAATTAAAAGTTTAAACTTCCCTACCAACGGTGTGATAATTTTCCGAAGCGCTCCGGTTTAGGAGAAACAAGCGTTTGAACGTGACTTAACGAGTTGCTTTGGGTTTAATTTAAATTTATTTTAAGGGCATTAATGGCCGCGGAGCTTGATTGTGAATCCGAAACGGTGGCTCGGGTTAGACGTGATGTACTTGCACGAGGTAATTCATTAAGACACCGAGTGGTGGGCGGATGTAGACTTTGCTTATGCCCCATTGAAAATGTACTTCAATTGTGTGTGTCTGGCAGACAGGCTCTGGTGATTTTTTGTGTCTCTTTATTTACATATATACAGCTTAGTAACTTAGTGAGGAGGCCGTATGTTGCGGTTTCTTGATTTACATCTAATTCACCGGAAGACGGAGACCGACTGCGCCCCATAGGGGGTACGCACCATCCTTTCAAATCAGGGTCTAAACGGTTCGACGCTGGAGTTCCTTCGCTCCCCAGCCACCAGAACTGTTGGTGCTGCTAAGCAACATCCCTGGTATCCCACCTCGATACCGCTGTATTTAACCGGAGGAAAAACTCCTCAGCTCGTTGTGCGACAGAGCGGTCGTGGTTGAGTCGCCCATCCACAGTTGACCTGGTTGAGGAGCGGTACTGTATTTATGTCTTGTATCAGACTGTACTTGTCTAAATGGAGAAAAGTTTCTGGTTAGACGAAGCCGTTATGACGTACACTTTCGTGGTATTGTGGGTTGGGGTAGTAAGCGCCAGAGATCAGATTTTTGTCCGAGTTCATCGCTCTCGCAGTGTGACCACACGGATTTACCTTTACCCTTGCATCTAGTTGGCTGTTGTAAGACAGTCTCTTTGTAAGAGCGAAAACGCCTCTGGCGCTGGCCAGAGCGGCATCTATAGATACCGATCTAGCCAGATCTCTAGGTATCTGACTACAATCCTTTGCGTTGAGTGGTTGCCCGTGCCGTCCAACAATAGAACGGCCTTATACAACGGCGTCCTGAACAGAATGGTTTCCGACTTCTGAAAGTTGATATTCAAATTCCAGTCATCACAATCTCTCATGAATGAGTCGAACTCACCCTGCGCGAGCCTGGTGATGTCCTCGATCTGTGCACGATCAAGTCGTTGGCATACGCAATTGCGTGCGGAAGAGAACTTAGTAGATCGCTCAAGAAAATGTTGAACAGGATCGGATGGAGACCATTTTTAACTTCAAAAATACCTGTAGAGGTCACGTTGCCATTCTTGACAACGAACCGGGTACCGGCAAGCATGTTATTCAGTAGGTACAGCAGTGGTTTACTAATGCCTAGCCGATTGAGATTACAGTAAAGTCCTCCTAACCGTACGGTGTCAAAGGCCTTCTCCAGGTCAATCAAATAGGCCCCCGTGCATTGCTTCTGGCTCTTGTTCCATTTTATATCCGACACCAGTTTCGACGCGGCATGAATGGTCTCATGCCCCGCTCTGAAACCGAATTGGTTATCCAGAATTATATGTCTGTCCTCTGTCCAGGTGATCAGAGCTCTATTTACCATTTTCTCGAATACCTTGCTGATGTTCGGGAGGAGACTAATTAACCGGAGGTTGCACGGTCGCTTGGATAAGGGCTGCACAATTCCAGTTTTCCAATTCTCCGGATAATGTGCATTTTTAACATTTTCGTCAAAAAAGATTGTGCAGATAATGACCACTTCCAGGGGGAAGTGTTGTAGCACAATGGTGGAGATCCCGTCGAACCCAACCGTTTTTTTTTAGTGATGCAAAGACCGCTTGAAAATCTGAACAGGGGTGCACCCCTTGACATTGTCTGCCATATTTTCCTCATTGAACAGGCTAAGCCGATGTTCTCAGATCGCCATTGCTGCAGATCTTCTCGAAGTTGAGAGTTGCTAGCTTGCACGCTGTTTTCCAAGTCGTGTTTCGGGCGGACACTCTCGTTGACCTTGTACACTTCATGAAAAACTGCGCCTAGTACTTCAACTTTTTCTTGCGGATCTTCGACCACAAAGAAGTCATACTCGAATGCGCCGTTAATGGGATCAATGCCTGCTGTAGTCAGTATGTGTTCGTTGTCTGTCGTCCTGGCAAGCTTAAGACACGGAAAATTGCTATTTTTTCTTCGAAAGAATTTGTTGATTTGTGGAAACATACTCGGGTTGTTGAGATGGATTGAACATTATTTTCATTTGTTAGGATTTCAATGAAGTTTCGAGCTTTGGCTGCTATTTTTTTTCATTTTAATTTCATTTTTATTTTGGAATTCATGTCAAGTCTTATATACTAGACAAAAATGCTTAAAACTAGTTGGACATGCAATGTTTCTATTTCTAACTTACTGGCCCTAGGCAGGCGTTGGCTGCTAGAAGACGAAAACATGCCGTTCTTTCCCAGAACCAAATTTAATTCAACGCGTTATAGTCAATGATAAACTCCATAAAAGACGTTTGACTACTGTAACCAATTACTTAAAGAAGAAATCGCCGGCGACTGTGGAGGTGACGAATTCATGTCACGTAGAGGCCGTGTAAATAAGTAAGGTTTTCATTACAATTGTCTGTCAGGTACTCCCTGACGAACTTAATTAATATGTCGTATAAATAGGGGTACAATTTCAATGAGTGACAAACGTTGCAGTAGGTCAACTCATGGCTAAGTAAACATGTCAATTTGGAGTAGAGTGATATAAGTAATTTAGGTTAGTCAAATCAGAGATTACGTAAGTACTACAGAAATAGCCGACTTCAGAGCTGATTTCACCTTTATCGTCGAGTGGCTAGGAGCCGGTTATATATTCTATTTTCATCCACTTCAAATACGTAAGTCATTCACTACTTGAAATCGATTTTGTTTCTTGCAAGCCATTTACTCCGACTAAAAACATAAACTGCCCAATCGCGGAGTATATCTGGAAGACAATATAATACAAAGGAGGTACTTGAAAATGAATTAGGCTAGCAGTTCTGGAAGTAGGTAGTAAAGGAGTTTGTCTACCTCTGGGCAAACGTATACTCCACGAATGACATCGTAGTGGAAATCCAACGTAGAATTGCCCTTGGCGATGCCTCTTCCGTTGTCAAATCAACGGCGCTCGAAACCCCTGACTCGGAGGATCAAAGTCATGATTATTCTGCCAGTCCTACTGTATGGAACCGAAAGATGGACATTAAGGAAGACTGCAAGGCTGATTCTTGGTGCCTTCGAAAGCAATATTCTATGTCGGATTTATGGTCCCGTCTGCGAGGAAGACGAAGGGAGTAGAAGACACAGCCGCGAACTCAACGAACTGTACAAGGATGTGGATGTCGTCCGGAAGGTAAAAATCCGACGACTACACTGGCTCGGCCCCATCGAGCGAATGGACACCAGTGCTCCATCAAATGGGGTCTTCGAATCCGAGCCTCCTGATTCGAGAAGGAGAGGAAGACCGAACTCCCGACCCGTCATGGGTCGTCTGCCTTATAAGTAAGTAAGTTTAAAATTTGCATCGTCAATACCGACAGAAATTTGTAGGCCTGTGGCCTAAGTAAACCGTGACAAACATACTCACCGACTGCCCAAGCATTGTTAGTAAAAACATCCTTGAGACACAGACAAAATCGATTCAAGTCGGAATATGATAAGTTTTCCCAGAATTCCAGCAATTTTTTCCAGCCTTCCACTGTCAAATGGCCACTGACAGATGCCAATCAATGGCTAAGCAAAATCGATATGCAAGGGAGTTTGTTAACTCTTCAGGCATCGTAGTGAATTAATTAAGAATTCAGCTTTCAAGACCTCATCACAGCCTGACGAAGCACATGGCCTGTTCATTTATGAGGCTGGCCAAACCTCGACAATCATTCTTCGCCTAATTCACAGTCTCATTCAACCTCTGCCAACCATGGCGATCCCTCAACATCCGCATACCCGATTTTATTTCGGACAAATTAACTACAATCCGACAAACGCATTGACGGCAATTAGCAAAAAATAAATAACCGCATGTCAGTCAATCAATTGGCGAGCGAGACCATTAGCAAGAATTCACGCTACTCGTTAGGACGCCTGTTTACCGTGTTCTCGTTGCGCAGACAAGCAAACGAAACCAAAACAAGAGAGCCCACCACTCGTCGAATTGGCTGCTTATTAATGATTCCACTGCGTCCGGCGTTGCCTCCCTAGAGGATAAGTGAAATTCAAGAACAAGGTCAGGGCGGAATCGATGAATAAGTCACAGGCAACGTTAAACAGCACAGTGACTGGCGCACACAGAGCGTGTATCCTTTGTACAGACATCCCCTGGGGAGGCAGGCGATGGCATGAACATTTTCAGCAATTCATTATCCTTCGAACAATTCGTATTATTCTTCTTTGCGCGCCGTGGATAATTTATCACGAATTAATGTGATAGGGCCTTCTGTTGATGTGGCCTAACCAAGAAAAATCGGTCATGTCAATGCCGATGGAGTGAGGCGGAGACGCTCGCTTCGATTGTTTGCGTCCTGCCGTGAGGAAGAGTATCTTGTTACGAAATAGTAAAGAGCTTTTTCGAATTTGATGTCACAACGGCGGTGACTAGATTATTCTTCGGTGGCGTAAGTGATTTATCTGTCTGTCTATGTGCAAGGAGGGCTCGCATTAGTTTGGGATTTGGGAGATTTAATCAGAAGCTCGATTGGAGGAGGGGCGCACAAATAGGGAAGAGTATGACCTGACATATTTGTTGTCTTGTTGTTGGGGTAGCTGATTTACGAAGGGACGCATGAGAATTAAGAGGCAGTTTCTGAAATGAATTGAACGGGAGACATCCTTGAATATCTGTAAAAACATTTTAAGCACATTGAAACAGTAGGTAGGTAGGTAATTGGATGCCCTTGCAACCTCGCAGCCGCGCCTAGCCTACAACAACGAGTTGGGTCGGTTGTGATTTTATGTATGCTACTACCATGAGACCTTTGCTTCGGTAGGAACCATCCTACTACTTCTGAAAAGCTTAGGGAGGGGCACTACTGGCTCTGCAAAGTAGTGCTTACGGAAGTTATGCTTCCTTTTCGCATTCGCATTCGCAGATCAGATGTTTGATAGATTCTTCCTCATCTATGCAGCTTCTGCTAACATCCTTGTGTGGGGTGTTCAGTCGTGATGCACGCGTGCCTATGGCATAGTGTCAGGTGGTGACAACAATAAGTGTTCGCACCTCATTGCAGCAAGATCTGAACTGTGATTTCGAACAGCAAGAATGTTTATTTTAAAGAAGAGTATTATGTTATTTATCTGCTAAATTTACTGATTTGTTTGCTACGATGATTGTAAAGACGGTGCTGGTAGTACTCCGTTAAGAAGTACAAAACAATGCTACTCAGAACAAAATTTTAAGAGCGATGCTCTTCTGTGTTTTCT
This sequence comes from Eristalis arbustorum, assembly GCA_916610145.1. NCBI lineage: Eukaryota > Metazoa > Arthropoda > Insecta > Diptera > Syrphidae > Eristalis > Eristalis arbustorum. Next base: position 63,844,893 of record OU744316.1, read on the forward strand.
TTTTCGAAATTCAAATTGGACCCCGCTCAAGATATTCCAGATATGCAGTCAGTCAGTCGTCTGTCAAAGATATAGCCAAATAACCAGCCAAGCTGCCAGACTCTTCTTCCTCTTATGCCGCTACAGTCCTCAGCCAACAAGCCTCTCCAGGTGGCACGATCTTTAGCCAGCTGCCTCCAATTTCGCACTCCACTTGTGTGCACCATCGGCTTCGTGATCGCCCTCTATTGCGTTGTCCCACTGGTTCGGAGTCGAAGACTCTTCGGGACGGAGCTGTGGTGTCCATGTGCTCATCATGGCCTAGCCATCTTAGACGTTGACACCGCATACGCCTGACTAGACTCATGTCGCTAAACAACCCGTACAGTTCGTGATTGAACCTTCTTCTCCAGAACCCGTCAACACAAACAGGACCAAAGATTGAACGCAGAACTTTTCTCTCGAAGAGACCAAGTGCCTCATACGCTCTTGAGATAGCCCAAGCTTTCGCGCCATACAGCAGGACAGGGATGATCAAGGTCTTACATAATGTGAGCTTTGTCCTTCGAGAGAGGGCTCTACTACTCAATTGCCTCTTGAGCCCAAAGAAACAGCGGTTGGCAAGAGTTATTCTGCGTTTAATCCCGGTGCTGATGTTGTTCGTTCTATAAACTTGGGAGGCGTGGTGGATGAAATTCTTGAGTACCTCGAAGTTATAGCTGCCTATGGTGACGTTCTGACCGAGTCGTCGATGTTGTGTGTCCTTTCTTGATGCCAGCATGTACTTTGTTTTGCCCTCATTCACCTCTAAAATCATTTTTGCCGCCTCTGTTTTAATACAAGCAAACGCTTTATTGGCGGCCGGCCTAGTTCGACCAACCACGTCAATGTCGTTCGCGTATGCTAGCAATTGCACAGATTTTTTTTAAAATCGTGCCTCTAGTGTGTGAGTTTTGCACGACCTTCTCAAGTACGATGTTGAAAAAATCACATTACAGCGCGTCGCCTTGCCTTAAACCTTTTTTGACATTGAAGGTCTCGGTGAGTTCGTTACCGACCTTGATGGAGCAGCGAGAGTTCTCCATCGTCATCCTGCACAACGTGACGAGTTTGACAGGAATGTCAAGACTGGACATGGCGCTGTATCGCTGTCATTCCTTCTTTCGACTAAAACTTACAAATGACTTAGTGTCATCTAGATCATCTCCAGCTGAGTTAAGTATTTCAGCGGACAAACCAACCACTCCAGCAGCTTTGTTACACTTCAGACTTCATATTGCTTGTCTAAGTCTCGTATAAGTCCAGAGGGCGGAATTCTCGTCTGTCATCGCCCAGATTGAATGGAACATTCTGTTTAATCACTGTAGTACATGTCGCAGTTTTTGATCCTCTTCTAGGCCGGTCCATTCCATCGCACCTCGTGGGCGGCGGTGATATTTGCTTTATAGCAGTCAAGGTCTCCGCGAGTTCTTCGGCTGCACGTGGCCTGTTAAGAGACCTCACATTCCACGTGCAGAACCGAAAAGCATGGTCATTTGTTCGTTCGCTTGGGTCGTCAACAGTAAATCCGTCAGTATCCGAAGCAATAGGTTGTTTCTGAACATGTTGCTTTTTACGTGGTGAGGGCGTTAACCCCACTCACAACCCCCAACTGGGAGACCAGAGCCATTTATTTTAGCCTTGGGCGAAGGGTGCGGATAACTCCGGTATCGGTAACCTATATGATAGGGTTCCTCCGCCGCCAGCTCTACTTGAAGGCACCCTTTCAGATCTGAGCTCCGAATATGTCAGAGTAGCTCTAAAAGGGGGGTGTACCAAATAGCTCATGATGTCGCCGTTGGCTAATCTGATCATAAGCTAGTCCGCCGCCATCCATAAAGGGAGATGAGTCCTGATACAAAATCATGCACTCTCCCCCTCTCTCGCCACTATCAGTCGAAGGTGCTCGGCTCCCGGATTTCACCACGGGGAGGTGAGAGTAGGAGTTCATTGACAGAGGCTAGGTGCAGACGCCTGTGCTCGCATGAGACGCTTGTCAAAGCTTTGAAATCCTTGAATTCCTACCGAGTTACCTTTTGGAATCCAAATTCAACTATGTACCAATATGATAAGCAACATGGATCTCTTAATATGCGGATGGAAGAGTAGTAAACAAAATCTTAGTGTGTTTCCATCACCTGATACGAAAGTGACAATTCCGGCGAACACATAAGCCCTCGTCAGTTTCGCTTTCATACCGTTCTACTGCTCTACGTACACACATCACGTTGCATTCGTCTTCTTGAGCATTTCACATAAGAAACCATCCCAAAGCCAAGGCAAAAGGCGTTCTTCATCGTCCTTTTTGGTGAACTTTGTATGTACTTCTCTTCCTCTGCTTCTTTGTGTGGCGTTACAGTCCGGACTGAATCTGGGCCTCAACCTTAAGGACTCTCCAAATGGCGCGATCTCTGGCTAGCTGCATCCAGTTTAGCACACCAAGTTGGTTGAAGTCAACTTCCCTTGCGTTGCCCCACAGGTTCGGATTCGAAGATTTTTCGGGCGGTACCCGTGAAGTCCATCGGGTCTGCATGACCTGGCCATCTGAGGTGTTGCATCCGTTGATGCCTGAATAGGCATATGTCGGTGCACAGTCCGTACGGTTCGTGGTTGAATCTACCCCTTCAACATTCAATCTAACCAAACAAAATTGTTTGGAGACAACCAATATTGTGCCATTACGCATAATTCATTGATTTCCTTTGAAGAAATTCCAACGATGTCAGTTTCTCTGACTCGTGTAGATCGAGATGGTCGGGCATTTCATTATTGTTCGCGAAATGTATCGGCCTTAACTGGAATGATGGTTTTGAATGACACATTTCATTGCATAACTTGATAGCAAAGTATTTGATTTGCATATTTCCCATGAAACACACCAGTACCCGGCTCTTTGCTTACAGTAAACCCCCAAGATTTCCCTACTTTATCAACCTGCAAATAAAAATCAATCAGATCAAGGAACGCAGAAAATGTCGGTGAAATTCAATGAGATTCGTGATTTAAAAATGACACGATGCAATGAACTCAACTCATTGCGTCAGTAGCTAAAATCTGCATTCCTAGATGCCATTCAAGAGATATCTTTGATTAATAAATGGTCCCAGCGAGAGAGCTCGCAAACCAGTTTTTTCTTCGCATTATAGCAGTTAACTTCGTCGGCAGGTTCGACGCTCACCACTCTGCCTAGCTCAGTAGTATTTCGGCAACGTCGCCATAGAGCTCGAGACATGTCACCGAAGGCGTTACTTCTGTTTCTTTGCTTCGCAGTCGTGATATGTTTTTGCTATTCAGCGGCTCTTGGCTCGATAGAAATATTAGAATACATCCCACCATCAGCCAAGTCACAACCAAAGCCACTAGAGATAACAACTGAAGCTCCTACCACCACAAAACCGCTCATAGAAGTAACCGCTTTAGACATTCATACTTTGAAAACTGTTGTGGGATGAATGTGACTCGTAATTTAAAAGATCTGTAATTTAAAAAAATTGTGAAAAATGGATTCTTATTGTGTTTATTTTGTTTATTGTGGGAACACTGATTTGCGGGCTTGTAATTTTTAGTTTGTGTCGGGGTGCAAGTCGGATGAAGTGGACATGGAAGGTGGAATTCTGACTTGGCTCACTTATGGTAAACTAATACTCACACCTCTCAAGAACGGACATTGCTTAACTACAAGATCCACAAGTCTTCTGAAAGAAAGATCGGTAAACTCACTCAAGACTCATGTGTTTTCTTGGATTTTGATGTGAGGAAACCTATTTCAGTTCAACTCTATCGGATGTAATAAATGACAAAAGTTGACCGCACCCACTTTAAACAGAAACGTTTTTATCCGATTTTTTGGCCTTGGAATGTGGTAGCCACGCACTGCTTGAATATGGCTTATTTTATAGTCCACACATTTGCCTACTAAGCACGCTAATCGACGGCACTTCTTTTCCTCGTGTGGAGAACAGCTGACCGGCATGTAGACGTTGACCTTCGGTTGGACGTTTCTAACCACGAGTACATATGTACATCATCGGTATTTGAAGACCGGTTTGTGTTAACTTCACCAAACGCGATGGTGTTCGATGAGGTCAAGAAGTGTTGCGGCGACTAAATATCTGTCGATGACTAGTTCATTCGAACATGAGATCTTGCTGGTATCCGATTTTGTTGTTCGATCAGAAATTATGATTGAAACAGACTTGTCATTGTATGATTTTTTCGTTCGTCGTCGCTTAGACAAGCAAGGCTACATTTGCAAACTTGCGTTAATTGAAATGGGAAGCACCCAGCTTCTTACTATGGCTGTGAGGTAGCTAAAGAACTTCAAAAAAGACGGGACAAAATCAAGGCAAATCCCATCCACCCAAACTCGTAATAAGAGACTTCACTGTGAGTAACGGAAGTGTGTAGCTGCAAAACCGAAGACTCATCAAGCACAGTCGCAAGCGGATGATTCAATACCAGCGAAGTCATCACATATTGGAGTGATAACATTTGCCGAAACATTAGCAGCTCCGAGTGAGAGTTGTAGCAAGCTAATAGATCCTGTCTCTTCTCACACTCTCTCTATTGTACTCCATTAACTTGAGGAACAGAGTCAGTCGAACAAGTATATTTTTCAGAGACTCTTAATATTACCTAAGAAAGCTATTCTAAGGCTACTCTACCTAATTAATACCGTGCTTAGACTAAACTATGTGCGAGTGAAAGTAGCTGAAGCTACCGAAACCCATGCAACCCCCAACAGACAAAAAGTCCTATAGACCAATTTCACTTTTCTCGATACTGCGTAAGATTTTTGAAAAAAATTCTGCTTAGACGTTTAAGTTTAATCGACAAGCAGCTTATTCAAAATCACCAATTTGGTTTTAAAAGTAAACACTCAACTATTGACCGCCAACACTAGAGGCACGATCTTCCAGAAGTCCGTGCAATTGTTAGCATACGCCGATGACATTGACGTGAGTGAGGCTTTTGCTAACATTGAGACGGAAGCGGCTAAAATGGGTCTGGCGGTGAATGAGGGCAAAACGAAGTATATGCTGTCCTCAAAAAAGGACATACAACATCGACGTCTTGGACAGAGCGTCACAATGGGCAGCTAGTCAACGACTTCACTTACCTCGGGTCCGGAGTAAATTGTACAAATAACATCAGTACCGAGATCAAGCGTAGGATAACTCTTGCCAACCGCTGTTCCTTCGGGCTCAAGAGGCAATTGAGTAATAGAGCCCTCTCTCGAAGAACCAAGTTGACTCTATATAAGACCCTGATCATCCCAGTCCTGCTACACGGCGCGGAGGCATGGACAATCTCGAAAGTGGATGAAGAAGTCCTTGGTCTCTTTGAGAGAAAAGTTCTACGCACGATCTTTGGTCCTGTTTGTGTTGACGGGTTCTTGAGGAGAAGATTCAATCACGAACTGTACGAGCTGTACAGCGACATGAGCCTAGTTAGGCGTCTACGGATCCAACGCCTACGGTGGCTAGGTCATGTAGAGCGTATGGACACCACAGCTCCGGCCCGAAGAATCTTCGAATCCGAACCTGTAGGGCAACGCAACAGAGGACGCCCGCGTTTAAGGTGGCGCACCCAAGTGGAGAAGGACCTTAACCAACTTGGTGTGCGAAACTGGAGACAGCTAGCCAGGGATCGCGCTAGTTGGAGAGGCATGTTGGTTGAGGCCCAGGTCCACCCCGGACTGTAGCGCCACACAAAGAAGAAGAAGAAGACTCAACTATTGACCGAGTACATCGTATAACTGATGAAGTTGAAAAGGCATTTGAGCTTTCTTGATGTTTCCCAAGCTTATGACAAAGTTTGGCACGAAGGCCTGATATCTAAACCCAACCGATTCCTGCCAGGGAAACTTTACAGTATTTCAGCGAGCTATCTCTCTGATAGACTTCCGAGTAAAGCATGGAAATTAATACTCTGCCTTTAAAAATACAAATGCTGGAGTACCACAAGGGAGTGTTCTTGGCTCCCTGCTAAACCTGCCGTATACACGTGACTTACCACAAGAAGAACACACTGTTTTAGGAACATTTGCTGACGACACTCTCATTTTGGCAACAGGGAAAACAGTAGAAGAATCTACATCAAAACGACTACGCTCACTAGATCAGATACAGAAATGGATGAACTCCTGGCGAATTGTCACTAAAGAAGGCACATCTGTCCATTTTAACTTTACTTGTAAGCACTTGTCCAGATACATTTCGAAACGAAATACCTCGGGATTAGTGATGGGCATAATCGAATGATTTTAAGAATCGAGACTTTAGTAATCGAGATATTTTAATAATCGAATGATCACTCGAGTGACTACTAACCAATTACAAACTACTAACACAAGATAACTCGATAAATGTCTTACTTCAGCGCAAGAACAAGTAACAAATAGTTCTCGTCGATAAATACTCATCAGGAACGCGTCTTTTGCGATTTTTTTTTTCATTCTACTCAGTTTTTCTTGATCAGTAGCTCTCGACAAGAATTTTTTGTTCCTCGTTCTCGCGCTGTTGATACATTAATCGAGTTCTCTTGTGTTAGTAGTTAGAAGCCATGCGAGTGGTTAGTAGTCATTCGAGAGATTAGTGGGCATTCGAGTGATTAGTGGTCATTCGAGTGATTAGTGGTCATTCGAGTGATTGATTGAGTATCGAGATGTTCTCGAGATGTTGTAATAATCGATTATCACTCGAGATATCATTCGGATGCCCATCAATACTCGACTGACGCTAAACTCAAATGGAAAGAGCACGTAAAAGAGAAACGTGCAGCACTTGACAAAAATTTGTACTGACTTATTGGTAAACATTCCAAGCTAAGTATTGACAACAAATTGCTTGTATACAAACAAATCCTAAAACCTGTTTGGACATATGGCGTACAACAACTTTGGTATTGTACCAAAGCAAGAAATATAAACATTTTAAAATAAGATACTTAGAACTATAGTTAATGCGCCGTGGTATATATTAGAAACGATGATATCGTGAGGGGTCTTGGATTTTTACCAAGATGAAACTAAGAACTCCGCTTGTCCGCGAGGAAGTGCGTACAACCTCTGCAGTTTAACCATCCTGCGCCGACTGCAAAGCACAAGATCCCTAGATAGTCGATAGTCTACACCCGCGCTTTGTTGCGGTGTTAACAGGAACTCTTTTTGGAGAGTTACATGTGAATAGTGAAGGACAAACTACGGGTTAAGTGCTGTACTTAGCTACTATTAAAACAAATGTATACACAAACATGCAATTATTGTCCCCTACACCGAGCTGAAGTTTCTCTTTTTAAATTCAATCACTTTTGTGTATCATTCACACATATGACCACATGGGAAGAGCTATTAAGCAAGAGCCGTAGACTTCACTCAAACTTGACTGATGTGCTCAGCATATATTTATTTCTTGAATGTCATTAAAACATTTTATGTCGACAGTTTCATCAATGATTCAGTATTTAACATCATCGCTCTCTTGGTGATGTGACCCCAAAGGTAGGAAACTGAGAAACCAACCAAGACTTAAGGAAATACACAAAAACACTGAATCACATTGCCATTGACAAAATTTGACTATCTAGCCGCCCATTCATGTGGTTTAATTGATTTTAAAGGTTCTCCTCTACACACCGAATGCAAACCAGTTTCTCGTGGGCTTTTTATTTGAGTCAGGTTTCGTTGATTAGGACCGATTTCTACCATGATGCCTTTAGTAGTACTTTGTCACCGTCTCAGTGTAGCTGAAACATGCCTCCGAAAGTTGTAGTTCCTCTTATTTTTGTGATATTCTTGTTAAGTTTTGTTAATTCGGGAAGTATTCGCCTACGAGTGACTAGATTTAAGGGACCACTATATTTACGATCATCTGAAAGGCTGAAGCACTTGCTGCCATTCAAGCCACTAGCGCCCGCAGTGACGACAACGAGAATTCCTGTAATACAAAAAACAACACCAGCACACATCCCATTATATTCCTTGGACCTTAATACATTGAAGAACGCAGTGGGATGAAGTACAAGCAACATTAATTACAGTTCAGCAGATCAATGAAGTAAACTAGTGGAAAAACATTGTTTGTTGTGTTAGCTTCGCTCAGTGAAATCGACGCGTTTGTGATTTATTTCGTCATCGTTGAGCACATGTTGTGAAATTGAAGATGGGTTTGACGAACCATATCGCTGACGTCAGAGGCAGCAAGATGATCTCCTGGAAAAGATAAAGAAAATTAGCAGTTAGTTTGTGTTGTGATATTGTGTCAGAATAGGTTTAATTTAGCAAATGTTGTGATAAATAAATTAATCAATAATCCTCTAAAAGAATCTTTAAGGATTTTTATTTGGTTTGCTTTAGACACTCAGCAGGGTAGTCTCTGACGGAATTAACCCGTATTCCCACCAGTGGCACATAGCGCAAGTACTGTAGAATTGTCTTTGTGAAAATATTCCTTCTACCTGTCTGATTATAGTTGACAACATCCAGGACAATCTAGTTTCTGATCAGCCGCCCCAGAGCCGTCCAGACAGGCAGATTGTTGTATGAATTCCAAATCGTAGTACATTTTCGTGTAGTGTCATAAGAGCACGACCGTCCGTTTCTCGGAGATGGACAATGTCTTCATTCTCTTATGTGGACGGCCGCCTGACTGGACGGCCTAGATATGCGCCACAACAATCAATTCTTGCAAAACTATAATTTTGACAGTCGAGTCCAGTAAGAAAAACAGCGGAGCTGATTTTTGGTGTTTGTCACTCAGCTACTTACTCTATCAGTTGTACGGAGATGAGGCATGTCGCAAGTAAAATACGTAGCAACCGCTGGTCCCCGCTGGTATGGGGCCAGGGCCTAGTCTCTCAGCAACCACTCGTGTTGTGCCACCACCCACAATGCCACGGGAAATCTGAGCCCTATCTAGTTCATCATTCAACCGCATGGACTTACATAGGGCTTCCGCGACCTTGTTCATGATTGTCTTCAGATACGATCCTTCTAAAGCGGAAGACTCAATGTTTGGTATAGGGACCACGCAAGACGGATTGAACTGTTCGGATATCTCGTCGAGACATGTGCGACAGTGTGGCTGTCCGTAAAGATGGGGATATCGCGAACAGATATCACATTCCACCTCAATCAGGACATAGCTCCACTAATCGCAATTTATACAAACCGTATATTTCCACAAAGTTGAGAGCAATCAACAGCTTTGCCCTGTGTGCCTAGGCGCATGCCCTCCATAAAGCCATTTCTTAAAGAACCAAGATATATCTACATAAGACGTTAATAGCCCCAGTCCTTCTGTGTGGCGAAGACGCATGGACAAGAGAGAAGTTCAAGAGAGAAGTCCTTTGAATTATTTTCGGTCCCGTATGTACGGATGGTGTTTGATAAAGGAGACTGAACGGCGAGCTGTACGGGCTGTACTGCGACATCGACCTGGTCAAGCGAGTTCGAAAGGCTAGATAATGGCTAGGTGACGTCGAGCCAATGGACACCAATATTCCGGCAAGAAAAGTCTTCGACTCGGGACGGGATAACTCAGTAAAGAGAGACCACAATTTTGGTGGCGCACGCAGCTAAATAAAAGTGGATCTGCATAAGTTAAACGTGCGTGGCTTGAAGCAATTAGCAGAAGACCGGGCTAGATGGAGAGGCATGTTGGCTGAGGCCCAGGTTCACTCCGGCAGAAAGAAGAAGTATATTTCCGCCATTCCACACGTCTCTATAAGAAGTCAGAGTTTTACAAGTTTCTGTGTCGTAAACTGAGGTGTAGTCAAGTTTAGTACTAGTAAGATTATGTTCTACTAGAATCTTTGCATGTCCCAAAGCACAGTTCATGCCTTCAGGCCTATTGCTTCCGTGCATGCGTGGCAGTGACTGTCGACTTATACCGATGCAGGCTTGCCTTAAGACATTTATATGTGTACCGACGTTGAGCATGAGATACCATACTGCTACGTCGCACTGTATAGGGGAATTGATATGATCACTGCTGTGATAAGCCCGAGTGTCATGTATGGTTTAAGGATAGGATCTTCAAGGTGATGGTGGGTATAATGGCTTCTTTGGTTTTTCTTTCCGTTTAATTGAGCTGCCAATTCAACTTCGATATGAGAACTGGTGGCCATTGTGTCGAACTTTACATCTTCTAGTGAACAAATTCGGTTTTCTGTGCGTTTATATCAAGGCCATTTTTAGTCAACCCCATTGTTGAATAGAGTGAGATCATGCTGCATTAAGTCTTTCAATACTTAAGGATATTCTTTCCGAGAATTAAATATGCGTTTATTCCCGATTTGATCAAACATATAATATAAAACTACACTCAATTTCATGCGGTGTATGTGCAATTTTTCCATGTAGTGCATAAGTCAATGGAAACCACTGCGGCAGCAGATGAAGGGGTTAATTTAATAAAGCGCAAGGTCAATATTTGGAATTATTGGCTTTAGTTTGGCTTCTCAAAAGGGAAAAAGCAAGTATAATTTTCCCGTGTCAGGAAATCAGAAACGCAGACAAAAGTACTGCAGAATTGAACTCTTATGAACCACATGCCTTGCTTTGTTCCTCATTTCTAACCCATGTGACCAAAATGTGCCATAGTGACGCATGCTATGCAATATTTTGATGCATCGTTTCAATGCTAAATAATCAAAAATGTTCCTTCTTCTAAAACACTGCGGAAGCATTCAGAGTAAGTCTAATGAGTTTCAGTCAAAGAAGCACATTAATTGTGAAATCTCCCTCGTGTCTTGCTATCATTAAACCGAATTTGAAGTAGAAAAAAAATAAGCGTCAAAACTTAAAACCGAAAAATATGTACTCCCTCGTAAAATAATTGCAACGTCTCACACAATTATACGCCCATCAGATCGTTAAACATTTACTGCTCAATTGCCTGCGGTGTGGGATTTCCCCACAAATGCGCCAAGTCCCCTGAAGCCATTTCCACCCCCACTCGCAGCCACAGCCAAGTGAAAGTAACCCAGTTAAGCGACAACTCCCGTTTCACGTCTCAAGTCACAGTCATTGCCCGTCCAGTGCCTTGCATGGCACACTGGCATCAAGGATTTGATTTTGCCGAATTAAGCCGAAAGATACTATTTCATTTCGTTTGTGGTCCGCTGAGCATAACCCCAAGTTGAACAACGACTCGCCGACCGAATACAAATCGAGTCGTTGTGCATGTAGCCACGTAAGCACTTGGCATAGGATCCCAACGAGGACACCAGCATGTTGCGTTAATAATGTTTTTCATTAACTTGCAACACGTTGGATGATTTAATGCGAATCAGCAGCCGACCATCGTCGATGCCGGCACACCCCCTGCCCACAACCAATTTGTCTGGTTTAGCTGTCGATAGCGAAAGGCTAACCCTAGTTCCGCGATATCACTGGAATTCAAGATGAAATGTATTCATATCCTTGGGGAACCCACATGCGAGTGTGCGTGTGTTCGTGCGCTCGTCTTTCCTTCTTTTCGACATCGGCCGAGATGCCAGGCATTGCGCCGCGCCCTCTAGAAGGTGGAGCATAATGAGGTATGGATGTATCATCTGGCACCACATCTCCCCGAAGGAGTCGACGTTCTCGCATGCGGATTGCCGCTGCTGGAGGACTGAATGGAGAGAAGGAAAGAAAGAAAAAAAGTTTATTGCCAAATTGCGATAACGGTATTTATTTCTTTATTCAACGGAAAAAATTTAAATCACTAAGCGGATTGAAGGGAAATTCAGAAATGTCACCCCAGAGCTGGATGCATGAATGAGTCGGTAATAGGATTTCCATTTGTGTCTAGATTGAATTTCACCGGGGATAACTGGGTTAAGGTGGCAATCGAACGGGATGAGAATCGCCTTTGATGGCTTTACGTTCGACTGAGCAGGGATCCTTTTGTGTGAAGCCCCGGGAGTTTGTAGCCGACTTAACGTCCGGACATAGGAGTGCGTTAGTCATCGAAAAGGGTTCCGTATGTGAATTTGAATAGTACGAAAAGGTGTGAATTCCTCTTAAATCTCGTACAAAGCTTCTGTGAGAGATTCAGACAAGTCGATGTATTCTGTGTCCTTCGTCATATTTGTATGCTCCTGGAAATGATCGTCGTTTACTGAAAGGCTGGCATCATTTCGTAATCTTCGCAGGATCCCATTAAATACAATAATTACTGTTCTATGTTATGCGGCGGCAAGGCCAACCAGCAACGACCCCAGTCAACGCACAGGTCAATTTGACATATAGCCTCCTCCCGGCGCCTCTACCACAACGGCTTAGAGCTGAACCAATGTATGCAGCGACCCCTTGTCCGGGGGCTTAAGCTAGGACCCGGTCCTCCAGGTTCGGGGGTTTCGAGTGGGGCTGAATTCCCTACCGTGTAAAACACGCCTTAGTTAAGAGACGGCAACAAGCCTCGGATACGGATGACCTACTACTGACGACCATAGACATCGAAAGAAGGACAATAATTCTCGGTTCTGCACGTGGAATGTGAGGTGACTTGCGGAGGCCCTAGAAGCCTATAAGGCTGACATCACCGGCATCCAGGATGTGCGATGGGATGGGCCGAGCAAAAAGAGGCTGAAAAACTGCGACACATATTACGGCGATTGCTACAAAGAGCGAAGGCATCGCTTGTTTGGATGCAGTTTTATTGTTCGAGGCAGACTTAGGAAAGAAGTCTTAATGATTAAAACATAAGCGAGCGCCTCACAACAATCCGCATCAAGGCAACATCAGCCTAATTTGCGCCCACGCCCCAACGGAGGACAAAGACGATGATAGCAAGGATGACTTCTGTGTCAACTTGGGATTATGCTCAGCGGACCACAAACGAAATGAAATAGCATCTTTCGGCTTAATTTGGCAAAATCAAATCCTTGATGCCAGTGTGCCATGCAAGGCACTGGACGGGCAATGGCTGTGACTTGAGACGTGAAACGGGAGTTGTCGCTTAACTGGGTTACTTTCACTTGGCTGTGGCTGCGAGTGGGGGTGGAAATGGCTTCGAGGGATTTGGCGCATTTGTGGGGAAAGAACAAACGATCAATGCCCCAGTTACGACACCAAGAAGATCTTAATGCAAAGCTGGGCATGGAAGAAATCCTTGCTAGAGTCATCAGCTAACAAGCCGTGCACTCAGGCTGTTGGACTTCTTGACGGGCGAAACCTTTCTGTAGCCAGCAAGCGGTTCTCTCACCTCAACATTCACAAAGGTCATTCATCAAGTCAACCAGATTGATCACACTGCGATCGACGTAAAACGCTCCTCCAGTATTCTTGATGTCCGAACGTTCCGAGGAGCTAATGTTGACTCGGATCATTACCTCGTTGTAGCCAATGTTAAAACTCGGATATCGATAGTACAGCGGTGTGAAGCATGACCACACAAGACGTCGGGGAGCTACAATCGCAATTGACCGCTAGAAATCTTTCCGATAGAGTCTCCCTGAAGCTCTCAGAGAGTGCAACCATGCCAGGCGAAACAATCGACGAACAGTGGAACCGTTGTCAAAACGCCATCAGAGAAGCTGCCTCTGATGTAAAGGCCAGTCAGAAAACCCTCTTGGTTTGACACCGAGTGCCGGCATGCGCAGTCAGCGAAGGTAGCAGCATATAAGGCGATGCTAGATAAAAGGACGAGATCGGTTCGTGAGCTCTAAGAATTTAAAAGAAGGCAAGAGCACCGGTTTCTCAAATCGAAGAATAAAGAGCACGAGAAGTGCGCGTCCGAAAAAATGGCAGAAATGATGTCCGAGAGTTCTACAACGACATCGAACAGAAGCCTGTCGGAATAATGTTGAATCTGAATGGATCACTTCTGCAGACTGCTTAACGGCCTTGACTGAAGTAAAATAAGATCTTCTCTGCCGTTTTGTGAACCCGCCTGAAGCCGTTCATCAATAGGCTGGCTGTACAGCAACATGAGGCTAGTCAGGCGTGTACGGACTCAACGCCTCAGTTGGCTAGGCCAAGTAGCTTCGTCGCTGAATACAATTTTTCGGAAGAATCGCGCGATGAACTTTCTTAGAAGAGCACGCATTTTGCGTGATACATGCAAACCTAGTCAACTCTGCAATTTTGCATATGCTAGACACAGCCAATCTGCTTGGTGAAAAATGTCAACACTGCCAGATCTTAATTTAATTTCACGTGTACCCGGGAGCGTTGATTGTACTTTCGATGATATATATGGTTGTCGTCTCTGGCTAAACTCTTGCCTAAGATTTCTCGTCTATCCTCCTCTTCAGGTCACTTTCCGAGTAGATTGAAGCAGCATCCATCCATTTAATCAAGGAATCGGAATGTACGTCACTCTTCTGTTACTGACCGATGACACTCACATCCCTTCTTTCTAAGGTCATGGTAACGATCTAAATTCACCAGCTTTTGAAATATCAGTCAAATATGTCGCTCTTAAGGAACTGCAGTACGGTTGCAGCATCAACAGGACTGCTAGTGGGTTTTATGGGTTGTCTCACAGAAATGTGAAACTGGTGAATGATCTGAACTGAAATCACTTGCTGTTAGGTTGCCTACTCAAACCTGCCGTGTGGGTTATGAACAAATCAAGAGTGGATGGATTTTCTCTAGCAGAGGGTGAGTAGTTAGTTTGGCGGGGGATAAGATTGAGAATTATGAGGACTATTCAAAGCTTAAAAAATCAGTCCTGTCTGCTGTCCCTTAAGGTAGACTAATTTAGGTTAGATTGGTGGATAGACGCCTCGATCCACATCAAAATTAGATCTTCGTAGACCCATTTTGATGATCAGAGGGAAAACAGATTCATTTACTCTTTTCCGTACCACTTTGCATGTCGTGACTCCCTTGTCGTAACGACTCAATGTTTAACCATGCTGTTCTGATAAAACCTGAAAATGGATTGTATGGGCACATTGTTTACATATATCGCACAGATCTGGAAGAACTATTCTCTTGGCATACTATACATTAGCTGGCAGCCGCTGGGCAGGGGCAAAGATAGTGAGGAGAAGGAGTCTCTACTTTCTCTCCTTCGTCGCCACAGATCTGCCTACGAAGGCGTGGCTAAGTCTCATTTCGGAGCCAGTTAGCGCTAGAAGCCACCGCGCACCGTCTTGAGCAGCTTTCAGTCTTGGAGTATGTTTAATTCTGCACTAGTGTGCTTTGGCCGAGTGTTGTTACGGAAGGTCTAGGATTTCCTCCTTTAATTTACGTAGACGCTTGTTTCGATGAAACCGCAAAACTGTCGTTATGTGAATTAACGTTAGACAATTTACGTCAAATGCTTCCCACTTGCAATTGCTCACAACAGTGTCAAATTCCAACATGACATGCTTAACACTCCACCTTGCACATACCCACACAACGCCATGCTCTGGACGAAGAATGCTGACGCTGCGTCTACAAATTCGATGCACCTGGTAAAATAAGTTAGTGCGTGAAAAATGTTGGCTCTTTTGTAATTTCTACTCCAAACAGTAAAGAGGCTTCTCCGAAAAGTTAACACGACGCACTTAACCCTGGACCCAGTGAAGGTAATAGACTTTACGAGAATTGCTGACACAGCTTGTTCAGGTGCATACTTGTTCCCACGACAACTGAATGGTATTGCATCGCACTGGGATTACGTTGCGTCGCTCCGGATACATGCGCCGACATGAAACTGATGACCTTGCATTCTGGTTGTGGCAGCGGCTTGCTAGGTGAAGCAACTTAGGTTTAGAGTCAGTCTTCTTGGGGACATTAGATGGAACGGAAGCAAATCCAATTGAGAAATTAAAAAGTTGTTTTAATTAAAGTAAAGTAAATCGCCTCAGCCTCCCCGTCCGCTAATTGCTTTTATGAATCCCCTTCAGGTTTTGATAAAATGTTACAATTAATAACAAATGGAGTACCCTTTCTCTTCTTCTTTGATTGGCGCTACAGTTCGAGGTCTGAACCTATGCATCAACCAACATATCCGTCCTTTGATGTCCTTCTTGTGTGCGCCATCTCGTTCGTTGGCGTCCTCTGTTGCGATATCCTTCGGACCTCTTCGGACCAAGACTAGACATCCATATGGTATGCTAGCCATCCTAAGCATTTTATCGGAAGACGCCGAACTATGTGCATGCCGCTGTACTGGCCGTACAGTTAGTGGTTGAATCTTCTCCTCCAGAACCCGTCAACGCAAATAAGACCGAAGATTGCACTTATAAGAGACCCAGGGCTTCTTTATCCGAGATTGTCCATGCCGTATAGAAGGACTGGCATGAACAGTGTCTTATATTGACTCAACTTGGTGCTCGAGAGAGGGTTCTATTACTCACTTGACTCTTGATCTCAAAGGAACAGCGGTTGGCAAGAGTTATCCCAAACTTGATTTCGGTACTGATGTGTTTGTCGAGATAGGTCACCTCCTTTATTACTTCGTTATAGCTGCTTATTGTTGCGTTCTGTTCAAGACGTCTATATAAGTCCTTTCTTGTTAACAGCACGTACTTCGTTTTGGCCTCATTCACGACTCCGTTTCACTACCAGAAAACGCCTCATTGACGACATGTTCGTCCATTCGCGTCAATGTCGTCCGCGTATGCTAGCATTTGCACGGCTTTTTTGGAATATCGTGTCTCTGGTGTTGACGTTGGAGTTTCGCATGAAGTCAATTGACAGCGTGTCGGCTTGCCTAAAACCTTGTTGAAAATTTAAGGTTTCTGTGAGTTCATTACCGACCTTGATGGAGCAGCGAGGGTTCTCCATCGTCATCCTGCGCAACCTCACGAGTTTGCCAGGAATGTTAAGACTAGACTTGGCGCTGTATAGCTCGTCTCCATGCACGCTGTATAATGCGGCCTTGAATCAATAAGTAGGTGGGGGTGTCAATCTGCATCTATTGATTCATTTCCAGGATCTGCCGAAATTTTAAAATTAAGTCGATGGTGGACTTCCCCGACTTGAAAACGCACTGATAAGGACCTATCAGGTTGTTGACGAATGGTTTCAGCGTATTGGTTTCCTCTTCGCCAATAAACAGTCTGCAGAAGTGATCCTTCCAGATTCTCAGTATCGACTGCGACTCTACTACGAGCTGTCCCTCTTCGTTCCGACAGGCTTCTGTCCGACGTCGTTGATAGAACTCTCAAACATTATTTCTGCCGCACCACCTCTCCATTGCCTCGATTGCGCACTTCTCATGCTCTATCTTCTTCTTTTTGAGAATCCGGTGCTCTTCCCTTCTCTTCTGTTCCTAGAGCTCACGAACAGCCTTCGTGGTTGATCCCAGCGTTGCATCCCAGCGGGTTCCTGTTTGGTTGCATATGCCTGCTTGCACTCGTCGCCAATGTATCGGTTTCTTCTTGGCGGTGTAGTTAAACCCAGCACATTAGTGACAGCTTCTTCGTTGGCTTCTTGTTAACGTTTTCATTCTTCTTCTAATGTATGTGCAGGCAGCGTCAAACTTTCAGCGGGTTTAGGAAGGACCCAGTCGGCTGTGCTTGTGTGGTCTGTTAATGGACCTCACATTCCACCTGCAGAACCGAAAATCATTGTCCTTTAATCGTGTGCTGTTGTCGTTAACTGTCTATCCATATCCGAGGCATGTAGTTGGTTGATAACCATTTCTCTTTTACATGGTGGGGCACAACGTACAACTGGTAGACCAGGCCCTTTATTTGACCCTCGGGCAGAGGAGGATCGCACCATACAACGGTTGTTGATATGACTATCCAGGGGCACCACAAGGAGACTGTGTGTCAACTTGACTTATGCACAAGCATCGATCGCACTGGCATCTTGTCAGCTTGGGTGCAGTCAGCAACTTTGCCATGTCTGCATAAGACCATGCACCCAGGAGTGCTTATCATCCGCAGATAGATAAGACCTATGTGCACAACAACCTCCTGTCAGTTTGCAGATTGACCGATTTTTAATTCACTTAATTTTGAATGTACCCCGCACCATCCGTAGCAGAGTGTCTTTTAATGCCAACTTTCATGCTTTGGTGCTTAGTGCATTCGTTCAACCACGACGATTCGCTGACTCAATTGCACCGACAGTTTTCCTCTTAACCGCTCATTCACTTGAAGCCAACCGTCCTTCCTACCAACGTTTTCAAAGCTGCTGCCACTCACTTTTCGAAACTCCCTCCAGTGAGTCCGTTGATGTTCGTTTTCTCGATTTCAACATTTGCTAAATTAACCATGACTGATGGCATCAAGGACTAAGCTACAACCCTGCCGAGCCAAGCCCTCCACTGCTGGTGGTTATCGAAATTGAAAAGTTCTCCGCAAGCGACGTCCGCCCCTTCATATATTAGTTATGAAACAAACTTTTAAAACTAATTCCCACCGGAAACCCCCCCAAACGGGTCCTGCGACCCCGCCCACCCAAATCAATGCACCTCTCAAACAAGAGAAATGATCATCGCCGCGCGGTGCTGGTACATTTCTGCATCGTTCAGGCTGGTTATTGACACAAAAACCAATCATTCCCGGGGAAACGCAGGCAAGGATAAATGTTGGTTTTAAACAGATTTTGCGATTTTTTTTTCGGCCACTGGAAAAGATAAACACAAACACATCCAGTCAACCGGCTGAACGGGAGCTGGATATCGATTTAGATTGAGAGCAGATCCCCCGCATACCCACCCGCCAGCGGAGCCCGACAGCCTTTCTGCCGGTGGAGCGGAAAACAAAAGGACCTGGTGGCAGCCCTTATAGTCGACTGCAGGCAAACCATTAAGCTGGTAGCGTTAATTTATTCTCTTTTTTTTGTGCGCACCCGGTGGACACCATGGTCAGTTATGCCGTAACGGCATGGGGAGGAATGTAAACAAAATAAGGACACTTGCTAAGGGATAGTTACTGCCGGACGATGGACGACGGACGACGGGTGTTCAGTATTCACAGGCATCCAGAGTTGGTTAAGTCAACATCCAAGTGGTTGTGATTTTTTGCATTTACCGTCCGTTCCCTCGTCGTCGTCGATATTTTGTTTGAACTTTAAGCTGCGAGAAAGGATGAATTCCGTTCCTCCTTTAATTTCGTTCGCATTATTTGTTTATCTTACTCAGTTGGCCACCGCACCGCACGCCGCACTCGCCGGCCCTGTTTCGGGGCCAAAAGGACGAATCGTTGTGGAGACCATCGTCTGGGTTGTTTCTTTTTGTGCTCAGGAAAAGCAGATTATACCCGAGCTGAAGGACGAACTTCGTCTGTTTGAAATGGAAATCAGTTGAAGTGACGGAGTCCTTAAAGGATTGTCCCAAAACTCGAACGGATGCTCTTTAAGCAAGGACTGGGAGAGGAGTTAGTCTCTGCAATTGCGTGCATCCGCATCCACCCGTACCACATTTGGCATGGATGGCAGAGAGAAAGATGGCGTCACACTCGATTAGTCAGTAATTCGGTTGATCACTGGAAGACGTCATATGAATTGAGGAGCACATCAATACGCTTGAGAGCGTATGCTTCCGATTGACTGAACCTTTGACCCTTTCAGGGACTTCCAGTGAAGTTCACAAAGTGATTTTGCGTACAAATCGATTGGCATGGGTGTCCAATTACTCTCCAACCGTCCTTTGTCATCAATCTGGCTGGCATGCATGCGAGTGGTTTGAGTAAGGGTCTCATTACGTTGGACGTGTACAGAGAGAACGGGGTGATTGAATTTATTTTTTTTTGACTGACTTCGCATTTAATTCATTAAATGATTGAAATGAGAAGGGGTTGTCAATTTGACGAGGCCCAATCGACTGGGAAGGTTGGCTGGCTCTTTCTTGATAGCCTTTGTACTACTGCTCATTGCGGCCTGAATAGTTGAAGTCGGGATACTTACCTAAACTTACTTATCAGGCAGACGAACCATGAAGATTCTGAGCCTGGGCAATTGCTGGCTTCCATCGGTGACGGTCCTGGGCACGCTGCATCCAGTCATCATGACCAAGCCGTCTTGCAGCCGCGAAGACTTGGTCTCTGTACCGGAGGTTCTGTCTTTCTTTTCTTCTCGCACCAGGAGGCTCGGATTCGAAGCTTCTCTTAGCTGGAGCGTTGTTGTCCATGCACTCGATGGGGCCGAGCCAGTGTAGTCGATGGATTTTGACCTTCCGGACTACATCCACATTCTGGTGGAGCTCGTAGAGTTCGCGGTTGTGTCGTATCCTCCACTCGCACACCTCCTATCGCACTGTTGGGACCCAGTGTCCGACGTAGAATTTTTCTTTCGATGGCACCAAGAATCAGCTCTGCAGTCTCGCTTAGTGTCCAGCCTTCGGCTCCATAAAGCAGGACTGGCATAATAAGGGTTTTGTAGAGCATGACCTTGGTCCTTCGAGTCAGGAGCTCCGATTCCAGTTGTCTTGACAAACAAACCTAAGTAGTGCGTACATATGAGGCTTATGTTGGCGAAATTAGCCTTGATTCGGATCGTCAGCAAGTGTTCGCTAGTAAATACAATCGAAGCTCACGATTTCTTGCCTATCCGCATCCAACATGCGCCGACCATGTTCTGTGTAAGCCTCACCGTGGTAAATATCACAGTATTTCATCCTCCTTTTGCCGGCCCATCCCTTCGCCTCTCTTGATTTGTGGTAATGTCTGCTTTATAGCGGTCCAGGGTCTCCGCACGTTGTTCGGCTGCACGTGGTCTGTTCTGACATTCCACTTATAGATTGTCCTTATGTCGCCTGCTATGGTCGTCAGCGGTAAGTTCGTCCATATCCGAGGCTTGTTGTTGCTTCGCAACTATTTACTTGTTGCGCGGTAGGGAAGTGAGCCCCACGCCTAACCAGCGAACCTGGGACACCGGGTCCTAGATTAAGCCCCTGGACAAGCGGCCGCTGCATACATTGGTTCACCTCGAAGCGGTTGCTGCAGTGGATATCCCGACGGCGCCACTAGGAGGCTTTATGTCAACTTGACCTGCGCATTTACAGGGATAGCTGCTGGCATCTCGCCAAGTTGAGAGCAATCAACAACTTTGCCCTGTATGCGCAGACCCATGCCCTCCATACAACACATCCTACATACTTTTGTTGTCGCCTCTGATTCGTCTCAATCTCAAAATTTATTTTGTATCCTGTGGTTTTTGCACAAACCTAAGTCCGGTCACCTTCCGAATTGGCAGGATTATCCGTTGCGTAACATGCCAACAAAGTAAATTTCATCGTAACTTACAAGCCATTCGCGGAACATATAGACGTGTGATCCCTCCCATCATTAAGAGGAACCCTAAATCCTTCTTGCACTCCCTGCGTAGATGTAGTCTGTTACCATCTCATTTGTAACAATTTGAAAAATGTGCGTCATTAACTGAGATTTAAGTGATGACATTAAAAAGGTCTTAACACAACCTTGTCTTGCAGACAATACACACACAATCGTAAGACCGTCTTCCCTTAAAACGTTGCACAGATGCACTCAGCTTTGAAAGCCCATCATTACCTCGACTTTAAATGAAGACGCCATCATTTTGAACAACCGAATACCTCTTGAAGGAAGCTGTTGCCGTTAACTTAACGATTACTGGGCAGCGGAAAAAAACGAAGAAATCAGCAAGACCGGCAAACACTGGGCTGTCCTTGAACTTGCCATGGGATGAGAATTCCTGATGAGAAATACTCTCTTCACCATTGAGTTGGTGTGGGGTCCTTGGGACTTGGAATTTTAACACTCCACGCGAACCCTCTTCTGTGGATAATGACGAGCATTTCCCGAATAACTTAACGATAGCACATGGCGTGCTATCGAACGGCTGCGTTGGACTCCCTGCGGAATGCCGTACAGTGCAGATAAACGGAGTGTATGACATGATGTGTACGTACCTTTGTATGTAGCAGCATTTGGTGTACGGCGGGTTAATAGAATTGAAATTCCAGTGCAAAGTGAAATGTATGTTAAGGTAGCTCTGAGAAAACTTTACTGGTAAGAAATTTGATTAATACATCAATTTGGTAGCAGTATGGTAAATTAATTTTTAAAAAAGATTGAATTTGCCCACTTTAACTCGATCCTTGGACACGGGGATAGTTGGTTGGGGCAGCATCAGCCATTGAGGCCGAATTCATTGTCAACATCATTCTCTCGAGTACTAAAGTGTGATTTTTTAGCTATTGTTATTATTTGGCAACACTGGTTTAAACAGCTGACTCACGTTTCGTGTGTTGTTTCACTGTCAAACATCTTCAGTTTGGTCTATAATTTAACCATGATTCGTCTTTCAAACGAACAACGCTTGCATATTATTGAATTTTATTATCAAAATGCGTGCTCTGTCAAGAGCGTGTGTTCAGCCACAAAGCTCATTTTTAGCTCAATGGGTACGTAAAAAAGCCGAATTGTCAATTTGGAGTGAATATCAGCCAGAAGCATTGCAAGAGCTACCAATGTATCCAAAAAAAGTCATAGTTTGGTGCGGTTTATGGGCCGGTGGCATCATTGGACCAGACAGTGCCACATGCCACACAGCCCGCGCAACAATGGACTTATTGAGAGGCGAGCTCGGTGAACATTTTATTTCACGTTCGGGACCGGTCAATTGGCCGCCTAGATCGTGCGACTAAATTCCTTTAGACAATTTTTTGTGGGGCTATGTTTTTGTGGGGCTCTGCTGGGTTTTACGACACCACCTAGAAGGAACCCATGGTTTGACGACGAGTGCAGGCAGGCACATGCAGCCAAACAGGAGGCCTACAAGGCAACGCTGCATCGAACAACGAGGGCTGTTCGTGAGCTCTACGAACAGCAGAGAAGGGAAGAGCACCGGCTTCTCAGAAGAAAAAAGAAAGAGCATGAGAAGCGCGCGGTCGAGGAGATGGAGAGGTGTTATGGCAGGAATGACGTCCGAAAGTTTTATCAGAGGGTAAAACAATTATCCAATGGATATAAAACTCGGACAGAAGCCTGTCGGGATGGAAATGGACATCTGGTAGTAGAGTCGCAGTCGATACTGAGAATCTGGAAAGATCATTTCTGCAGACTGTTAAACGGCGATGAGGACCAAAATACCGCTGTCAGGCAGAATGTTCCACTCAATCTGGACGATGACAGACGTGAATACCGTCCCCCAGACTTAGACGAGGTCAAGGTAGCAATATCAAGACTGAAGTCTAACAAAGCTGCTGGAGCGGACGGTCTGCCCGCTGAAATATTTAAGGCAGCTGGAGATGATCTGGTTGGGCGCATGCACCAGCTCATCTGCAAGATATGGTCTGAGGAAAGCATGCCCGACGAGTGGAATCTCAGTATCGTTTGCCCGATCCACAAGAAAGGAGACCCCTTCAACTGCGCCAACTATCGAGGGATCAGTCTTCTTAACATCGCATATAAGATCTTCTCTGCCGTTTTGTGTACCCGCCTGAAGCCATTCATTAATAATCTGATAGGTCCATATCAGTGTGGCTTCAGGCCAGGAAAGTCCACAACAGACCAAATTTTCACACTACGGCAGATCCTGGAAAAGACCCAAGAAATGCAAATCGACACTCACCATCTGTTCGTCGATTTCAAGGCCGCATATGACAGCGTGCATAGAGACGAGCTGTACAGCGCCATGTCTAGTTTTGACATTCCTGCCAAACTCGTCAGGTTGTGCATTATGACGTTGGAGAACTCTCGCTGCTCCATCAAGGTCGGTAACGAACTCACCGAGACCTTCAATGTCAAAAAAGGTTTTAGACAAGGCGACGCGCTGTCATGTGATTTCTTTAACATCGTCCTGGAGAAGATCGTGCGAAACTCACACGCCAACACTAGAGGCACGATCTTCCAGAAGTCCGTGCAATTGTTAGCATACGCCGATGACATTGACGTGATTGGCAGAACTCAGCGAGCCGTCAGTGAGGCTTTTGCTAACATTGAGACGGAAGCGGCTAAAATGGGTCTGGCGGTGAATGAGGGCAAAACGAAGTATATGCTGTCCTCAAAAAAGGACATACAACATCGACGTCTTGGACAGAGCGTCACAATGGGCAGCTATAACTTCGAGGTAGTCAAGGACTTCACTTACCTCGGCTCCGGAGTAAACTGTACTAATAACATCAGTACCGAGATCAAGCGTAGGATAACTCTTGCCAACCGCTGTTTCTTCGGGCTCAAGAGGCAATTGAGTAATAGAGCCCTCTCTCGAAGAACCAAGTTGACTCTATATAAGACTCTGATCATCCCAGTCCTGCTACACGGCGCGGAGGCATGGACAATCTCGAAAGTGGATGAAGAAGTCCTTGGTCTCTTTGAGAGAAAAGTTCTACGCACGATCTTTGGTCCTGTTTGTGTTGACGGGTTCTGGAGGAGAAGATTTAACCACGAACTGTACGGGCTGAACGGATTTCGAAGCGTTGACAAGCGACTTATGCAGGCACAGGCGTCTGCACTTAGCCTCTGTCAATGAACTCCTACTCTCACCTCCCCGTGGTGAAATCCGGGAGCCGAGCACCTTCGACTGAAGATGGGGTACCCAACCCCCGTGGGACGTCATTGGCGGCTGCAAACGAGAGAGGGGGAGAGTGGATGAGTCTGTATCAGGGCTCATCTTCTCTACGGATGGCGGCGGAGGAGCTTATCATCAGATTAGCCAACGGCGACATCCAGAGCTACCTGGTACACCTCCTTTTAGAGCTACTCTGACATATTCGGAGCTCAGATCTAAAAGGTTGCCTTCAAGGTCATATCGGGATTTTGGAGTAGAGTTGGCGGCGGAGGAACCCTATCGTGTAGGGTCAACGGCGGCACTCACAACCTCAGCGAGGTTACCGATACCGGAGTCATCCGGACCCTTCGCCCAAGGGTAAAATAAATGGGCCTGGCCTTCCAGCTGGGGGTTGTGCGTGGGGTTAACACCCTCACCACGTAAAAAAAATTTTGTTCAGAGACGACTATTTGCCTCGGATACTGACCGATCTACTGTTGACGACCCCAGCAAACGAACAAATGACCATGCTTTTCGGTTCTGCACGTGGAATGTGAGGTCTCTTAACAGGCCACGTGCAGCCGAAGAACTCGCGGAGGCCCTTGACTGCTATAAAGCAGATATCACCGCCATCCAGGAAGTGCGATGGAATGGGCCGGGCAAGAAGAGGATGAAAAACTGCGACATCTACTACGGTGATTGCAGCAGAGAGAGGCGCCTATTTGGATGTGGATTTGTTGTTCGAGGCAGACTTAGGCAAAAAGTCTTAAGCTTTGACTGTAAAAGCGAACGCCTCATAACAATCCGCATCAAGGCTACATTCGGCAACATCAGCCTGATATGCGCCCACGCCCCGACAGAGGACAAAGATGATAGTAGCAAAGATGACTTCTATGATCTCCTAGAAAGAACATACGATCAATGCCCCAGCTTTGACACCAAGATCGTTCTAGGAGATTTCAATGCTAAGCTGGGTAAAGAAGAAATCTTTGCTAAAGTCATAGGGAAACACAGCCTACACGACACCACGTCCAGTAACGGACTAAGGCTGGTGGACTTTGTCATGGGACGTAACCTCTCTGTTGCTAGCACGCGGTTCCCACACCTCAACATCCATAAAGGGACATGGCGGTCCCCAGATCAATCAACCGTCAACCAGATTGATCACGTTGCGATCGACGTCAGACACTCCTCCAGCATTCTCGATGTCCGAACTTTCCGAGGAGCCAATGTTGACTCGGACCATTTCCTTGTTGTAGCCAAGGTAAGAATCAGGATATCACGAGAACAGCGGAGTCGAGAACGAACACCACGGTTTGACGTCGCAAAGCTACAATCGCAGCGGACTGCCAGGATCTTTGCCGACCGAGTCTCCCAGAAACTCTCTGTTAGTTCGACGCCGCCTGCACAAACCATCGAAGAAGAATGGAGTCGTTGTCAAGAAGCCATCAAAGAAGCTGCCACTGATGTGCTGGGTTTTACGACACCACCTAGAAGGAACCCATGGTTTGACGACGAGTGCAGGCAGGCACATGCAGCCAAACAGGAGGCCTACAAGGCAACGCTGCATCGAACAACGAGGGCTGTTCGTGAGCTCTACGAACAGCAGAGAAGGGAAGAGCACCGGCTTCTCAGAAGAAAAAAGAAAGAGCATGAGAAGCGCGCGGTCGAGGAGATGGAGAGGTGTTATGGCAGGAATGACGTCCGAAAGTTTTATCAGAGGGTAAAACAATTATCCAATGGATATAAAACTCGGACAGAAGCCTGTCGGGATGGAAATGGACATCTGGTAGTAGAGTCGCAGTCGATACTGAGAATCTGGAAAGATCATTTCTGCAGACTGTTAAACGGCGATGAGGACCAAAATACCGCTGTCAGGCAGAATGTTCCACTCAATCTGGACGATGACAGACGTGAATACCGTCCCCCAGACTTAGACGAGGTCAAGGTAGCAATATCAAGACTGAAGTCTAACAAAGCTGCTGGAGCGGACGGTCTGCCCGCTGAAATATTTAAGGCAGCTGGAGATGATCTGGTTGGGCGCATGCACCAGCTCATCTGCAAGATATGGTCTGAGGAAAGCATGCCCGACGAGTGGAATCTCAGTATCGTTTGCCCGATCCACAAGAAAGGAGACCCCTTCAACTGCGCCAACTATCGAGGGATCAGTCTTCTTAACATCGCATATAAGATCTTCTCTGCCGTTTTGTGTACCCGCCTGAAGCCATTCATTAATAATCTGATAGGTCCATATCAGTGTGGCTTCAGGCCAGGAAAGTCCACAACAGACCAAATTTTCACACTACGGCAGATCCTGGAAAAGACCCAAGAAATGCAAATCGACACTCACCATCTGTTCGTCGATTTCAAGGCCGCATATGACAGCGTGCATAGAGACGAGCTGTACAGCGCCATGTCTAGTTTTGACATTCCTGCCAAACTCGTCAGGTTGTGCATTATGACGTTGGAGAACTCTCGCTGCTCCATCAAGGTCGGTAACGAACTCACCGAGACCTTCAATGTCAAAAAAGGTTTTAGACAAGGCGACGCGCTGTCATGTGATTTCTTTAACATCGTCCTGGAGAAGATCGTGCGAAACTCACACGCCAACACTAGAGGCACGATCTTCCAGAAGTCCGTGCAATTGTTAGCATACGCCGATGACATTGACGTGATTGGCAGAACTCAGCGAGCCGTCAGTGAGGCTTTTGCTAACATTGAGACGGAAGCGGCTAAAATGGGTCTGGCGGTGAATGAGGGCAAAACGAAGTATATGCTGTCCTCAAAAAAGGACATACAACATCGACGTCTTGGACAGAGCGTCACAATGGGCAGCTATAACTTCGAGGTAGTCAAGGACTTCACTTACCTCGGCTCCGGAGTAAACTGTACTAATAACATCAGTACCGAGATCAAGCGTAGGATAACTCTTGCCAACCGCTGTTTCTTCGGGCTCAAGAGGCAATTGAGTAATAG
This sequence comes from Eristalis arbustorum, assembly GCA_916610145.1. NCBI lineage: Eukaryota > Metazoa > Arthropoda > Insecta > Diptera > Syrphidae > Eristalis > Eristalis arbustorum. The sequence goes on from OU744316.1 coordinate 63,872,242, forward strand.
AGCCCTCTCTCGAAGAACCAAGTTGACTCTATATAAGACTCTGATCATCCCAGTCCTGCTATACGGCGCGGAGGCATGGACAATATCGAAAGCGGATGAAGAAGTCCTTGGTCTCTTTGAGAGAAAAGTTCTACGCACGATCTTTGGTCCTGTGTGTGTTGACGGGTTCTGGAGGAGAAGATTCAATCACGAACTGTACGGGCTGTACAGCGACATGAGCCTAGTTAGGCGTCTACGGATCCAACGCCTACGGTGGCTAGGTCATGTAGAGCGTATGGACACCACAGCTCCGGCCCGAAGAATCTTCGAATCCGAACCTGTCGGGCAACGCAACAGAGGACGCCCGCGTTTAAGGTGGCGCACCCAAGTGGAGAAAGACCTCAACCAACTTGGTGTGCGAAACTGGAGACAGCTAGCCAGGGATCGCGCTAGTTGGAGAGGCATGTTGGTTGAGGCCCAGGTCCACCCCGGACTGTAGCGCCACACAAAGAAGAAGAAGAAGATGTTTAAGCTCATGTCTATACAGACGCATTGGAAGACCACATTGAAGCATTTATTCGTGAGATACCGGCCGAAATGTTGGAAAGAGTATGCCAAAATTGGACCAAGCGGATGGACCATTTGAGGCTCAGTCCTGGTCAACATTTGCATGAACTAATCTTCCAACATTAAATTATACGGACCGTACTATCGATTCAAATAAAGATTTCATCCATTTTTCAGAATAATATGTGTTTTTCTTTTTTTTTAAAAAAAAAACTTTCCTTTAACTTTTAAAAAATCACCCCAACTCTTCGATCTGGGTCTCTCTAGACACTCCATTAATGAAAGTGGAGACATTCAAGCGCATAATAAAATGAAAATCCTTTCAATACCCATCGTAGCTTGCAATAGAATTACGTTTTTCCGGAAGTGTCATGGCTTAGGCATTCCCCCAAAATGGACTGCGAGGCGACTATCAAAACACCAGTTCCTAAGTGCAGCCAAAACCAGCAGCGTCACCATCGTCCGTTGAATAATCCCCTTCAACACTCACCCAACCAAATGTTCGTTGCATTTAATCCGCCATCGAAAAAACGACGGATCCGACAAAAGAACGAAGAAGAAAAAAAATCGAGGGCAACGTATCCATTAGACAATGTGATGCGGAAGAGTGGCCTTTATCCGTCCTTCCTTTCGAGTCGAGTGAATAGGTGCAAAGTTTTTGCCCATCGCCCGGCATGGTGCTCGGACGACACAAAAACACCAACAACGTAAAAACTAATTATAACCGTACTTGAAGCATAAAGTTTTTCATTGCTTCTGGTCGTGTGCGGATTTTGTGCCTGCGAAAGTGAACAACAGCTGCTGATGGCAAAGGATCATTTATATTCGAAGCTTAGCGGCTAAGGGTGGCGAATAGTGTTCGCGAGTAGTTAGCTGTCCGCACGCGATGTCTCGGAATGAATTACTGAAGGGATTTATAGCTTAAAGACAGCGCATCCGGCTGCACGCCTTGCTTGGGTGTACTTTTAATGCAACCATTTCAGGTACTTCAATGGCTGTCGCGAACAGGTTGCCCGATTGTTGCTCTGTTATGATTTATTTAACAGCAATTTAAGATAAGTCTTTGGGGCTTATTACCCCAATTATATGTATCATGTAAAGTTGCGCCACAACGGCCTTGTTCCACCTGCATCATTCCTCTACTTTGATGTGATTGGCCTTATCGAGGACACGAAGGGATGTCCTGTAATCTACGACGTAGTACGCCAAACAGTTGACAGGGGAGTTCTCTACGAAGCGGATGTCGTCCGCCACCACGAAGATGTCCTCCGGTTCAGTAGAGCGATCTCCGCTCGAGACATGGGAGAGAGTGATAACAAGCGGCACTTCTTTTGGTGGTTACACCAGAACCAGTCTCCGTCTTTCCCCACTCTTGACTGAAATGATAGTTTTTGTAGTGGTTTAACGGCAGACTTACTTAGTTGTAAGGTAGATTTAGGAAGAGAAGAATTTTGCTGATGATGCGTCTGGCCCCGAACAAAAAGCCACACGCTGCATTACATCACGTAGCAGCAAAAATCAGTTTTGGTCACTGCAACGACAGCAGCGACTCATACACTGAAGCTGGGTAGCATTAAACATAACAAAATGTTGGTAATTTAGGCTTTAAGTAAAATTCAAATAAAGGGGTCGATACCTCGCAAAACTATTTATAATTTATAGCATCTTCTGTCACCAATTGTTCGTGGCATTGTTCCCGATCTGGGAATCGATTGTGGACAATTTTCTGCGAGACTGATGTTGGTGGCAGGTAATCTCTTTGGTTGCTGCATTTTGCGACTTTCTATCTTTGGAGATTCCTGGCCAACTCAGCAGGTTGTGCAGAATAAAGATCGAGAATACTAATTAGATCCACGATGAATTCACCGAGGCATTCAGTGTCAACAGAAGGTGTTTGAGTAAGCGACAAACATTAACGTGACTTCTTCTACATTGGTTTGAAACCGTGTAAAACTCACAGAAACATGGAGGTCCGCTCTTTTGTTAACTTGTTCAAGGTATCGCTACAGTCCGGGGTGAACATTTGGGTCTGTCCTTGGTGGCGGTGAAAAAGGGCAAAACGAAGTACATGCTGGCCCCAAAAAAGAACATATCGACGTCTTAGACAGAGCTTCATAATGGGCAGCTATAACTTCGAGGTAATCAAGGAGTTTACCTATCGGAGTAGATAGTACAAATTACATCAGTCCCGAGATCAAACTTGAGGTAACTCTTGCCAACCGCTGTTCCTTTTGGATCGAGAGGCAAGTGAGTAATAGGGCCCTCTCTAGAAAGACGAAGTTGACTTAATATAAGACACTGATCGGCTCAGGCTTGCTATACGCCGCGAAGACATGGCATGGATGAAGAAGTCCATGATCTCTTTGAGAGAAAAGTTCTGCGTGCGATCTTTGGTCCTGTTTGTGTTGACAAGGGACCAACAAAGGTCTTCGTGTGCAGGGAATTCGTCTGCATAGGTAGTGAGTGGAGTAGAAGATTCAACCACGAACTGACGGCCTGTAGAGCAACATGAGCCTAGTTAGGCGTCAACGGTGGCTAGGTCATGTGGAGAGGATGGACACTGCAGCTCCGAACCTGTGAGACAACGCAACAGAGGACGCCCGCGTTAAAGGTGGGGCACCCAAGAGGAGAAGGACCTCAACCAACTTGGTGTGCGAGATTGGAGACTGCTAGCTATAGATCGTGCTAATTTGAGAGCATTGTTGCTTGAGGTCCAGGTCCACAACGGACTGAACTTCTGAAAGATTATTCTTCTGGTGTTGGTGTTCAAGTTTTGAGCAATTCTTTCAAGAACGATTTTGAAAAAGTCGCATGACAGCTCGTTGCCTTGTTTGAATCCTATTTTGACATCAAAGGTCTCGGTTAGGTTTTTACCGACCTTGATGGAGCAGCCTGCATTCTCCATCGTCATCCTACACAAACGGATGAGTTTGGTAGGGGTGCCAAAACTAGACATTGCTCTCTATAGCTCGTCTCTATAAATGCTATCATACGCGGCCTTAAAATCGATGAACAGGTGGTGGGTATCGATTTGTTGATCCTGGGTTTGCTCCATAATCTGCCGAAGTGTGAATATTTGGTGGATGGCCTAAAACTTTCCTGGCCTAAAGCCACACTGGAATGGACCGACCAGGTTGTTGACGAATGGCTTTAGGCGTTTACACAGTACGGCATATAAGATCTTGTAGGCGATGTTTAGGAGACTTATCCCCTGATAGTTGGCGCAGTCAAAGGGGTCTCCTTTTTTGTGGATCGGGCAAACCATGCTGGAGTTCCATTTATCGGGCATGTTTTCCTCCGACCACATTTTACAGATAAGTTGGTGCATGCTCCTTACCAAATCATCGCCTGCGGCTTTAAAAAGCTCGGCGGGTAGGGTGTCAACTCCAGCAGCCTTGCTGGTTTTCAGTTAAGATATAGCAATCTTCACTTCATCCGGGGCGGGTGGACGGAATTGTTGATCTTCACCGTCCCTTTCATTTCCCGTAGAATGGTTCGTTCTGCCTGACAGCGGGATTTGGTTCTTCGTCGCCGTTATACAGTCTGCAGAAATGGTTTCTCCATATCCTCAGCATCGACTGTGACTCTACTGCGATGTTCCCTTCATCATCCTTACAGGCTTCGGTTCAGACTTTATAACCTTGACTGGTTGACTTTACCCTTTGGTAAAACTTTCCTTACCTCATTCCAGTAATATCCCTCTATTCTGCCGATCGCGCGCTTCTCATGCTAATTCTTTTTTCTCCTAGAAGCCGGTATTCGTTTCTCCTCTTGTGCTCGTAGAGCTCCCGAGCAGCTCTTGTCCTTCTTTGCAGTGCCGCTTTGTATGCTTCTTGCTTGGCTGCATTCGCCTGCCGACACTCATTGTTTCGTTGTGGTGGCGCATTGAAACCCAGCACATCAGAGACGGCATCTCTGATCGCTTTTTGGCAATGCTGCCACTGGTCTTCAATACTTGATGTTGGCGGTGTAGGATTTCTTAAGTGGTTAAGGGAGACACGATCGGAAAAGGATTTGGCAATCTCTTGCGATTGTAGCCGGCCGACGTTGAACTTCCTCACAGTATTTCTTTGTCTTGGCGGTGTTCGGGATATCCACCTTACCACCTTACCTTGGCTACAAGGTACATGCCGTTCGGACTGATTGACGGTTGATTGATCAGGAGATCGCCATGTTCATTTGTGAATATCGAGATGTGGGAGTCTCCTACTGTGATGCCTAGCACCAGATCTTAAGACCAGATAAAAGCATACAGCAAGGGCTAGCTTTCACTGGGATCCGAGCCTGGGACCGCAATAACCAAGAGCAGGCAGTTGGTTGCGCCATCCAACCGTTTTGAAAAACCCTTTATGTTTACTTTACATTCAAAGAATTGATTTCCGTTCTCCCTTCTTGACCGAGCCTGGACAAATAATTCTCAGCTTCGATGTGCCATCCCCGAGATCCCTCTACGAACGCCCAGCATATATTATCCAACTCAGTGTTCGGTTCCTCAAAATATCTTGAAAACGATTTCAATTTAAACGCGATTCAATAGTGTACCCGAGGTAAAGATTTGAAATGGAAATCCACTTAAGCCCACCCCCAGAAACGGGCGCACCCACCTCCGAAGGTAAACAATTTAATTCTTGTGTTAATTGGCTCTTGGAACATAGACCGCATTGCTTTGAAAGGACTCCGGACTCTCCACTCGACCGCAGGCAAATATTGACCAAACTCCCCGAAACATAAACATTTGCATTTGAGGCTTACGACGAATTATGCTCATCCCTGGCTGCGTTCCGTTTGCTGAGTATTCGATTTCATCTAAACTGCGGAACAGTTACGTCACGAGACGGAAGGATGGAAAAGTTCGCTTTATTTCCTTCATCCTTTATCCGTTATCCGTTTTCCCCAATCCATTATCCTCGTCAAGTGTGCCGTAAGTTAAATCGTCTCACAACATTGAAGATGAATTTATGTCCTCCGTAGATACGGGACACTTGAGAAGTTGTAAAGTACTCTTGGCGTGGATATCCGCTTCGAGCAGTGGTTTCAATACAATGCGCTCAACTGCTTGGCAGATAGTTGGGAAGTTTCAATCTGCTGTTTTGATGGTCTCTTGGGGGGACGACGGTTCTGTGCCAGTGGCAGGCCGGACGTTAAGTTCGTCAACTGCGACGAGTTCACATCCATGCGTTGCCCCCTGTCGGTGTGGGTGTGTGTTGGCTGGAAGTGAAGAGTGCTTCGCACTTCGTTACGTTATTGTATCTCACCACTTGACACAATGAGTTCCGGGTAAAGGCTATAAATTACTCCACACACACACAAACTCCACCACGTATGGATTCGCACTGCTCCATCGGGACGAACAGCAAAGTCTCGACGGTTTTGATCCATCACCGAGTGAAGGATAACAAAGTTTTCGAAGGGCTGCAGCGGTTAGCCACGTCGGGGATCAACGGGCGGGCATCCTCTTTTCTTTTCGTTGGTTTGTTTTTTTCCACTTGCTTTTGATGTTTTCCTCTTCTTCCCCTCCAGCCGTCAAGTAATTCACCAAAACGTGTTGTTTTTAGGGTCATTCAAGTGCGTCACGAGTTGAAGGAGAGATATCTGCCACCAGACGGGATGACTTTGAACGAAAGGGTCTGCTTGCAGTGAAAAGTTTTGCTCCTCGAAAAAAATTGCCCCAATGAATGTGTTTTTAGATAAGAAAGGTCAGGCAATTTGTTTTGTCGGATCAAAATGAAACGAATGGCACCGGGGTAGAAGTCACGGAGAGACAAGTGGTTGAAAAGAAAGCTGAGTGACGTTGGACAAGTTAACGAGTAATTGCATCTCACGGACAGGAAGGCATTTTATACATTTGTTTCAAGGACATGGGGTGAGGTCGAATGGATTTGATATTTTTGTTGTGCCCTTACATTTCGGCTAATCTGTCTTAAATTAAATGGCATGCCACATGTATCAAGATTCATTCCTGGGATCTTAGCGAGCTATTGCTTGGTGCAAGAAAGAAGACGAATTATGGCTACATTCGAGTTGTTGAATAGGATAATTCAGCCTCTTTCATCTCCGGAAGTCTGCTATATAAACAGACCCACGTTTTGAACAACCTGTGCTATTTTGTTGGTGTTTGACGGTCTTTGCAAGCAGCCAATTCGTGTATTTTTTTGTTTAAAAATGGAGGAGTTTCATCGCCGGGACTACGGAAATGTTTGATAAATTCTACAGAGATTAATAGCCATTAGGTGTGTTCATATTGAACTACCATGACGGTTTGTTTCGAATAGGTTCCGTGGCTGCCAGCGAAATTGCCAGCACCACCACACTTAGACTATTGTCGGTCCATTGTACACTTAATTTCCTTAATTTGAGTTCCCTTAATTTGATCCCGGCAGGCATTTGGTGAAGTGCATCTGTGAGATATGGCCGGAGGAAAACATGCCCAATGAATGGACCCCCAGCATTGTTTGTCCAATCCATAAAAAAGGAGACCCTTTGAACTGCGCCAACTACAGGGCCACCAGTCTCCTAAGTATCGCATACAAAAGAACGCCTAAAGCTATTCGTCAACAACCTGGCCGGTTCATACCAGTGTGGCTGTAAGCCAGGAAAATCCACCATTCACACTTCGGCAGATTTTGGAGAAAACCCAGGAGCAACAAATCGATACCCACCACCTGTTCATCGATTTTAAGGCCGCGTATGATAGAATTAGGGGTGGCAGGGTCTATGCTCACAGGGCAAAGTTGTTGATCGCTCTCAACTTGGCGGGGTGCCAGCAACGATCCTTGTCGATGCATAGATCAAGTTGACATGCAGCCTCCAAGCGGCGCCCCCTGGATAGCTCTCACAACACCCGTTGTGAGGTGAACCAATGCATGCAGCGTTTCCCCAGCGGTTGTGCGGAGGGCTAACAACCCACCCACAAAAAAAATAACTGTTACGGAAGAGCAAGCAGCCTCGGAAGAACGGACGGAACCCCAACGACGACACGGCGCGAAAAAAGACTACGATTTGCGAGTGTGCTCCTGGAATGTAAGAACACTCTACACTCCGGGGGCCGCACAAAAACTAGAAAATATCCTCACGCAGTATAAATCGCATATTACTGCGCTCCAGGAAATACGCTGGATAGGACACGGGATTATGAAAAAGAAAGAGTGCGACATATATTACAGCTGTCATAAAAGGTTGCACATATATCGATGCGGATTCGTCGTGGGAAAGCGGCTAAGGTCGAAGGTCATCGACTTCAAACTGATAAGCGATCGCCTGGCTGTAATCCGCAGCCAAGGCAGATTCTACAACATCAGCCTCATATGTGCACACGCCCCTACCGACGCTACTGAAGACTCTGTCATAAAGGTCTATTGCGACTTCTTGCACGGCGCCTATGGAGCCTGTCCGGGTACGATGTCAAAATCGCAGTCGGAAAGCACAGCCTCCGTGACACCACAAAAGAAAACCGCTTCCGACTCACAGACTTTGCGACAGCACGTTATATGGTCATAAGTAGCACAAGGTTCCCTCGCAAAAAAATCCACACAGCAACCTGGCGATCCCCGGATGGTCGCCATCTTCTACAAGTCAGTCCAGCTGTTGGGATACGCGGATGACATCGACATTGTCGCGCGGTCCCAACGTGCCATAGTGGAAGCTTCCACTTTCGCTACTTCGGATTGTCAAGACAACTGGAACCGAAACTCCTGACTCGAAGGATCAAAGTCACGCTCTTCAAAACCCTTCTAACAGTCCTACTTTATATCTACGTCGGATATATGGTCCCGTCTGCGAGGAAGGCGAATGGAGGAGAAGACACAACCGCGAACTCTACGAGCCGTACAAGGATGTGGATGTAGTCCGGAAGGCAAAAACATGTCGACTACACTGGCTCGGCCACATCGAGCGAATGGACAACAACGCTCCAGCAAAGAGGGTCTTCGAATCCGAGCCTCCTGGTTCGAGAAGGAGAGGAAGACCGAACCTCCGGTACAAAGACCAAGTCATCGCGGATGCAAGACAGCTTGGCCTTGATGACTGGAAGCAGCGTGCCCAGGATTTTTTTTTTTTTTTTTTTTTTTTTTCACCGATGGAAGGCAGCAATTGCTCAGCCTCAGACCCTTTATGGTTCGTCTGCCTGATAAGAAGAATGATAGAATTTATAGAGACGAGCTATACAGAGCAATGTCTAGTTTTGGCATCCCTACCAAACTCGTCCGTTTGTGTAGGGTGACGATGCAGAATGCAGGCTGCTCCATCAAGGTCGGTAAAGACCTAACCGAGACCTTTGATGTCAAAAAAGGATTCAGACAAGGCGGCGCACTGTTATGTGACTTTTTCAACATCGTTCTTGAAAGAATCAATCTGTCAACGAGAAAATACACCCAACACCGACGTCTAGGTCAGAGCGTTACAACTGACAGGTATAACTTTTAGGTAGTCAAGAACTTTGTCTACCTAGGCACCGCTAACAATTCAGACAATGACACCAGCGCTGAAATCAAAGGAAGGATAACTCTTGCCAATCCGTGCTTCTTTGAGCTTAGAAAGCAATTGGTAAACAAAGCCCTCTCTCGAACAACCAAGGTAAGGCATTACGCTGCTGTATGGCGCGTAGGCATGGACTTTGTCAAATGCGGATGAAGCAGCTCCTGGTTGCTTCGAGAGGAAGATTCTTCGTGTGATTTTCGGACCCGTCTGCATAGATGGGGAGAGTGGAGAAGGAGATATAACGACGAACTATACTGGCTGTGCAGCTGTATGGCGCGTAGGCATGGACTTTGTCAAATGCGGATGAAGCAGCTCTTGGTTGCTTCGAGAGGAAGATTCTTCGTGTGATTTTCGGACCCGTCTGCATAGATGGTGAGAGTGGAGAAGGAGATATAACGACGAACTATACTGGCTGTGCAGCGACATCGACTTAGCCAGAAAAGTGAAGATCCAACGATTGAGATGGCTAGGTCATGTAGAGCGGATGGAAACCAATGCTCCGGCCCGAGAAGTCTTCGAATCCACGCCAGAGGGACGGTGCAATAGAGGAAGACCAGGACCCAGGTGGCGAACGCAAGTGGAAAGGGACCTCAACCAACTATGCGTACGAAACTGGAGACAGGTAGCTAAAGATCGAGCTGGCTGGAGACGCTTTTTGGTTGAGGCCCCGTTCCACCCCGGACTGTAGCGCCACCTTAAGTAAGTAAGTAAGGCACTCAACTAACTGCTCCGTTTATTTCCTTCGTCGTACCCGAGTTAGTATTATGCGAATGCTAGTGGCACGACCAGACATTTGTCAACTCGAGTGTTTTTTTCGTTTGCTAAGGTAGGTGAAAGGACCATTCCCAGACGGCTAAAGGGACCCAGTAAAAAACGCCTCCCTTCAAATAAGTTCCATTACAACTAAGACCTACATTTATACAGCAGTTTTACTTTCTTGGCTTAGGCGCATTGGGCAAGAAATTTTCCATTGAGAGTTCTTGCTATCACCGCAGCTAAGCGCGGGTTGAATTCACCGTGCTAGGTTAAGGGGGTTTAGTCTTTTGAAGACGGTGGAAAGCCTTACATCCAGTGAATCTAACTAAAGTCCACCACAGCTGGCGGGCGGCTACAAACCCGGAAGGCACTATCTTCTACAAGTCAGTCCAGCTGTTAGGATACGCTGATGACTTCGACATTATGGCGCGGTCCCAAATATATGCCGTCGAACAAAACACCCATCCTCTGCACGCCAAAACATTACAATCGACAACTACAAGTTCGAGGTAATAAAGGAGTATGTCTACCTCGGGGCAACCATCGTAGTGGAGATCCGTCTTAGACCCACCCTTGGCAACCGATGCTATTTCGGCTTGTCAACTTACCACGCAATCCTTCGTGGTTTAACCTGCATACCGGATAACCACAACTGCAGAAGCATCTGCTCTTCCACTGACCAGGCTCAGTAAAAAAGAAATCAGTTCCAAAGGAGCTGGAAGACATAACCGGGATTTAACGGGGAAGAACCAAGACTCATACGATTACAAGCGATCACCGAAGTAAGTGTAAATTGGCCAGGGCCTAGCTGCTCAGCAACCACTCATGTTGTGCGTGCTATTGTTCTCTCATGAGTGGAAGGGATCAACAGTTTTATGCCGAATCCGAACGACTTTATTTGAGAAGCTTTCTAGACAGAAAATACTCTTTGAGCATTGTCAGTGACTCGAAAGAGGTGGGGTCGTGAACATTGTTTTCGTCGCACAGAGCAGGAATCGAACCTACGACATCGAGGTTGGGGTCGACGCACATACCCACAACGCCACGGGCCACCACTTCGTCTCTTAACTTAAGAATCGGTAAATGACACAGATTCAAAGTCATTTTTTAAGATCGCTGAAATGATGCTATCGTTTTGTCACAAGAGTTGGTAACAAATCGTCACATCTCACTTGGAATAGTTCGGCAGACAACAACAGCTTTGGTTGACAATTTTAAGTGCAGTTCATGAAGTGATTCTTGCATGCAGGCCATTGCAATCGAATGCGTGTGCCACAGTTGATATCCTTGACCTCCAACTGAGACTCCATACATTCGGATCAGTTTGACGGGTGACGGACGACGTGCATTCCCCATTTACATCTCATATTTCTTTTAAAACAGTATTGGACGGAGTAGACAATCCTGGCCCTTGCCCAATGGGTCATCAATACACTAGAAACGTCTCAGTTGTCAGCCTTGTTTCAGATGATGAAGAAATTGAATAAACTCTGCAATCGCAGCACCGTCATCAAATCGTCGTGTATCGTAACTGCTATAGACGAACACTGGCTCAGAATCCTCAAGCCATTCGACGTAAATTTCCTTCAAGTTTCTTGCAAAAAGCGGCGCATGTAAAATTTCCTTTTGCTCATTCAGTGACATTATGCAAAACAGAAAACAAAAAAGTTTGCCCACCCCCAGTTAAAGCAGATAAATTGATTTTATCACCCACTCCTTGAAAAGGGTTAAATAAGGGTAAGGACCTGGAGATGCAGTAGCCGGTAGGTGTAATTTATTCGAAAGATAAAATCATTCTGTTGCTTGGCAGAGGGGGTAGGCAATAAGCAAATTGTGCACCCCAAAAAAGCTGATGGGAGGGTTGAAGAAATCTTTATCTATTTGCCTGGTAATTCAACTCAAATGGAGCAGTCGAACCTGATGTGTTGTGAGTGAGTATTTGTCAAATGGACATCGTCCCAAGGGGAATATGAGACACACGTAGTGCTGCGATACGTGATGAAAAGTGATAACCTTTTCGCATGAAACGATGAAAGTGGAGGAGGTCTATCGCAGATATCAATTTATCGGCTCGATGGGATTACTTTGCAGCCAAATTTGTGTGAAAAACTCGTGCGACACAAGTTCTTATCGGAAATTGACGTGAGAGTTTTGATCTTAATTGCTACTCTTTAGGTTTGAAAGATAATTCGTCGTGGGGAATGGTATTGCCAAGGATTTTGTCGCAGCTTGTTCTAGTTGGCACTCGAACTGGCCGATGGGATAGCTTTAGACGTGTTAGGCAGCAAAAATTGGTAACCGTCTTGCTGGAGGCTAAAAACACTTCCCAATTGGCTTGAGGTTCTAGTTGAGGCCTTTCAGTAGGATGATACACAACGGTTAGTAGAATAACAGACAGATAAGGAGAACTAAAGCGGCCATAATAAACTACACATCGCTGGATGGATGGATTACCACAAGTCAAGTTGACATACAGCGTCCTCGCGAAGCCCTCTGGACAGCCACTACTGCAACCGCTTAGAGGTGAACCAATGTATTCAGCGACCCCTTGTCCGGGAGTGTAAGCCAGGACTCGGTTCTCCAGCATCGGGTTTACTTCCCCAGCGTGTGAAACACACATTAGTTCAGAGATGACAACCAGCCTCGGATGCGGATGACCCTACTGCTGACGACCATGAATAACGAAACAAGGGCAACGATTTTCGGTTCTGCACGTGGAATGTGAGGTCACCTCACTCACACAGACCACGTGCAGCCAACGAACTTGCGGAAGCCCCAGAAGTGTATAAGGCTGACATCACCGCCATCCAGGAGGTGCGATGGGATGGGCCGGGGAAAAAGAGGATGAAAAACAGCGACAGTGGCAGTAAATACATAAGCGAGCGCCTCACAACAATCCGCATCGAGGCAACATTCGGCAACATCGGCCTTATCTGCGCCCACGCTTCAACGGAAGGCAAAGACGATGATAGCAAGGACGACTTCTATAATCTCCTAGAAAGGACATAGGATATATACCCCAGCTACGACACCAACATCGTTCTAGGGGATCTTAATGCAAAGCTGGGCAAGCAAGACGTCCTTAGTAGTGTCGTCGGAAAACACAGCCTACACGACAACACGTCCGATAATTAGATGGACTTCGTGACGGGCGAAACATTTCCGTAGCCAGCACGCGGTTCCCTCAGCTCAACATTCACAAAGGGACCTGGCGGTCCCCTGATCAATCAACCGTCAACCAGATTGATCACATTGCGATCGACGTCAGACACTCGTCCAGTGTCCTCGATGTCCGAACGTTCCGAGGTGCTAACATCGACTCGGATCATTAATTTGTTTTAGCCAAGGTCACAACTCGGATATCAAATGTACAAAGGACTAGAGCAAGACCAAAACAGTTTGACGTCGGAAAGCTACAATCGCAATCGACCGCTGGGAACTTTTCCGATCAAGTCTCCGTGAAGCACTCAGAGAGTGCAACCATGCCAGACGAAACAATCGATGAACAATGGAACCGTTGTCAAACGGCCATCAGAGAAGCTGCCTCTGATGTGTGGGGTTTTAAGACACCACCTAGAAAAAACCCATGGTTTGACAATGAGTGTCAGCGAAGCTAGCAGCATATTAGGCGACGCTGGATAGAAGGACAAGACTGGTTCGTGAGCTCTAAGAACTTAAAAGAAGAAGAGCACCAGCTTTTCAAAAAGAAAGAAACCCCTTTCGGTCCACTTGTCCAGAAACCTCTTTCGGTTTCGGTTCCCTTGTCCAGAGTTGTCCTTTCCCTGAGTTCAATGACCAATTTGCAGATCATTTCACATGGTCTTGTGAGACTCGTGCCGAGGAGTCCTTGAGAAAGTGCTTTAACTGCAGATGAAATTGTTCCAATAAATTAGCTATAGTGCAGGTAAGTGGAGACACTTCCTCCCATATTAAGCGATTGTGGCGCTGGATGACCGGGGTTTAACCGACGAATAAAATACCCTCCGGTATCCAAGTGGTAGTCAAAGTCACATCCATCGAAATCGGTGGGGTTCACCTGAAATGAAGCTTTCGCAATGAATTCGCTAGGCAACGTGAGCCAATGTGTCCACGGCTGTAAAACATCTAACACCCAGATACCACTGTCTTCGGACACGATCTCGAGAAAAGGTAAATAAATGCCGTCAAGCTTGTAGAGCCGGCAATACCCTCGCTGGTAGGCAGGTACAAAATTGGTTGAACATTAGCAAGCCTCACGGCCTTCGTAGACATTGATGACCTTATGTGACTTTTAGTCATCAGCTACTAGTCAGTAAGGAGCCCTGGTACACCCCGGACTGTAACGCCGCAAGAAGAAGAAGACTAGTCAGTAAGTCGATAAGCTCTGACTGGGTGACGTCAGACTGTACATGGAGCATAGTTTTGATAAAACGCAGGGTTGTGTGCTGCGTCCGCTCCTATGAGACTTGCAAATGATTAAAAATCTGCACTCTCTGGAAAGGACGGCATGCAAGCTAAGACGTGTATGATGTCGGTATCCATCGGCAACTGGGAAATTGAAGTTCATGGTCCGCGTTATTTTCCTAAGGGACTGAAGAATATGGGACTATTTGTGAAGGAAGGATCTCACCAGTAATACTAAAATAAGCCCGATACTAGTTAAAGCCTCCCGGACATTATTAGACAATTGCGTTCGTAGGAGACTCAGTGTACTAGGGCTCAGGGGTTGGGTACTCTCTTTGTACGGACACTCAATAGTGTTCCCCTTTCAGAAAAGGTTGAATGTGATTGGAATTGTGTACCGCTCTGAAATACTTTTTCTTCTTGTTGTTTGATTCGCGCTACAGTCCGAGGTGGACCTGGGCCTCAACCAACCAGCACGATCTTTCGCCAGCTGCCTCCAACTGCGCACACCAAGTTGGTTGAGGTCCTTTTCCACTTGTGTGCTCCATCTCGTGCGAGGATGTCCTCTGTTGCGCTGTCCCAAGGGGTCGGTGTCGAAGACTCTTCGGGCCGGAGCTGTGGTGTCCATCCGCTCTACATGACCTAACCATCTTAAGCGTTGGATCCGAAGACACTTAACTAGGTGCATGCCGCTGTACAGCCCGTATAGTTCGTGGTTGAACCTTCTCCTCCGAACGCCATCAACGCAAACAGGACCAAAGATCGTACGCAGAAATTTTCTCTCAACCAAAAAGCTTCTCCATCCGCTTTCAATAGCGTCCATAGAGCAGGACTGGGATGAGCAGAGTCTTATACAAAGTCAATTTGGTGTTTCGAGAGATGGCTCTGTTACTCAATCGCCTCTTGAGCCCAAAGAAGCAGCGATTGGCGAGAGGAATTCTGCGCTTGCCTAGGTTGACGAAGTCCTTGACTACATGCTGCACAATATGACGCTCTGTCCGAGACGTCGATGTTGTGTGTCCTTTCGTGATGACAGCAGATTCTGAGAAAAAGCAAGCGGTTAATTGTAAAAGCCAACGGCGTCGAATCGAATAGTGTTCATTATTGCTGCGGCTCTATCAAAGCCATTGAATTTCTGGCCTATCTTCTCATACGTGCTTGAAAGTTCGATCGTTTTACGTTATTCCAGTCGACCACTGGTTTGCACAATCCTAGTTTTAAATTCCCTTTTGCCAACAATCGTTTCACAGTCGATTTCTGCTGAAAAGTGCACTCAGCCGAAACACGTTTAAAATCGAATTCATCAATATTTCAATATTTTTTCGAATTCTAAAAATATGCCAGCTCGGACATTGCATATGTAAGTGTACTCTACTGGACATCCCTTCTGCACGATTTAACGCAACGCTCTGTCACCCATTTAACAGCGATGCGAGCAGCGAAACGTGACATTCAACCGAATCATCACCTTTCATCGTGGATAAGTTAATTTTGTGTCGGATTTTCCGATTTTTTTTTTCGTGGAATATATTCGATTGTGGATTCATTGTATGTCCAGCCGGCATTGTTTCCGCACTCACCGCCAACGGAAGCCACTGAAACGTTGGATTTATTTTCTATTTTTACGCGAGCAAAGTGTTTTCATGGCAATGCAAATTTTGCGGCTGCATTCTGTGAGTATTTTGGAATAAAGTTAATTTCCGAACGTATGGCGAACTAGAGCAAACAATTTGAATATCTACACTGACATCACTACCGGAGTGGGGAGTGAGCCATTTTTTTTCTTTTAGTCAAATAAGCACCTAATTTGTTCCTTTGGGCAATAATTAGGCTTGTTGATTTGATTTGGAATTGTGGTTGGATAGGAAATATTCATACTCGTCATTTTGGAGGCTTGTTGACTTTGGACACGCATTACATTTGATTGGTTGATAAACATGTTAAGTGAGTGTTAGGCAACAAAATAATGAACTGGAAAGAATCACATCGTACCATCCTGGCCATTCCATGGGCAAAATAAATGGGACGAGGGCGTGTGGAATCGGACCGCGCAGTGTTATCTGACCATTCGTGTCAACTGATCAACCCTCCGTTCACATTTATGCAACGTTTCAAAATTAATTGACTTTTTTTTATAATTTGCGCGTGCTCAAGGGGCTATTAACACCCTTAATTGTCCGAGACCAAGGCACAGCACGGACCGAAGGTATAGAGGGAGAGAGAGGGAGAAGGAGAGAAGGTACCTATGCACATTGGTCTTATACATCTGCGAATTGTAATCTATGGGAAATATTGAGCTGGAAAGAGTATTCCATAGTCGTGTGGTGTGGCTAAAAAACGAACTCACTGTGCGTCCGAAAACAGGCTTAAGGGTAAACTGATGTGCATTCCTGCCGAGACGTGTATTGCGTTGAATCCAAGGAGAGGAGGAATGCAGTTGGCTAGCTCACTTGAGCATCGTTTGTTAAAGTAACGATAACACACGGACAAAGAAGACACGGGACGTCGATGTTCAAGCGAGTCTAATGAACACGCGATATCGTTGTCTCCTATAAGTCTCCCTTTCGCTCGCTTTTGAATTATGTCTAGTAGGTGCATGGTGGTCTTGGGGGCACCAGACCATATATGCGCGTTGTACTCAAGCTTAGGGTGACTATACGCCTTATAGATTAAAGCCAAATCAGGCTGGGTGAGGTATTTCTTGCATCGATTAAGGAAACATAAACACTTCGCAGCATTTTTGGCGACCTCGACAATGTGATCGTTCCAACTAAGTGCTGTTTGGATGCACATACCAAGGATGGGAAGTTTTCCAGTTTCGTCGATACAAGCGCCATTCATGGATAATGGCTGTTTATCAGGGGTTCGCTTAAGAGGCAGCAGACAAAAAGCATTGAAAGCATTGAATTTCACTCTGTTGTCCTAAATTATGCTGTCAAGATCGCAATTAAATGTGCTTGACATACACTGCCGTTCCAATACTGCGTCCGAAGGGCAGGATCGTGAATTTTGGAACGAATATGAAAAGCTGAGGCGAAGTAGTGGATTGGATTAGAAGTGGCAGACAGAAGGTCATTTATAAAAATGAGAAAGAGCGTTGGAGACAGAACAGAGTATTTGGGGACCCCAGCATTTATATTGTGAATATCAGATTTGGACCCATCCAAACCTTTCTAATCCATAGAAGCAGAGACTCGTCAACCCCACAAGCACGCATTTTCAACAAAAGAGCTTGATGCCAAACTCTGTCAAATGCTTTAGAAATATCAAGCGCAACTATCTTGCTTTCGCCTGTATCGTGCAATTGGTTCCACTTTTCGGTGAGATAAGCTATCAAATCACCAGTGGACCAGTGACCAGGCTGCGGATGCCATACTGTCGCTCATTAAGAAGCTTCCGCGATTCAAGATATTTCATGCGCTGACGATTTATCAGTGTTTCCATGACCTTAGAAAGAAGGGACGTAAGTGCTGTGGGTCGGTACGAGGTGGGTGACGAAGATTCGCCCTTTTTAGGTTTTTGTGGTCTCTGAACGCGGGCGCTACCTCATATATTGCCGAGTCAGAGAAGAACTCCGAACATGAACCAGCGGCTGACTGGGTATTAAACGATTTTTTTCAGTCATTAGCGCTACTGTTGTCTGTATTGTGCTGCTGCCCAACTTATCCTTGTGGTACCGCATAGTTTTGTGACATCTGACTCAGAGAGTCTGGAGGGTGGATGTATGCCTTATGGTCACTGTAGCATTTTTAACCTCTTTTCCAGTGAGTTAGAACAGCACTCCATGGTCTACACAGTCATGGTACTAAATTATCAAACGGTGTTAAGATCTTAATCCCCGAAAGAAGGAAGTGACAGTACGGACAGGTGTACAAGAACTTAAACTGGGATATCAACACCGACGGCTACAAAATGAACTGCGCAGTCGGTTCAGTCAGTATTCTCACATTCTCTCAACATATCCAAAGCCTACTGAACTGCCAGTTAGTTCTAATACTTTTCAAGCCTTTCTCTACCCGGGAAGTCCGTCGTCAGGCCGAAATTCACCCGCATATCTGGCCAATGCAAAAGGTGGCGATGTGCATTGATTGCCAAGCTGCCATCAAGGCGTGGTGGTGGAGGTGGAGGAGTGCCGCGCCGAGCTCACATCATTAGAAGGTCAGTTCAAAATATCCCTAGTGTGGGTGGCAGGCCACAGTGCCATTCCAGGAAATGAGAAGGCGGATGAACTAGCTTGTCAAGGTCCTTCAAAGCTGACTTGCAGAGGAACTATTCATACCTCTACCAGCAATGGAGGCGAATATCTACAACCACTTCCTTCAGATTGCTTACCACAGATGGGCCAGATTTACGAACTGTGCTACACCGACACGAGCAGAATACGGCCGAAACAAACGATCTCAAACAGCGAAACTGACATGACACTGCAAAATTGGTGGTGGTCTGAACAGGACACTGGCCGGTAGGAATTCATGCCGAAAAACTAGGTATCCCACACAATTCACATTGTCAGTCCTTTGAAAATGCCCTGCACTCGCTAGAGTCTGACTTGGTATACGAATGTTCAATAAACAAACACCTCTTTTAAATCCTCGGGTGGTCTTAGGAAGTTCTCAATTATACACTTCAACTATACAGAGCGGTGACATTAAAACGGCACTTAGTACTTATTAGGTTCTCATACAAAGCACCACTATTTACCTATCTACCTCCTGTATGCTGTTTTGTGTCGCATTTTCCGGAACGCACTTTTCTGAGCCTCCGAACCAATGAAGGCGCGCTTGGACGGGAAGACTGCAACACAAGCCCTATTTATATTGTCGTCCGCGTTTACCTTTCGCATCATTTTCAAACCAAGTATAACAGCTGATATTTTGCCTCCTATACTGCCCTAGATGTGCCTACCCTCTGCAGTGAACCACTTCCATCCAACCTAACCCAGTAGTCCCAGTAGACAACTCAGAAATGAATGCGAATTGCAACACATTTAAGTTCCAGGTACAAGCTTTAATCGAGCCAATCGGACTAATTATCATGCTCGTCCAACTCACGCGAGCAGACATCCAAGCACCCAATTTGTTGCTAACGACATGGGTCATTGCCTTGGTCACCATTTAAGGAAGCAAATTTCAACAGGGAGAAAAACAACGAATGCTCCCAACAAAATTGAACAAATTATGAAGACCATTTCCTGCTGTGAACTTCCTTTGCATCTTTAATTTGTGCGACAGTGTTCGGCCGGTAAAGGGATCCTTAAATCCATACATGGGCCTGCCTGTGTCGCAAGTAAATTGGCCATTCAGTGGTGAATGGGAATTTCAAGATGGCGCTGGACCCTGGGGACTGCAACCAGTTGGGGGTTCATTGTTTCATAATGAAGTTCGACACATATTTAGTGAATGCGCTCCTTTCCGTCGAGGCGTGGCGGTAAGGGGCGATAATGGACAGGGCGGATGGATGGTAATTTATATGCAAATTCACTTACAAAGTTGAAGCCCGCCTTAGGATGAATGGGTTCGCGTGCAACTTTAATTAAGGTTTAGGAACAAATGAACAGAAAAATAATATAACGCGTGGATGCGGCGGGGTATATGTAATATTATGATGTTGCTGATAAGGGGAGTTTTGATATATGAGGTGTGCCATAACATTGCATTCTAGTGAAATATTGCATTTTGCAAGAAGATTATGTCACTCTCCACGCAGGACATTATTTCACAGCTAATAGGGCGAAGTGGGGGCATGGGCTTATGTACACAGGGCAAAGTTGCTGACTGCACCAGACCTAGTAGGATGCCAGCGCGATCCCTGCTTGTGCATAAGTCGAGTTGACATACAGCCTCCCCGTGACTCCCCTGGATAGCTATCACAACAACCGTTGTGTGGTGAACTAATGTATGCAGAGATCCCCCCTCTGCCTGGGCCACATAAAAAATCGACGGTTACGAACCAACAACAGGCCTCGGATATGGACTCGATTCACAGTTGACGACCCCAGCAAACGATCAAAGGACAATGATTTTCGGTTCTGCACGAGGAATGTGAGGTCCCTGAACAGACCACGTGCAGCCGATGAACTCGCGGTGGCCCAAGACTGCTACAAAGCAAACTTTACCGCCATCCAGGAGATGCGATGAGATGGGCCGGGAAAAAGAAGATGTCAAACTGCGACATCTACATCGGTGATTGCTACAAAGAGGAAAGGAAGCGCTTATTTGGATGCGGGTTTGTTGTTCGGGGCAGACTTAGGCAAAAAGTGTTAAGCTTTGATTATATCCGCGAGCGCCTCATAACAATCCGCATCAAGGCTAAATTCGGGAACATCAGCCTGATTTGCACACACGCCCCGACGGAGGAGACGGATGACGATAGCAAGGATGACTTCTACGATCTCCTACATACGCGCGATGCCCCAGCTATGACACCAAGATCGTACTAAGAGATTTCAACGCACAGCTGGGCAAGGAAAAAATCTTTGCTAGAGTCATCGGAAAACACAGCCGGCACGACAACACATCCGGAAACGGACTCAGGCTGTTGGACTTCGTGATGGGGCGAAACCTCTCTGTAGCCAGCACGCAGTTTCCCTCACCTCAACATTCGCAAAGGAGCAAACATCGGAATGAAGCCTGTCGAAAGCAAGCATTTGGTAAAGGGTTGGAAATGATTGCTATTAATGCTACTTAAAGGTGGCCCGTGGGGTTGTGAATACGTGCGTCGACCACAACCTCGACGTAGTAGGTTCGATTCCTGGCCTTTGCGACAGAAATAATGTTCATGGCCGTTCCAATGCCGTTCCAATTCGGCATAAAACTGTAGGTCTCTACAACTCGTGAGAGAAAAGTAGCACACACAACACGAGTGGTTGAGAAACTAGGCTTTGGCCCTCAAAGAGCTGTAGCGCCACCCATATTATATTATTATAAATATATTTAGTAGGTTGGGTTCTTCGCGTGGTTGCACACCTTGACGCGGTGCGAAGGCTTAGTAAAGGTCAATGACTCAAGGGAATTTATTCTCTATGAAGACACCCGAAGCTAAGATGTAATCATCCCTTCTCCCCCTCCCACTACATCCTATCTCTCCGTCCATCTCCGGTGGGCTGGATCAAGTTGTCATACGACCCGTGCCGAGGATCAGCCTGGCTGGGGGTCCACTTGAAAAAATAGCTCAGTCGCGAACGGATATCTGGGAGACCTGGCACACTCCCAGATTAATCCTTAGCTCTGCAATGCCGATCTCTGCACAACCCGACCTTCCCTTTCTCCGCTACTCGTGGGACTAACAATAAGCAAACTAATTCAACAAACATGTTATAGTCGTACACACTTTTTTTCTGTATATCTTAAATTAAAATTAAGCATTGTTCAAAATATTTTTCGGAAACAAAGAGTTGTACTTATTTGCTTATCAGGCAGACGAACCATGAAGGGTCTGAGCCTGCAAGTAATTGCTGCCTTCCATCGGTGATGGTCCTGGGCACGCTGCTTCCAGTCACGAAGGCCACATCCGCGATGACTTGGTCTTTGTACCGGAGGTTCGGTCTTCCTCTCCTTCTAGAACAAATAGGCTCGGATTCGAAGACCCTCTTTGCTGGAGCGATGTTGTCCATTCGCTCGATGTGGCCGAGCCAGTGTAGTCGACGTATTTTTGCCTTCCGGACTACATCCACATCCTTGTACAGCTCGTAGAGTTCGCGGCTGTGTCTCCATTCACCTTCCTCGCAGACGGGACCATATATTCGACGTAGAATTTTTTGTTTGGAAGGCACCAAGAATCAGCTCTGCAGCCTTACTTAATGCCCAGCTTTCGACTCCATAAAGTAGGACTGGTAGAAGGGTTTTGAAGAGCATGACTTTGGTCCTTCGAGTCAGGGTTTCGGGTCCAGTTGTCTTGACAACCCGAAGTAGCGAAAGTGAAAGCTTCCACTATGGCACGTTGGGACCGCGCGATAATGTCGATGTCATCAGCGTATCCCAACAGCTCGACTGAATTGTAGAAGATAGTGCCTTGCGTGTTGACTTTTGCCCGCCGCACTATCTTCTCCAGTACAAAATTGAAGAAATCACACGACAGCGCATCTCCTTGCCGAAATCCGGTGCAGGTTTCGAACGGTTCAGAGGTTTTTGAACCGAACTGCACGTTGCATCGCGTATGTGTTAGCGTGGTGCGACATAACCGGATTAATTCATTCGGGATCCCGAATTCCTGCGATGAATGTTGTCGTATGCGACTTTAAAATCGATAAAGAGATGATGAGATCTGCCTTAGTGTGAAGATTTGTTCTTTAGTCGATTTGCCGGGCCGGAAGCCGCACTGGTACGTGCGGATTAGTGCAATGCAAAACGGCCTTAGACGTTCACACAGTACACTGGATAAGATCTTGTAGGCGACATTAAGCAGGGATATACCTCTGTTGTTCTTGCAGGAATGCCTTTTTTGTGGATGGGGCATGTGGAGCTGATATTCCAGCCGTCGGGCATGCTTTCATTTTCCCAAATTCTGCAGATGATCTGGGTCATGTTTTTTGCCCAAACCTTGAAACCAGCTTTGAAGAGCTCTGATGATAAGCCATCTGAGCCTGCGGCTTTGTTGTTCTTCAGCCTTTTAATGGCTGTACCGACTTCTTCGAAGCTAGGTGGGAGGACTACTTCGTCGACTGGAGTCGGGATTTCCTGGTTCCCTATCACTCTCTCATGGTCAGGCCCGCTAAGCAGCTGTTGGAAGCGCTGCTTAAACATATCCACTATTCCCTGTGAGTCCGTAACGCCTCGCAATTTCGAAGAGCCTGTGTGCCTTTCCTAAAGACTGTGGCCAGGCTTTTGGCTTGTTTCGTAGAAGGCCCGTATTGTCAGTTTGTCCCTAGACTCTTCTATATCCTTGAGCTGGGAGGTTACGAGAGACCTTTTCTTCAGGCGTAGAAGTTTTTCTCCTCCCGTCTTCTAGCCCGGTACTTGCTTGCGCCTCTTGCGCTGCTCTTGTTTTCCGTTGCAGCGGTTTTTGGTATGTCTCGTCGGTTGCACGTTTTTTCTGCTCACACTCGCCATCATACCACGGGTTTCTTGTCGGGGGTGGTAGGTAGCCTAAGGTAGTTTCCGCTACCCCTCTGATGGCCGATCGGCAATGCAACCACATCCCGTTGGCACTTGACGTAGGCATACCGGAGAGTCTCTCTCGTAGACTACGGCAATCTCTGGTGTCCTTAGGCGTCCAATGTCAAAAGTTCTCTTTGTCGGCTGCTGAAGCTTTCTGACATTTGACAGTCGAGCTCTGAATCTTACTGCAACGAGAAAATAGTCAGAGTCGACGTTTGCCCCCCTGAATGTTCGCACATCCAGGATATTTGACGCGTGTCTTCCGTTAATGAGCACATGGTCGACTTAGTTGGCGGTTCGACATTCGGGGATCGCCAGGTTGCTGTGTGGATTTTCTTGCGAGGGGACCTTGTGCTACTTATGACCATATTACGTGCTGTCGCAAAGTCTGTGAGTTGGAAGCCGTTATCTGTTGTCCGGTCGTGGAGGCTGTGCTTTCCGATCAATCCGTCAAAGATGTCTCCGAGTCTACGCTTTTGACGTCTTACTCCGGTCAGGCTCCGTAGGCACCGTCCAAGAGTTCGTAGTAATCGTCTTCAGCTTCGTCGGTAGGGGCGTGTGTACAAATGAGGCTGATGTTTTAGAATGTGCCTTGGATGCGGATCACAGCCAGGCGATCGCTTATCAGTTTGAAGTCGATGACCTTCGACGTTAGCCGTTTTCCCACGACGAATCCGCATCGATATATGTGCAACCTTATGTGACAGCTGTAATATATGTCGCATTCTTATGTTTTTTTCATAATACCTTGTCCTATCCAGCGTATTTCCTGGAGCGCAGTGATATGCGATTTATACTGCGTCAGGCTATATTCCAATTTTTGAGCGGCCCCTGGAGTGAAGAGTGTTCTTACATTCCATTAGCACACTCGCAAATAGCGCCGTATCGTCGTTGAGATTCCGTCCGTTCTTCCGAGGCTGCTTGCTCTTACGAAACAGTTTTTTTTTCTGTGGGTGGGTTGTTAGCGCTCCGCACAACCGCTGGGGGAACGTTACATGCATTGGTTCACCTCACAACTGGTGTTTTGAGAGCTATCCAGGGAGCGCCGCTTGGAGGCTGCATGTCAACTTGATCTACACATCGACAAGGATCGTTGCGTAGCCAACTTGATCTACGCATCGACAAGGATCGTTGCGATCAGCAACTTTGCTTTGTGAGCATAGACCCTGCCCAACATACATATTGGATTATTGAATCTTCTCGCGCAATGCTTGACCCGTCAAGCGCTCGACTGCCTTTCTTTCCGATCCATCTCCCCCAACTGAACCACACAGCATATTGTAAACCGGATGAGTGCACTGAACTCCCACTTAATTGCAGTGGCCACTTCTCAAAAACAGACAAAATGCACGGCACCAGGACCACCAATTCGAAACCACTTCTTCTCACGTCACTGCCCAGAGTTAATTACATTGTTTATGGCTGAAATTGAAAAAGTCATTACAATAGCCAGTTCGTAAAGCGAAAATTGTTGCACATTTCGATTTCCAAATGCCTTCCGGTACACTGCTTCTCCAATAAAGCGCTCCTAGGACCTTTCATTTAATACATTGGTTAACTGCAATAACATTTAATTGAAAACAATAAACGGAATGTCAATCATTTTCATTTGTTCGGCCTGAAAGGACACTCTCCTGCCGGCGTCCTGTGGAAAAACAAAAAATTCAAGCTCACTGGGGGGGAATTAAGTTTGTTGATTTCTTTTTTTTTTTGTATTTTCCGGTGTTGCTCACCGCTCGTTCGTAGCATCCCGGTAGGTAATTGTTTAATTTGCTTTCATTGGAATTCCATCACAAATATTGGGAAGCAAAAAAGAACATAAAATAAAATTCAATTAAAAAAATACCACCCACCCAGCGAAGCCGGACAGCAGAATGGTAGAGGGAGCCGGAGCGGGAGCTCATCATGCCTCAGTTCAGAGGAGCGGCACCCTCCCTATGAAGCACCACTTAAGTGTGGCAAGAAGCGCTGCCTTGTATGGGGATGGAAGGCCGCTTTGACATCATAGCATAAGCTCCGGGGGCCTATCGCGGTATCCACCAGGGGGAGGAATTCATTTCGAACAGAGTATCTCTTTCGAAGCCGTAATTGGCACAAGCTCAAAGGAAGCAATTAATTATTTTGCATATTCTTCCGTTGGGGGCTGACAGGCGGACTGTACGCACATACGGGCGGCGGTGGGTCTATGTGCTGGTTTTATTGGGCGCACAGAGGACGGGGAGTTTGATTAATAATGATACTCACCATGAGAACTTTGCCGAGGCAACACATATTGTGTGCCTTCATTACGCCCGAATCAGCCTCCTCCTAGTGGAATCCAAAGTGAACGAGCGATATTAAGGGTAATTAACGGAGAATGAGTTTTAGGAATATCCACTTTGCGTCATGGCTCTGAAAAACAATGGATAACAATGAGTAATTGAGTTGTTGGATTGATGGAGACTAATATGCTGCTCCGCCAACGTGGATCATGAACTCGTCGAGGTCTTTGTTGTTGATGTTGAAGACGATGTGAGGTTGAAGCACTGGAGGTACACTACTTTAAATGCTCAAACATTGATTGTACCAAAAAACAGCTTAGATTATGCTGATGTTGTGCAAGCGGCTGTAGATTATATTGCCTCTCTTCACTTGCTGCAAATTTGTTGAGACATACCTTGCTGCTAGCTAATTGGAATGTCGTGTCATTTCCTTTATTGAAGGGAATTGATCTAGTTCATGACTCGAGGGACTAAATCCATTCTGAAATCTTTATTCCCCTGCAGAGTTGATTTGATGGCTGGGTGCTGTGGGAATCGGGTAGGCACTAACTGGCGTCAACCTGGCGATGCCCAGTGTTGCAACTTTTCCTACACACCAATTGTGATTATTTTACCTCCTAGTGGTAGCCATCGGGTACTGGTTGTAGTTCACCCGAGCTCAACCTGCCAAACTTATAAGTGCGACCTCTTGTCCTAGGGGTTAAAAACAAGGTTGTGCCGTCGGGGTAACTGCCCCGCCACACAAAACAAATATAGTTACGAAGCAACAACGAGCCTCGGAAACGAATGATTTTGATGACGACGAACCCAGCAAACGATATACGGACAACGACCTTCGAATCTGTACGTAGAATGTAAGGTCCCTTTATACGCGTGCAGCCGAACAAATAGCGGAAGCCCTAGACTGCTGCAAGGCATAACCGCCATCCAAGAAGTGCGATGGGGTGATTTATATTACGGTGATTGCTACAAGCAACAAAAGTAGCGCCTATTTGGATGTGGATTTGTCGTTAGAGGCAGACTTAGGCAAGAAGTCTTATCGTTCAGGTCAGTGAACGAGCGCCTCACGACAATTCGCATCCAGACACCAAAGACAGGTTCTATGAGCTCCTGGACAAAACGTATGAGCAATGCCCTAGCTACGACATTCAAATTGTCGGACCACCAACTTGTTGTAGGCCAAGGTAAGGTTGCGGATATCCCGAACACCGCCAAGACAAAGAAATACTGTGAGGAAGTTCAACGTCGGCCGGCTACAATCGCAAGAGATTGCCAAATCCTTTTCCGATCGTATCTCCCTCAACCTCTTAAGAAATCCTACGCCGCCAACATCAAGTATTGAAGACCAGTGGCAGCATTGCCAAAAAGCGATCAGAGATGCCGTCTCTGATGTGCTGGGTTTCAATGCGCCACCACAACGAAACAATGAGTGTCGGCAGGCGAATGCAGCCAAGCAAGAAGCATACAAAGCGGCACTGCAAAGAAGGACAAGAGCTGCTCGGGAGCTCTACGAGCACAAGAGGAGAAACGAATACCGGCTTCTCAGGAGAAAAAAGAATTAGCATGAGAAGCGCGCGATCGGCAGAATAGAGGGATATTACTGGAATGAGGTAAGGAAAGTTTTACCAAAGGGTAAAGTCAACCAGTCAAGGTTATAAAGTCTGAACCGAAGCCTGTAAGGATGATGAAGGGAACATCGCAGTAGAGTCACAGTCGATGCTGAGGATATGGAGAAACCATTTCTGCAGACTGTATAACGGCGACGAAGAACCAAATTCCGCTGTCAGGCAGAACGAACCATTCTACGGGAAATGAAAGGGACGGTGAAGATCAACAATTCCGTCCACCCGCCCCGGATGAAGTGAATATTGTTATATCTTAACTGAAAACCAGCAAGGCTGCTGGAGTTGACAGCCTACCCGCCGAGCTTTTTTAAGCCGCAGGCGATGATTTGGTAAGGAGCATGCACCAACTCATCTGAAAAATGTGGTTGGAGGAAAACATGCCCGATAAATGGAACTCCAGCATGGTTTGCCCGATCCACAAGAAAGGAGACCCCTTCGACTGCGCCAACTATCGGGGGATAAGTCTCCTAAACATCGCCTATAAGATATTATATGCCGTACTGTGTGAACGCCTAAAGCCATTCGTCAACAACCTGGTCGGTCCATACCAGTGTGGCTTTAGCCCAGGAAAGTCCACCATCGACCAAATATTCACACTTCGCCAGATTTTGGAGAAAACCCAGGAGCAACAAATCGATACCCACCACCTGTTCATCGATTTTAAGGCCGCGTATGATAGCATTTAAAGAGACGAGCTATACATGTCTAGTTTTGGCACCCCTACCAAACTCATCCGTTTGTGTAGGATGACGATGGGGAATGCACGCTGCTCCATCAAGGTCGGTAAAGACCTAGCCAAGACCTTTGATGTCAAAAATCAAATGTCATGCGACTTTTTCAGCATCGTTCTTGAGAGGATTGTTCAAAATTCGAACGCCAACACCAGAGGATCAATCTTTCAGAAGTCCGTCCAACATGACATAATCGGAAGAACGCAGCGTGGCGTCAATGGCGCTTTTGTGGGTATTGCAAGCGGAGGCCGCGAAGGTGGGTTCAGTGTGAAACGAGGGTAACACCTAGTACATGCTGTCAACGAGAAAGGACGCCCAACACCGACATCTCGGTCAGGACCTCACAGCAGACAGGTATAACTTAGAGGTAGTCAAGAACTTTGTCTACCGAAGCACCGCTATCAATTCAGACAATGACATCAGGCCTTCTTGACCTTCTTTGGGCTAAGAAAGCAATTGGTAAGCAAAGCCCTCTCTCAAACAACCACGGTTACGCTTTACAAGACCTTAATGGTCCCAGTCCTGCTATATGGCGCGGACGCATGGACTCTGTCAAAAACGGATGAAGCAGCTCTTGGTTGCTTCGAGAGGAAAATTCTTCGTGTGATTTTCGGTCCCGTCTGCATAGATGGTGAGTGGAGCGAACGAACTATACGGGCTGTTCAGCGACATCGGCTTGAGTGAGTTAAAATCCAACGATTGAGATGGCTAGGTCACGTAGAGCGGATGGAAACCAATGCTCCTGCCCGAAAAGTCTTCGAATCCACCCCCGAGGGACGGCGCTGTAGAGGAAGACCGCGACTCAGGTGGCGCACGCAAGTGGAAAGGGACCTCAACCAACTATGCCAGCTAAAGATTGAGCTGGCTGGATACGCTTGTTGGTTGAGGCCCTGGTCCACCCTGGACTGTAGCGCCACCTTAAGTAAGGAAGATGGAATAAGTGGTAACACGTAGAAACAACAAGTGTAAGTTAAAATCAGTACAGCTTTAGCTTTCATAGAAACTTAAACAAAGACATCCTAAAAGAGTTGAACTCCCTCAAAACCAAGAAATGCATCAAAATGCTGGACCGAGTTCATTTCAAAGAACAACAACCAACCCATAAGCAGAACACTCCGGGAAGTTCAAAAATATTGCCTTCGACTGGTCATTTGTCACGAGAATCTTCTTCCCAGCTACCCAGCAAACAACCGCCTCGAAAACACCGGTACTAGCTGCAAGTGATGAACGGACGCATTGGCATGTGACACTATATATACCCCGTCCCACTCCAAGCCTACACCGTGACAACCGCGATAAGGCCTGGCACTTATTCATTTCCCTGTCGAAAATGCACTCTGATTGGACTACTAGTCACCGGCTATCTGCATACAAGTGAGTTAATCATCTTCCAGACGAGTGCATGACTTGATCATGATCTCGGCAGCCGAAGCGATGTCGCTGGGCGAAACAGTTTCTGAACCGAAGTCGAGGTCCCAACTCATTTCAATTCCAGTCCGGCCGCGGCTTTATGGCGGTTTTTCCCAACACCACACAATCACCGGGAGCTGCTCGTATAGCCCGATCAGTTCGGCTTCTGTCGTACGCTGCCACTTATCAGATGACAGCGATACCACGAGTATTGGTGTTTAATGACTTAGGGGAGAGCACGTTGAGATGCGTGTGAAGATCTGGTATGTTCGGGGAAATGTGTGTTTTTCTGTCTTCTTGTTGCCTTGCTTTGGTTGAGAATCAGGTGTCACTCGTGGTGGGAGGTGTGTGCTTCTTGACTTGAGTGTGTTCCATGCGGGCAGATGCAGTAATGGAAGATGTGTGTTCGGACTCGATGGTCATTCAATTAGAGTACACTTTTACTTTTAAGTAAGAGAAGGATTTTGCTGATGTTTCACAGATAATTTGCTATTTTTTATTCATTCTTCTACTGAACGAGAGAAGCAAAACCTTCGGCTGTTAAGAAGGCATCCTCACGCAGTCCCATCTGTACTGATGTCAATTATGACGAAGAGTAGAGTAGATTGACCTTCACGCCTGTTCTTAAATCACATCCTCTGCACTGCACCATATCGATCGACGGTCACTGTACACGTAGCGACATTCCTACGATTTCATTTCACTGCTTAGCCATGCATGCGACACACATAAATACCATGGCCAAATCATATTTCCCCCTTTATTGCGAATCACCGATGTATGACCGCCCTTATCGTCCCTAATCAAGAGGACTTATTGGACTTCGAGCAGAGTAAATCAAAAGATTTATGTCCTTCGAATGTTGTTTTACTCCTCGAATATAACCCAAGCATGTTGCTGTTTTTTCCAAAATCGCACAACACACAGCTGAGGAGATTCATGGCGTACACGTAACCCATTTCCATCCACACATGCAAGCACTCATTCCCAATCAATCGGAGGAGTGTTTGTGCTTCCTGCTTCGACTTCACTTGTCCGACAAGCACTGTGCCCACACGGCTACTGTTGACTGTTGTATGTCGACTGTGGACTTCTCATTCTTAATAAAATCGTCCTCATGAAAAGCACTCTTCTCGGCTGCCTCTGAACCAAAAAAGGAAAAAAAAAGAAACAAATAACGTCTTAATATCCCCGACGACTTCGGTTGGCATATTCCCACGAATGTCTTATTGTTTGCAGTCCTGTTTACGATTATGGCACTTGTTGCAGAGTTTTCTTATCCTTTATGTGTGCGCCACGGAGTGGAATCCTGTTTTATCGATTCCCTCACGCCCTGACGGTGCTCTCGTTGAAACTGTATTTTCATAGCTATAGGAAGTTTACGAGCCTTTTTTACGGGACCAACGAAAGGCGGAATAAAACAAATAACAGTAACGTGCCGAACGGGTATTTACGCGATCGGAATAATGGAGGCGTTCAGTCGATGCGTTGCCTTTGTAAAGGCGGCGGACCTCCTTTCTGCTCTCCTTGCATCACCTGCCGTCGAATGTTGGCTAAGATATAAGCAACAGCCGGCAAAGCGAATGTGTGGTGGGCACAAACACGAGCAATGGCCATGGCATCGGCAACGGCTGTGTTCGTGAAGAATGAGTGGAAAACTTCGTCTCGGCAGCTCTGCCGGCTTCGGTCTATGAATAATGAGGGCAAAGTTTGCGTATGCAAGTGAAGTTATATTTCCTCGGAGATTCATTGGAGGGAATAAATTTTGAAGTTTTGGCTTGCATGCCTTTTAGCTTGACACGGTTTGTAACTTACTTGTATGTTGGCTGGCTGGCGGGCGCTGCGATCCTGCGAAAGCAATTTGTTTGTGAAAACTTCTTCCGAACACTTTTCCAAATGCAATTTGTTGATGACTTAGTTTGTTCTGTCGCGGTGAGAAGAAGGTTACATCTGGTCGTGGGGACAAGGCTTCCTGTGACTAGTGGGGAATCTATTCCTCGTTCACAGTTTCTTAATGAAGTTGCTTTCACGAAAGGATCGACTTCATAAATTGTTGTAAGTTCCTGCTAACTTTAACTTTTGCGGACATTATTTTTCTGCTTTGTCTTCATTGTCAACGCGTGTCGGCTGGCGTCAAAGAGTTCGTTGGGGAGCCTGTGTTTGTGATTGATATTTATTACTATTGTTGGCTATTGTTGTGCTGTGCGCCCACGCGTATTGCTTGGAATATGTAGGTCGGCCGAGTTACGGGCTCTGAGAATAGCATGTCCTCTTGTTGGCTCTTATATGTGTATAACCATTGAAGGTCGAAAATCATTGGCACAAGGTTGTCGCCAACTACACTATAAGGGTTCAACCCAGAACTGGTGATAAGCAACCTTGAACTTAAAAGCATACTTAAGCCACGCAATTGCCATCCAGAATGGAACAACTCTCGGTAGAAATCGCGCACACCTGAAATCTTCGCAAAGAAAACATAGCAACTCGATCGTCTCACAATAATTTACTAAAAATTAAAATTCACGTCGTAGCTAAGCCCAATTCTTCTTCTTCTTCTTGTGGCGCTACAGTCCCGGGTGAACCTGGACCTCAGTCAATAATCCTCTCCAGCTGGCACGATCCTTAGTCAACTGCCTCCAATTTCGCACTCCACGTTGGTTGAGGTCCTTCTTCACTTGAGTGCGCCATTGGCTTCGTAGTCGCCCTCTATTGCATTGTCCCACTGGTTCGGAGTCGAAACTTCTTCGGGCTGCAGCAGTGTTGTCCATGACCTAGCCTTGAATCCGTAGACCCCTGACTAGACTCATGTCGCTGTATAGCCCGTACGGTTCGTGGTTGAATCTTCTTCTGCAGGAACCTTCAACGCAAACAAAGATTGAACGCAGAACTTTTCTCTTCGAGAGAAAAATAAAATTGGAATCTCATCCGCTCTTGAGATAGTCCAGGCTTCCGCGCCATACCGCAGGACAGGGATGATCGAGGTCTTATATAATGTGAGCTGGCTCCTTCGAGAAAGGGCTATACTGCTATATATACAGTGGTTATTCTCGGTACTAATGTTGTTCGTACTATTAACTTGGGAGCCATGGTAGATGAAGTCCTTTACTACCTCGATGTTATAGCTGCCTATAGCGACGTTCTGACCGAGTCGTCGATGCTGTGTGTCCTTTCTTGATGACAGCATATACTTTGTTTTGCCCGCTAAGCCCATTTTTGCCGCCTCCGTTTCAATACAAGCAAACGCTTGTCAATGTCGTCAGCGTATGCCAGCAACTGCACGGATTTTTGGAATATCGTGCCTCTAGTACTGGCATGCGAAGATATCTATTGATTAACCAATGAACTTGGGACCATGCTCCAGTCTATAGATGCCGCCAAAGCCTGGTAGTATGTGTCTGGAACCTCACATTTGGATGAATAAGCTGTTCTCACATTGTATGAGAAGTTTCTCAGATCACGGGTTCATACTGCGAAAGGTGGGAACTTAGGTTCAACCACAGGCAATCGCAGTCTCTCTCTTCACATCCAACGCCTACTTCTCTTACTGCTTATATGTTCGCTGCTCCAGTCAGGATGGCGTACATCTATCTAAAGTCCCCACCATTTCATTAATTCTGAACCCCAATACAATAGGGATTCTGTCTATTTTGCCCAATCACAAGTCATCATCAAGGACCTCCGTTCATTCCATCCAGCGATCCTTTGCTAAATAACAAAAAGGACTCAAAAGAAATCCCAAGAAATAGCCCTTCGATCACCTTCGATACGAAAAGTGCTGTGAGTGCTCTTGCTTGCCTGCCATTGTTAATACCTCACCTTGCCAGCCAGCCAAAGCAACATAAAGGACCCTGTACGTGTTTGTGTGGGTGCCTTTATCCAGTCGATGTCAGTAAGACCATTTCTAGTTGCAATCGAATTAACTCCCGTTCGCAGCAGAAAACCAACATCCCACGTTCGCCTGGGTCTCGAAGTAATCCAAGCATCATTGAACCGACTTCGGTGTGGCCTTCGTACAATAGTTTTCGCAATTCCCTGCTGACTCACAGGATATTGTTCTTATCCGCCCTCGTCTTATTGCATAAGCTTTATCGCACCGTCACATCCATCCCCCAACTCGGGGCACTTTCGCTGGCGAAGGGATAAAGCCGTCTGTATACTTGTAGCCATCGCCCTACCCTCCCTACCCTCCCTACGTTCGCAAATACAAAACAACATCGATGAGTAGGACTTGTGGCTGTCACTGGTCTCGCATCACAATCAAATCCTCATCAAATTAAATTTAAATTGCAAATAACCAACAGAAAAAAAGCAAATAATAAAATCCTATTACTAGCTCAAGGGTGCTTGAGGTTGGATTTCGCCCGGCGAATTGTCACGGCGAGGAATTTCCGGCCATCCAGTGGGAAAACATTTTAATCGATTGCGACAATTTCCATCGCAGCCACTTAACCTCGACGGCTTGGCTCTGCCTGGCACGGGTACTTGTGTCGAATTACTGTGGTTATCGTGTCGGGCTGTCAAGAAGCATCATAAAATGAAAACTGGAACACGACGGATGGAAAATTAATTTAATTCGGGCATCCTTGTTGACTGTGGGTAGTTCTTGGCGACATTAAATGTTTATTTCTGCGAAACATGAACTTCTTGCTATGTGCATCTGTATGCGTGGAGTAGGCACGTCGCTATGCGGATTAGCTGCAGATGGCTCAGTTCAGTCAGGCTGAAGTGGAGTTTTAGAGGCTGTGCGGAATTTGAGTGCGCCGGGGGATTTGGTTTTTACGATGCCTCGGCGTGGGTCAAGGAGGCAATGTCATTCGCCGAGGCTTCAGAATTCCTAATGAAAGCTGTTTTAAACAGAGGGTTCGAGGATGGTACGCACAGTCATTTAAAGGCTTCTCTGAAGTCATGAAGCTGGAAGCTGGACGATAAGCACTACTGGAGAGGTAATTCTGCACAAGACTGCCTTGAATAAAGGGTCTTGTAAGGAAGGAGCTGTGTAAAGCTGTGGACGTAGCAGAAAACATCGGCCTCATGAACCATGCTTGGAATACAATTCAGTGATGGATGGATGGATAGAGTGTCCAACAGAATTCCAGCACTGGGCGTTTTTTTCACTTTATGAAAGCGAAACAACGCTGAATTGAAGAAAATTGAAATTCAGGCTTCCCTCGCATGACCTTATCGATTCTTTGCTGTCGTTTTTCATGGTCCTTCCACCTGAAGCCAGTACAAATGAAATGCACGCTTTTATGCATACCCCTTAATAGTTTACCACCCAAGGAGTAGCAATTACAAAAGAACACACATGACGTCCTTCTTCTTTGACTGGCGCCACAGTCCGGGGTGGAGCTGGCCTTCAACCAACATGCCTTTCCAGCCAGCACGATCTTTCGCCAGCTGCCTCCAGCTGCGCACACCAAGTTCGTTGAAGTCCTTTTCCACTTGTGTGCGCCATTTCGTGCGAGGACGTCCTCTGTTGCGCTGTCCCAATGACTCGGTATCGAAGACACTGCGGGCTGTGGCGTCCATCCACTCTACATGACCTACCCATCTTAAGCTTTGGATCCGAAGACGCTTACCTAGGTGCATGCCGCTGTACAGCCCGTACAGTTTGTGGTTGAATCTTCTCCTCCAGACGTCATCAAGCTGGTTGCACATTATTTTATTCTCTTCTATCGTCGGTATTGGTGTTCTCTTCGCCGTTAAACAGTCTGCAGAAGTGATCCTTCCAGATTCTCAGTATCGACTGCGACTCTACTACGAGTTGTTCCTCTTCGTCCAATGTTTGTACTCTTTGGATAGTTGTATCAACTTTCGGACATTATTTCTGCCGCACCACCTATCCATTTCTTCGATCTCGCGCTTCTCATGCTCCTTCTTTTTCTTTTTGAGAAGCCGGTGCTCTTCCCTTCTTTTAAGTTCGTAGAGCTCACGAACCGCTCTCGTCCTTCTATCCATCGTCGCCTTATATGCTGCTAGCTTCGCTGAATGCGCCTGCCGACACTCGTTGTCAAACCATGGGTTTTTTCTAGGTGGCATTTTAAAACCCAGCACATCAGAGGCAGCTTCTCTAATGGCGTTTTGACAACGGTTCCACTGTTCGTCAATTGTTTCGCCTGGCAGGGTTGGACTCTCTGAGAGCTTCAGGGAGACTCGATCGGAGAAGTTCCCAGCGGTCGATTGCGATTGTAGCTTTCTAATCACAAAAACTCACAACGTCGAAAATTCGTTTGTTTTTACGAAAAAAAAAATAACAAGCCGATTCCCTAAAATTACCAGTATTACTGTTCATCTGACAATGTTTGCGTGTGCATTCAGTTCGAGAAAATGTCTCCTTTAATGTACGATGCGGGTCGGAAAATATCAACATCATGATCACCGTCATTTTCGCCTAAGTCAACATCATGATCACCATCATTTTCCGACCCGCATCGTACATTAAAGCGGTAGTGGAGGTAACAGCACTAGAGATCTCCAGCCAAATCGATCCTCTGCCATCGACCCTAACTCCCCAGAACTTATGCCCAGACTTGGTCCATCTATCTCGTCGTGGGTCTTCCAATGGGTTCTCCAAATGGTTGTAAAAGACTACAATTTTGTTAGTTCAAGAATTCTCTGAATTCATCAGGAGTTATGCACAGTCGCAACCACGCGAATGTTTGGACTCGTCCTGGGTCTGCCAAAGGGTCGCCTCCCTAATGGAGTCGCATTTTAAGCACGCTTCGGAAGACATGGTGACGGGGACATTCATGTTACGAGCACTAGTCTTTATAAGTTATAAGTCGACACTGAAGGACTTTACTGTAAGCTCAATTGGCTAGGCATTAGAAAACCACTGCTGTACCTTCTGTATAACATGTTTACCGGTAGACGGTTCGTAGTCAAGAATGGCAAGAATGACCTCTGCAGGTATTTTTGAAGTTAAAAATGGTCTCCAACAGGGTGCCGTTACTTCGCCGATCTGCTCAACATTTTCTTGAGCGATCTGTAAAGTTCTCTTCGGCACGCAATTGCGTATGCCGACGACTTGATCGTGTACAGATCAGGCAAAAAGATCGAGGACAGGACGACGCTCGCGCAGCGTGACTTCGACTCATTCATGGGAGATTGCGAAGAAGTTGAATAGTTGTTGAATATCAACTTTCAGAAGTAGAAAACCATTCCGTTCAGGACGCCGTTGTATAAGGCTTCCGCGGATACAAAAAAGAATTGGCGAAAGTTCTCAATTGTTGGACGGCACGGGCAACCACTGGCGCAAAGAATTGTAGTCAGACACCTTGTGATCTGGATATATAGATGCCGCTCTGGCCAGGGCCCGAGGCGCTTTCGCTCTTGAAAAGAGACTGTTTTACAATAGCCAACACGATGCAAGGGTAAAGGTAATCTGCTACATGGCCCTCATGCGGCCAATGCTCACCTATGGCTGTCAAGTGTGGTTCAACGTGAGTGCAAGCTTGATGGAAAAGATTCGGGTGTTTGAGAGGGTTTGCCTAAGGGCTTGCCTTCGCCTTTACAGAACACCAGAGTCCCAGTACAGAAAATTCTACTCCAATGACGTGTTATACAACAGGGCGAACCTGATACGAGTGGACAATTTCCTGGTGAAGTTGATTCGAGGCCACACTGCGAGGGCGATGAACTCGGTAAATAACTTGATCTCCGGGGCTTACTACCCCAACCCACAGTACCACGAAAGGTTACGTCAAACTGGCTTCGTCCCCCCAAAAGCATTCCTCCATTTTGATAGGCATGGTCTTATACAAGAACTAAATGCGGTACCGCTCCTCTTTCACATCACCGCTCCTCAACCAGGTCAACTGTGGATGGGCGACTCAACCACTACCGCTCCGTCGCACAACGAGCGAGGATTGCCTCCTCCCGATTTAGTATAGCGGTGTCGAGTCGTGAAAAGAGGGATGTTGCGCTGCAACATCGAAAGTTTTAGTGGCTGAGAGAGGTCTCGCCGAGGGCCAGTAAGTTAGAATGTAGAACAAGTGTACGTCCAACTAGTTTCAAGCGTTTTTGTCTAGTACGTAAGTTTGTTATGAATTCAAAATAAAAATGTATTAAAATGAAAAAAAAGTCATTATAGGTCTTTTCGTTCGGCCTGAGGGCGTGTTGCGTGCATTGCGTGTTGTCAAAAAATGTACAACTCATTCGATCTAATAAGAGAGAGCGAGACAACTAGTGTGGGCTATATGTGGAATGAAACGACAGTTCATTCTGATTCGTGTGTCTAATTTCCGTATGGCTGGGTGTCATTTTACACTCATGTGTGGTGTGGGGTTGTATGTATGTGTACGTATTTCGGACGCAACGCTCGTATTTCATTGGGCACCTCTTTGTAATCCGGCAAATACGATTTTTGTGGATTTCAACTGCAGATCGGTCTATAAGACTTGTTGTCTGTTGGGGGTTTACCCGCTTTCGGCGCCATTATTATTTCCGCCATTTTCCACTGACTATGGACATGTTCTAAGCTTAAGGCGGCGTTAATTAGGCAGAGAAACAAAAGAAGCGCTTTCTGAGGTAATTCATTCAGAACTTCTCCTGTGGCCAGTCATATCCAGGAATTTTTTTTTGGGTTTGAGGTTTGTCAATTCTTCCTTGAGTTCTGCCAAAGTAGCATTTTTTACACAAAAATGTTCAAGTAGTTTACAGGAAACGTTTGTCCGTCGCGTGATTCAAACGTTGCTGAACAAACTTATATCCTATCATCATTCTCACACACTTTGTTTGTCCGGGCCCTTGCTGTGAACATCTGCCCTTTCTGCCAAATTAATGTTGTTATTTCTAGTGACTGCTGCCACTCTCAAGCAAATACATGCCCTCATATCCGGACCAACGGGCAGTGTTTCTTCTTATTCACATTCTGGCCGGCCCATCCCATATTCGACTTATCTGCATGCATAAAAGCACTTTAAACTTTGCACGTCCTCTTGACCAGATCCTAAATTACTTTCGCAAATATATCTGTTCTTGGTTGAAGTTCCGCAAGCTGCCCTCGGCTCAAATGCGCACAAACAGAATTCACTTGTTCACCCCGCAGAGAATCTCCACCGCCAGCGAGGGGAGAGATAAATCTTTGTTCCCATTGTTGTGGCAGCAATCAAATTGGGAATTCATTGGGTTGTGTTCGATGCTGCTCAAGAGGCCGCCTCCACATCCCATGGCAACCAGCTCTTGCTATAATCAAAAGCAACATCGATTTCATCTTAACGTGGCACCACCACCAACTTGTAACGGCACGTTCGCTTCCCGCACGGACAAATTGAAGGCTTCTCCTCACGTTGGGCGCTACCCAAAAATGTTCCATTAAATGTGATCACTCCCCGCCCATCGCTCTGCACACGAACATCCCTCGCCGTTCACATTCAATTCCATTCACGTTCTTTATTTAAATCAAATACCAATATTTTCATCCTTTCGAAATAGAATAGGCAACTCCAAACAAAAGCTTAGATCCTTAATTTATCGCCGACGGAAAACAAGGAATCTCAATACCGCGCTAGAGATTTGCCTACCACCCACACAGACAACGCAGGGCCCTCCCGCAGAGCCCTCCCGCAGAGCCTGAAAGCATCCCTCCGTGCTTCGTCGAGGGGAAGGAAAGGGAAATTTCGAAAATAAGAGAATTTAAAGAAAGAAAAAAGAACAGAAAGCACACAGACTCTCTCGGATGATGAATGGCGGGCCATGGAGGGCCCCAATACATTTTGGGTTGGTTAAACATCTGACAAATGGGTTCGCTTGCCGCAGGATGCCGAATTCATGGTGTTATCCTTTTTCATCGTGTATTCAATGAGTTTGTGTTTGCCTCCAAATTGATTCATTGTTGAAGTGAAAGAGGCTATTAACGCATTATCACTGCGGGCTGGGTCAGGGACGCCGTGACGTGGCGGACAACGGAGGGGCGCCATAACTCAAGCTTGTCGATAGCGCGAGGCGATAAGTGGGCGGCTGATAGGTATCATTAATGCGATTTCAATTAAATTTTAAGTTTCTCCTGCCTTCTTTCGCTTTGATGCTGCACGCATGAATAACGCGGGACTGGGTGTAACGGCCGAGACGGTGTAAAGGTGTGTTGCTGCAGCTGACATCGTGCAGTGATGGAAAGTGGTAATTGTGCCAATTAAAGAGACAATAGAGAAGACGGTGTTGTGATTAATTAGAATTCAGAATGCACCTGACCGTCAAAAGAGAGGGAATTACTCTTGTCCTCGGGTGTTAAAGGAGAGTGGGCGGTCTAATTCTGCGAAATGAGCTCTAATGGGTGCAGGACTGCAATTAAAAATAATTCAAGGGACGGCAATGAAAATGTAAATTTTCGGAATTCGACGTGGAGTGGGACAAAGGACGAGCTGAAGTAAAATGCAGACGTTTGCTTGTGCCAGGCTGCGTGGACATTTTAAAGGCTTGTTTGATGTGTGTGTTGCGGTTGGTTTGCAAACGCCGAAAATTTGGAGGAGACTCCTCTTCGGAGATAAATTAAAGTGGCCGACTGCCGGCACATCGACTACTAACTTAGGCCAGTAGAGACATCAAGCATGACTGCATTGCTTCTTGGTGCCTCCGAAAGAAAAATGTCGGATGAATGGTCGCGTCTGCGAGGTGGTGAATGGTGGGGAAGACGAACTCGAACTCTACAAGGATGTTCAAGGCTGTACAAGGATGTGGATGTAGTCCGGAAGGCAAAAATCCGTCGACTACACTGGCTCGGCCACATCGAGCGAATGGACAACAACGTTCCAGCAAAAAGTGATTTCGAGCCTCCTAGTTCGAGAAGAAGAGGAAGACCGAACCTCCGGTACGGAGACCAAGTCATTGCCGATGCAAAACAGCTGGCCTTGATGACTGGAAGCAGCACGCCCAGGACCGTCACCGATGGAAGGCAGCAATTGCTTAGGCTCGGACCTCTCGTGGGTCGTCCGCTGATAAGTAAGTATGCACCAAAAGCATAGAGCATAGCGAATACATTAGCAACTTTTAGGTG
Organism: Eristalis arbustorum; assembly: GCA_916610145.1. Taxonomy (NCBI): domain Eukaryota; kingdom Metazoa; phylum Arthropoda; class Insecta; order Diptera; family Syrphidae; genus Eristalis; species Eristalis arbustorum. Next base: position 63,912,517 of record OU744316.1, read on the forward strand.
TTGCCAGAATTTGTTCGATCACTTTACACAAACGAAGTTCAACTGATCTGAAGTTCTAATTTGACTGTGAAACCGGACGAGGTTAAACAGAAACTTAAACTCTGGCTTAAAGGCTCAGCTGAATGTACGTCAAAACCTTCACTGCACAAGCTGGGCGTTAGATCAAGAGTTTGCGTGACAGGCTCAGCTTAGTCTCACTGGTACGCTTTCGATCTCATTCCAGTCTTCGGTCTTATCCGTCACTAGGGGACATTCCCTTTGAGTAGATCCTCCTTTGTGATGTATGAGAACAACACAATGCTGCTAATTAAGTATTTAATACAATTTGGCCTGGGAAAGAATCGAGCCCTTCGTTTGACAGTCATGCAAAGGAGCCGGGTACATTCGGTTTTAGATGATCTCGTCATGAAAGTGAAACTATGGCCGTTTGTGTTCCTCTCGTGACTGTCCGCCTTGCCCTTGAGAAATAACCTTAGTGGGACAACCAACGCTGCTGGAGTGCAAGGACAACATTAGCTGAGCGAAAGTCCTCTAACGGCTGTGGTGATGGGAGCCCTGCCGAATAATGAATAGCTTTGGGCAACAGCTAACGAGGTCTTTCAGGTACCCTGACAGTGCTTCTCGTTAGTGGGCACTTAACCCATTTCAGGTTAGTCTTGCGAAACGCTCCAGCTAACTTCCAAAGACGAATTGGAAAATTATATCAACTCACATTAAAGCACACATTAAAGATAAACAATTGTCCGTGTTTGTCGAATCGTTCATTAACCTGGCTCATGGTTAGGGGAGAGTGCATTTTCGCGAAAAATAAAATTCAGGTTTTCAAAAAATCGCGGAAAAATTAATCCCAACGAAAGTCAAGCAACTTAAATCATATCAAAGATATCTTACCAACTAACTTCAACACAATTTTCCACTTACTTATTCCCACTCTACTTTTGCTAACTCAAGGTGATTTTGCGCGTGGCGAAGGATATCGTTGCACAATTCACCGGTTCGCGTTATTTTACTTGCGCGTGCATCTTGACCTTCGAAAATGTGGGAAAAGATGAAGCGAATGAAATTGTCATTAAAGTGAGAAAATGGAGAGGCTCGCTTTCCGTGTAGGACATGTAACCCGACTAGACGTATGTCTGCGTGAAAAATATGTAGAATGCAATCCGCCGTTTTTCACGTCTGTCGCAACGACGCGAAGGTGAGTGGTGCGTTTTCGCACCATTCGCCTGAATCGATGTTAAAACCGATTCATGCAATTCGGATGTTTTGCGCACGAACTTGCCATCGAAGAAAAAAAAAAACTATGCAATATTGCATACTATGGGCGAGGGGGCATGGCTTATGCACCCAACCTGGTAGGATGCCAGCGCGATCCCTGTTTGTGCATAAGTCAAGTTGACATACAGCCTCCTCGTGGCGCCCCTGGAAAGGGCCTGGCCTACCAGTTGTAGGTTGTGCGTGAGGTTAACTCCCTCACCACATAAAAAACCAACGGTTACGAACCGACAACAGGCCTCGGATATGGACGGATTCAAAGTTGACGACCCCAGCAAACGATCAAAGGACAATGATTTTCGGTTCTTCACGAGGAATGTGAGGTCCCTGAACAGACCACGTGCAGCCGATGAACTCGCGGAGGCCCAAGACTGCTACAAAGCAAACTTTACCGCCATCCAGGAGATGCGATGAGATGGGCCGGGAAAAAGAAGATGTCAAACTGCGACATCTACTACGGTGATTGCTACAAAGAGGAAAGGCAGCGCTTATTTGGATGCGGATTCGTTGTTCGAGGCAGAATTAGGCAAAAAGTGTTAAGCTTTGATTATATCCGCGAGCGCCTCCTAACAATCCGCATCAAGGCTAAATTCGGGAACATCAGCCTGATTTGCGCACACGCCCCGACGGAGGAGAAGGATGACGATAGCAAGGATGACTTCTACGATGTCCTAGAAAGAACATACGCGCGATGCCCCAGCTATGACACCAAGATCGTACTAAGAGATTTCAACGCACAGCTGGGCAAGGAAAAAATCTTTGCTAGAGTCATCGGAAAACACAGCTTGCACGACAACACATCCGGAAACGGACCAAGGCTCGTAGATTTCGCCTCGGGGCGTAACCTCTCTGTGATGAGCAAGCGGTTCCCACACCTCAACATCCATAAGGGGACCTGGCGGTCTCCTGATCAATCAACCGCCAACCAGATTGATCACATTGCGATCGACGTCAGACACTCCTCCAATATTTTCGATGTCCGAACGTTCCGAGGAGCCAACATCGACTCGGACCATTTCCTTGTTGTAGCCAAGGTAAGGATGAGGATATCGAGAGAAGTACGGAGTCGAGAAAGAACACTACGGTTTGACGTCGGAAAGCTACAATCGCAATCGACCGCTAGGAACGTTGCCGACCGAGTCTCCCTGAAACTCTCTGAAAGTTCGACGCTGCCTGCACATTCAATAGAAGAAGAATGGAAACGTTGTCAAAAAGCCATCAAAGAAGCTGCCACTGATGTGATGGGTTTCACGACACCACCCAGAAAGAACCCATGGTTTGACGACGAGTGCACGCAGGTACATGCAGCCAAGCAGAAGACCTACAAATCAACGCTGCTCGAACAACGAGAGCTGTTCGTGAGCTCTATGAACAGAAGAGAAGGGAAGAGCACCGGCTTCTCAGAAAGAAAAAGAAAGAGCATGAGAAGCGCGCGGTCGTGGAGAGGGAGAGGTACTACGACAGGAAGGAGGTCCGAAAGTTTTACCAAAAGGTAAAACAAGTATCAGGAAGATATAGACCTCGGACCGAAGCCTGCAGGGACGAAAATGGACAACTACTAGTAGAATCGCAGTCGATGCTGAGAATTTGGAAAAATCATTTCTGTAGACTGTTGAACGGCGATGACGACACAAATTCCGCTGTCAGGCAGAATGTTTCACTCAATTTGGACGATGATGAACACGAATTCCGTCCCCCCGACTTAGACGAAGTCAAGAAAGCGATTTCTAGACTGAAGTCGAACAAAGCTGCTGGAGCGGACGGATTGTCCTCGGAACTGTTTAAGGCAGCTGGAGATGACCTGGTTGGGCGCATGCACCAGCTCATCTGTAAGATATGGTCGGAGGAAAGCATGCCCGATGAGTGGAATCTCAGCGTCGTTTGTCCGGTCCACAAGAAAGGAGACCCCTTTGACTGCGCCAACTATAGAGGGATCAGCCTCCTTAACATCGCTTATAAGATACTCTCTGCCGTTCTGTGTAAACGCCTGAAACCCTTTGTCAGCAACCTGATAGGTGCTTATCAGTGCGGTTTCAGGCCAGGAAAGTCCACAATAGACCAAATATTTACACTCCGGCAGATCCTGGAAAAGACTCAAGAGATGAAGATCGACACCCACCACCTATTTGTCGATTTCAAGGCCGCATATGACAGCGTGCATAGGGACGAGCTATACAGCGCCATGTCTAGTTTTGACATTCCTGCCAAACTCGTCACGTTGTGCAGGATGACGATGGAGAACTCTCGCTGCTCCATCAAGGTCGGTAACGAACTCACCGAGACCTTCAATGTCAAAAAAGGTTTTAGTCAAGGCGACACGCTGTCATGTGGCTTCTTTAACAACATACTTGAGAAGATCGTGCGAAACTCAAACGTAAACACCCGAGGCACGATCTTCCAAAAGTCCGTTCAACTGCTTGCATACGCGGACGACATTGACGTGATTGGACGAACACAGCGAGCCGTCAATGAGGCGTTTGCTGGCATTGAAGCGGAAGCGGCTAAAATGGGTCTAGCGGTAAACCAGGGCAAAACAAAGTACATGCTGTCATCACGAAAGGACGCACAACATCGACGTCTCGGACAGAGCGTCATATTGGGCAGCAGAACTTTTGAGGTAGTCAAGGACTTCGTCTACCTAGGCTCCGGAGTAAATAGTGCGAACAACAACAGTACCGAGATTAAATGCAGAATTACTCTTGCCAATCGCTGTTTCTTTGGGCTCAAGAGGCAATTGAGTAACAGAGCCATCTCTCGAAATACCAAATTGACCTTGTATAAAACCCTGATCATCCCAGTCCTGCTCTATGGCGCAGAGACATGGACGCTATTGAAAGTGGATGAAGAAGCTCTTGGTTGTTTTGAGAGAAAAGTTCTGCGTACGATCTTTGGTCCTGTTTGCGTTGATGGCGTTTGGAGGAGAAGGTTCAACCACAAACTATACGGGCTGTACAGCGGCATGCACCTAGTTAAGCGTCTTCGGATCCAACGCTTAAGATGGCTAGGTCATGTAGAGCGGATGGACACCACAGCTCCGGCCCGAAGAGTCTTCGACACCGAGCCATTGGGACAGCGCAACAGAGGACGTCCTCGCACTAGATGGCGCACACAAGTGGAAAAGGACCTCAACCAAGTTGGTGGCGCAACTGGAGGCAGCTGGCGAAAGATCGTGCTGGCTGGAGAGTCATATTGGTTGAGGCCCAGGTCCACCCCGGACTGTAGCGCCAATCGAAGAAGAAGAAGATACTATGGGCGACACTCTTGCAGAATGTATGTCGGTGCAAGTGCAACGAAAGATCCGAAATTCATCGGATATGGTTCGGGCGAAACAGTGGTTTTCAAGCTGCTCGCGAAATTGGAAACGCCACTTCAGCATTACGTCACGTTTGACAATTTTTTTCACTTCGCAAAACATATGTGCCGCTTATCATCACTCGGCCACTTTGCATCTGGCACTGTTCGTGAAAATCGTACAAACGAGGTCAGGTTAGTTGACGTTCGCTTAATGAAAAAAAGAGAAAAACGCGCGAGGAACAGTCGATTTCGCATATGACAAGACCCATGAAATCGTTGTGGCAAGATGGAATGATAATTCGGTCGTCACCATTGCATCAAACCACGAAGGGATTGAGCCCATGCATCATGCTCAGCGTTGGCACCGCAAAAATCAAAAAAATGCAATCCATCGAAATGTTGTATAAATATAACAAGCGGCTGGGTGGCGTGGACTTGTTCGACAATGGGATAAACAACTATCGCATTCGTGTGCGCGGGCAGAAATGGCCTCTTATGACGAACGTATGAAATGCACGAATCACAAACACGAACAGACAAAAATGGAGCCTTGCAACAAATCCAAGCGAAATAAATCCAGTGTTATGGCACAGCTTGACTTCCGTGTATATGTTACCGAGTGCTTATTGCGTCAAGTCAAATCGGATTCCAGAAAATCTGCAACCTGCCAACTTAGGCACCTTACCTGAACAGGCAAAAAATAAAAAATATCCACACTATTTAGGACCCGAATGTGGGCTCTGAGTGAAATTTTAACGATTTTGATTCACGATCGAAGGACCCGCCGGAATGGAGTAATGGTGCCAAGACACTGCCTTGGATGAACTGAGAATGTGCTGGATGGGCAATTAAAACTTGCTCAGTCTTTCCCCACGGGAGTTGGGTACGCCGGTTGACAAATCGCGGCTCCCAGGTTCTTTGAAATATTCGAATTGCAGGACCCTCTACAATCCCAATTGCTTTATTACTATTACAAAACTCGCCAGAGTAGAATTTGTTTGATCGCGTGGAAGTCAGCAGTCTACCACTTGTAACTACCAACCAAGGCGCGCCGACTTCTGTCTTGCCGTCAATTTCGGCACAGTTCATTTGCTCCTTACGTGCATTATGTACAACACCATAAAAAACGGATTAAGTGAACTCACGCCATTAAATCCTAGTCACCTGTCACCGGAAGCTTCACAAAACAGATTTCAGATTATTCATTTTATTTCTTCTTTTTTTTGGCAACAAAGCCTCATCCAGATCAGAGTTAAGTCAACCCCACCAACTACATGGCACTTCCAAGAAATGTAAATTCAATACACCACGAGGCGCACCCTCTTTCATCGAATACACTATGCCCATCCACGTTGTCGTCGGCTGGGAAGGCACATTATTTTTTCCCATCTTCATGGTAAAAGCCGATTACCGACTAAGACCTTACACATAATGCTCTTCGTTTTATATCCTTAATCACAACCATTGCTGTTTTTATTATCCCCGACAGTTTGCGTCGACTTAAAATTCAAAATAAATAAAAGCCGAGGTTCCCGAATAAGGTCCGGAGCGCTTCCCGTTGAGGCATCATGATTATTTTTAAATGAGCTCCTTATTCACGGTATCCCCAAAACCTGCTGTGATATGTGCCGAGTGTCGTTTCTCAAGGAGGAGATTCAAATTAATAAGCGAAAGACGGGGGGTTTGTTGAAAGATGAAGGATTAATGCTGCACGGGTTGGTTGGAGTGCTGTACGTCCTCATAAAGATGTTTTGTTTTCACTGAGTTCTGGTTGTAGTGCTCATTGTATGTGCTTTTAAGCTTAAGTATTCGACAAGGAGCCTGTTGCTGTCTTAGCCGGAAATTAAAACAAAGCTTCTTGGTATTTCGTTAATTGCAATTAAGATTTGATTTAGATCAACAATCATCAGCTCATGTATAAGACGAGGTCGGAGGAGGATTACTTGACAAGTCAGTTGTTTCCGTCGTTTCATTAACCTAGCGATACTAAAAAGAATCTTTACAAAATCAAATTATTGATTTCGAAGTAAGACATGTAATTTACTTGGACCACTTACCAATTTCATTTTTGAGACTGTTCATACTGTAAACGAGAGGAGCAAAATCAAGCTGAGCTAAACGGCCTGTATTCGGTCTTAGACCGCACCTGTGTGGGAATCTTCTTCCGCTTTCGAGATTGTCCATGCCTCTGCGCCGTATAGCAGGACTGGGATGATCAGTGTCTTATGTAGAGTCAACTTTGTTCTTCGAAAGATGGCTCTATTACTCAATTGCCTCTTGAGCCCAAGGTAACAGCGGTTGGCAAAAGTTATCCTACGCTTGATCTCGGTACTGATGTTATTTGTACAGTTTACTCCGGAGCCGATGTAAGAGAAGTCCTTGACTACTTCGAAGTTATAGCTGCCCATTGTGACACTCACTCCAAGACGTCGATGTTGTATGTCCTTTTTTGAGGACAGCATATACTTCGTTTTGACCTTATTCACCGCCAGACCCATTTTAGCTGCTTTCGCTTCAATGTCAGCAAACGCCTCATCGACGGCTCGCTGTGTTCGTCCAATCACGTCAATGTCGTCCGCGTAAGCAAACAGTTGAACGGACTTTTGGAAGATCGTGCCTCTTGTGAATGTGAGTTTCAAACGATCTTCTCTAGGACGATATTGAAGAAAGAACATTACAGCGCGTCGCCTCACCTAAAACATTTTTTGACATTGAAGGTCTCGGTGAGTTCGTTACCGACCTTGATGGAGAAGCGAGAATTCTCCACCGTCATTCTGCACAACCTGACGAATTTGGCGGAATGTCAAAACTAGACATGGCGTTGTATTGCTCGTCTCTAAGCACACTCTCATATGCGGCCTTGAAATCGAAAAATAGGTGGTGGGTGTCGATCTCTTGAGTCTTTCTGATTCTTTTTGAAGATTTGGTCTAAAGTCGATTGCGGGGTGTAGCCACGCTTTTAATGTACAAATTTCGGTTACCACGCGCTTGACCTCCCGAGTGAAGGTACTCCAGTGGTCGCGAAAAAAGTATCAAATTCTTGTAAACCTGCTTTATTTTAATTTGAGAGTGATACCACATTCCAGTTCTTTTCAAACGCAGACCTTTCATCAATGCTTTCCAAAACTCATTCGCGTTCCAAGCTGTGTGCGTCACTCAAGTGCAGCATCGCACCTCGTCACTCGGTCTCCGCGAGTCTGGAGTACAGTAGAGCACCAGATGACAGTCATTGTGATGAACAACCAGCCCGTTCATTTATCCCCAATTATCATACATCCCCAATTTCGCGCCCAGAGAATTAGATTAACAAGCAGCCTTCTTGTGCAGCTTTTTTTGTCTTATCCCGGTAATCCATTGCTCGGCGCACAAGTTGCTGTTTTATTGCGTTTCTTTTTCTGAAATGTCAGTCACCAGGGGTTCCCCCTCCGCTGGAGCGCACATCTCAAGAGAATGCCATTCCCCCCGGCATGCCAAGGGGCACATCGTGGAAAGGGTTATTATTCTTTTCGATTTGTGTCAGTCGTACGTCGGTTGCTTAACGAATTGTAAATACGATGAGCTGGTAACAAGAATTGAGCTGATTCAGGACAGCCGGAAGCGCGCACTCACACACGCATCCAACGTGCGCGAATGAAACTCACTTCGTGTAACAAATGACGGCACATCCTCGCAAAGCGTGACGAATGGGAGAGATGTGCATACGAGGCGTAGCTGCGATTGATGTTTTCTTTTTTCCTTCCAGATTCACTGTGATTAAGAACTGAGAATGGAAATACATTTGAAGCGCCACCATCTTGGGGTTTTTGTTTGTATTCTTTTTTTTTTGTTGCGGGGAGGGTTCGTTCAGCTGACGGCGGTGACAAATGAAAGTTTTATCTTCGAAACGTGCCGTGAATTTGATTGATTTGGTTCTGTTCAATCGTGGGAATTGCCGGGATTGCGTCATTTTGAAAACGAAAATGTAGACGCTTTCGTTACCGAATGTCTCCCCAGAGTGACGCTCTCCAAGAAACGCGTGCATGTACTTTTATTTTCGATGTTAGTTTGCGCTCACATGTCTCCAGGGTCGATCCTGACTTTAGAACAAGATTTCCCTGTTCGCTTTTCTGCCTTGCGGCAATTCCTCCTCCTTGAGAGTGTTGCTTCGTCACTTTGATGTTGTCATACAGCTGTCAGTTGACTAGCAGGGAGTTAATCGTCTTAGCTCGTTGTAATCAAGCACCCATCGATGCCATGGTGGAGACTGCACCTCAATGACTTTTGTGTTTTTAGGTACCGTTTTGAATATATATGTACTTAAATCCATCGAGTGGATGTCAACACCTATCATATGCATATGTTATGGCCCGCTGTGTAAAATATGAAGCAACTTATGCACAACGTAAGCATGGAAATCAAAAGCAGAATAACTGCAGCCAACGGACGTTTCTTTGAAGCCCTCTTCCTAAGGACCAATCCCGGCGCAGAAGCATGGGCAATTTCAAAGGCGGACTAAAAAGTTTGCCTACGTTATCTGGGAAAGAATTTTTAGCTGAAGCTGTTGATCTGCAGGTAGACGTCGTGGTTCAGTGAGACCCAAAATACGTACGTTTTAATGCCGTAGCTCTGAGATAAGTTTTGAAATATCTGAGAGTCCAAACTGAGAAGCTTAGGAAAAACGTTAATCCCTTAATACCCCTTGAAGAAAGTGAGATGGAGTAGGCTCCACTGCTCGCTTGCTGTCTGGCTCTGGCCCATGTTATAGATGCAGCACAATATTTCAGTTTGATCCCTCTACGGTTAACTATTTTTAGGAAGTGCCTAGAAACATTAGCCTTGACTGCTTGTATTGGAGTGTGCACCTTCTCTGCAATCGAGCACTGAAGAGCTGACCCTTGCCTAGCCAGTTCGTCGGTCTTCCCATTTCCTGGGATGTCACCTAGAAAGTAGATAACGGACATTTTGTGCTTACCTTCTAATGAAGCTAGCTCGGGTCTCCATTCCTCTACCATCTTAGAGTGTGTACCGACAGAAGATGTTCTGGTAGTAATGCATCCAGGATTGCTTCTTAGCTCCCTTGTTGGATTGTTTGCACATTTCATGGCTAGCTTTATAGGTTAGCCAGTATTCGCCCTTGTAGCGTATCGTAAATAACATATTCCGACTCACAGTCACTGCTCATAAGTAGCACAAGGTTCCATCGCAAAATATTGCATCGCATACATCCATCGCAAAATATTGCACACAGCATCCTGGCGATGCTCGGAAAGTCGAACCGCCAACTAAATCGACCATGTGCTCATTCACGGAAGACACGCGTCAAATATCTTGGATGGGCGAATATTCATGGTGCCAAACGTCCAGTGTGACTATTTACTCGCAGCACCAAGATTCATAGCTAGACGAGTTTTGAAATTTTGAAATTGGACGCCTGAGCACACCGGAGGTTGCCAGAGCCTACCATCAGCAACTATGTGAGAGACTCTCCGGTACGCCTATGTTAAACATCAACGCCCACGATATGAGGTTGCTTTGCCACTCGCACATCAAAGTGGTAGCAGAAACCACTCTAAGCTACTTACCACCATGGACACGAAACCCGTGGTATGATGGCGAGTGTGAGCAGAAAAAAAAACGTGCAACCGACGAGGCATATATACGGGCCTTTTACAAAAAAGCCAAGAGCCTGGCCACAAGCTTTAGGAAAGGCACCCAGACTCTTGCGATCGTAATTTAGTTATGGACCCACAGGGAATAGTGGATGTGTTTAAGCAGCACTTCCAACAGCTGCTTAGCGGGCCTGACCAGGAGAGAGTGATAGGAAACCAGGAAATCTCTACTTCAGTCGATGAAGTAGTCCTCCCACCTGGCTTCGAAGAAGTTGGTACAGCCATTAAAAGGCTGCAGAACAACAAAGCCGCAGGCTCAGATGGCTTACCATCGGAGCTTTTCAAAGCAGGGGGCAATGTTATGGTAGGAAGCATGCCCCAGTTCATCTGCAGAATTTGGGAAGATGAAAGCATGCCCGACGACTGGAATATCTGCTCCATATGCCCCTTCCACAAAAAAGGTACCAGTGCGGCTTCCGGAACGGCAAATCGACTAAAGAACAAATCTTCACACTAAGGTAGATCCTGGAGAAGACCAGCGAGTTTCAAATCAATACTCATCATCTCTTTATCGATTTTAAAGTCGCATACGACAACATTCATCGCAGGAATTCGGGATCCCGGATGAATTAATCCAGTTATGTCGCACCACGCTAACACATACGCGATGCACAGTGTAGTTCGATTCAAAAACCTCTGAACTGTTCGAAAGCTGCAGCGGATTTGGGCAAGGAGATGCGCTGTCGTGTGATTTCTTCAATTTTGTAATGGAGAAGATAGTGCGGCGGGCAGCTGTAAACACGGAAGGCACTACCTTTTACAAATCATACCAGCTGTTGGGTTGCGCTGATGACATGAACTTTATCGCGCGGTCATAACGTGACGTAGTGGAACCTTTCACGGCAATTGCAGAAGAGGCTAAACTAGCTTAAGGAGGACAAGCTCAAATATATGCTTTCGAGCTAAAGACTTACGCCGCACACCACCTAGGGCAAAACGTTACAATCGAAAGCTGCAATTTCGAGGTAGTAAAGGAGCTTGTCTACCTCGGGGCAAACGTTAATTCCACGAATTGCATCTTAGTGCAGATCCGACGCAGAATCGCCCATGGCAACCGGTGTTACTTCGTTTTGTCAAAAAAACTCCTGACTCATGCTCTACAAAACTCATATCTTGCCAGTCCTGCTTTATGGAGCCGAAAGCTGGACACTAAGCAAAACTGCAGAGCTGATTCTTGATGGTATCGAAAGAAAACTTCTACGTCGGATATTTGGTCCCAACTACGAGAGAGATGAATGGAGGAGAAGACACAATCGCGAACTCTACGAGCTGTACCAGGATGTGGATGTAATCCGGAAGGCAAAAATCCCTCGACAACACTGGCTCGGCCACATCGAGCGCATGGACAACAATGCTCCAGTTAAGAGGAACATCGAATACGAGCCGCAGGTCCTAAAAGGATAGGCAGACCGAACCTGTGATAAAGAGATCAAGTCGTCGCGGATGTAAACCGGCGTGTTCTTGATGACTGGAAGTAGCGTGCCCAGGTTTCATCGCTTGCGAGATGGAAGGCAGCCGATGTCTCAGGCTTCGACATTACATGTGTCGTCAGCCTGTTAAAGTAGTACGTAAGCATGTGTGGATTTTGGATCTCTGGTCAGCTTTCTGAGATTACAGAGATTGAACAAAAGACTTTGCTTAAAAGCCTTGAAGAAAGAACTGGCTTTTGTGTTTAGTTATAGAGCCTAGAGCCTTGTCTACCTCGGCTCTGGAGTAAAGAGAGACAATAACAGCAGTACCAAGACCAAGCGCAGAATGATACTTGCCAATTGCTGCTTCCTTGGGCTCAAGATGGAATTGAGTAACAGAGCCATCTCTCGAAACACCAAATTGACTCAATATAGAACTCTGTTCTGCTCTATGGCGCAGAGACATGGACGCTATCGAAAGCGGATGAAGAAACTCTTGGTTGTTTTGACAGAAAAGTTCTGCGTGCAATCTTTGGACCTGTTTGCGTTGATGGCCTCAGGAGGAGAAAATTCACGAACTGTACGGTCTGTAAAGCGGCTTGCATTCAACGCTTAACATGGGTAGGATGGACACTACAGCTCCAGCCCGAAGAGTCTTCGACAACTAGCCACATCCTCGCACGAGATGGCTCACACAAGTGAAGGGGACCGTGCACAAGTGGGAAGGGACCTCAACCAACTTGGTGTGCACAGCTTGAGGCGGCTGGCTGGAGAGGCATGTTGGTTGAGGCCCTGGTCCGCCCCAGACTGTAGCACCATTCAAAGAAGAAGAACAACAACAGCCTCAAATGACAACGCATCCGTTGCCAGCACAAGCAACCGCTGACACAACGTCTGGACATCAGTGCATTCCATCACGTCCAGCGCGGTAACCGAAAGACACCTGTGGGAACCGTTGTATGAATCGACAGTGCGAGCGGGTATTTAAGGTAGTTCAGGAATTATTCTGTGTGAGTTGATGAAAATACATTTTTTTTATGAACTTAAAGTAAGTGAAATTTAAATGTATGTGTATCTGCATCCATCCAAAAACCCGTAAGCACTTATTAACTCTCCCATCATTCGCCACCATGCACAGGGCTTTCGCAAGACAAGACCCAAAAGAAAATATGACACTTTAGCTGCCAATTTGGAAAACGGTCTCTCGTCTTGGGGAAAATTGAATAGACACGGCCAATCTTATCGCTCCGCACCACATCATCGCTTTCAATCGGAATTTCGTCCATCAACATCCGGGAGTATTCTCTTTCACTTCACAGAGGAAAACTTTTCCTCTGGCGGAATTTCAAACTGAATATAAAAACTTCGTAACTTCCCACAACTGTTGCGACGGGGTAAGGGGTACCCTCATCTTAATTAAATTTCAAAAATTACGAAACCAACTGTATCAATTGCCATTGCATTACGTTCTGATAATGAATTCACTTTCATTACAGTCGAGCGATGAATCGATAATTGGTGAGTGAAATCGAATTATGAAGGGAATCTCTGCTCCCCTCCGACGAGCTCCGCTTCTCAGTCGCCATCGTGGTGAGTCAACTTTTCGGTTTGTTTTGCGGGAATTATTTCGTTCGAATGATTAATTCATTTCTCAAACATATTCGAGAGGATGGCACATCAGAGGGAACTTGAAATTTCTTTGGTTTCAAATCAGTTTTGAGGTCGACCGCCATTTTGTTCCTCATTCGTCTGAGGAAAGTTGAAATCACACACGTGTGGGAGTCCCAAACTTCAACTATTCGGGGAAAATTGTCGGTGGTCGGTGGAGAGTCGACCCATTTTTCGACTGACTGAATAATTGGTTGTTGATGCTGTGACCACAGTAAGTGGAATAATTTATTCCACAGCAGTCCCCCGGTGGGCGCAATTTCACAAAGCTCTGCGTGATACTGTTTACTTTTTGTTTTTATACTCGATTTGGGATTAGGGATTGAATTAACAGCATTCCAATTAGTGATAATCCGAGATTAATCCCTCTCTAAAGTGTCCCGGATCATGTGGCGTGTGCATGTGGTCGGTGTGTCTGATTTATTTCCGATTAACGGAGGCATTCTAACGTAATTCGTCCGATATGATTGACTTGATATAATTTCGTAATGCATTAGATGGGGGTTTGCTTCAAGGTTCATGCGCTTGGGCAATGTTGTGGATGTCAAGCAAATATGTGTATGACACGATCATAGAGGAAGCTGATGAAAGCTGAAAAGCATACATTTTGCTCTTTTGACGTTGACGTTGACGTCAACACAAATACTTAGCTTGGCTTGCAAATGCTGTTGCAAGTGAGTTTTTTCAAATAACACAACTGGCCCATTGTTTTGGAAAACTACTATAACCACGTCCGCACTATCATGCCATAAGTAAATACCAATAATAATAATAATAATATTGGTGGCGCTACAGCCCATAGAGGGCCAGGGCCTAGCTTCTCAGCAACCACACGTGTTGTGCGTACTAATGTTCTTTCACAAGCAGCAAAGGGACCTACAGTTTTATGCCAACTCCGAACGGCCAAGTTTTTGAGAATCTTTGTCTAAACAGGAACAAATTTGAGAATTGTCACTGACTCGAAAGAGGTGCAAACGTGAAAATCCCTTTTGTTGCAGAGAGCAGGAATCGAACCTCCGACGTCGAGGTTGGGGTCGACGCATTTACCCACAACGCCACGGGTAGGACTCCTGTGGAACCATAATGGACAACCGCACGTCATAATTGGCCGGATGTGGTCCATGTAGCAGATTACCTTCGCTTAAGTTCGCTGCAGTAAAACAACCCCTTTACCACAGGAAAGGCCTCTTTAGCTTTGGCCATAGCAATACCTGTGCGTTTGCAGACAATCTTCATAGAATTCATATGAGTTCCAACCTTCAGTAGATCTGGTAATGCTGGCACAGGCACCTGCACTTAGCCTCTGTTAAGGAACTCTTACTTTCACCCGCACGTGGTGCAATCTGGGAGCCGAGTACCTTGTATTGAAGATGAGGTTCCCAACCTTCGTGGATAGGGTTAAGTCTCTAACAACAAGGTCTCGTCTCTCCACGGATGGCGGCGGTGGAGATGATCAACAGATTAGCCAGGGACAACATCTAGATCTATCTGGTGCTGTCTAAAAGCGGCTGGGAAGTGCGTAAAGAGAATTATTTCGGAGACCTCCACATGCTTCAGAACTGGACGGAAGGTCCCTTGACCGACCATCGAAGAGCTCGTTGATGAACCCCCAGGGAATGGCTATGGAACGGGCCAGGCAAAAAGAGGATGTAAAACTGCGAAATCCACCATTGTGATTGCAATAGAAAGAGGGTCTTATTTGGGCACGGATTTTTTTGTTGGAGGCAAACTTTGGCAAAGTGTCTTAATTTTGGTTGGTGCAGGTGAACGTCGTGCAAATTGCAAAAGTCCCCAGAATTGTTAGCATACGCTCACGACATTGACGTGGCGGTTGCCGGTATTGTGATGGAAGCTACTAACATCGGTCTGGCGGTAAGTGAGGGCAAAGCTAGGTGTATAGTGTCCTTTCGTTTTGCGTTACACATAAGACATTGATCTTTCTTTATCTCAGTCCAGCTTAAAGGCGGAAGACAATCAGAAGGAAAGATGAAGAAGCACTTGAATGGAAGATTCTGCATTTCGTGGAGAAGACTTAACCACCTACGGGCTGTACAGAGACATGAGTCTACGCACCTAACGCCTAAGATGGGCAGATCATGTACAGTGTGTGAGGAACCCAACATGTTGTAAAACAACGCAACAGTTGTCGCTCGCGTCTAAGTTGGCCCCTCGTAGTGGTATATGATTTTAACCAATGTGGGGTGAGAAACTGCAAGCAACCCTCCAGAAATCGAGCCAGTTAAAGATGATGATTGATTGGGTCTCAAGTCGATTTTGGCACATCTTTCTACGCTGGCCCTGGCATAAGGCTCGCAGTCCTTCGAGTCAGGAAGTCTATCTGCAAACCCTTTTATTTTGTGAACAGCCCCTCCATCCAACACAGCTTAATCAGAGCAAAAAAAGACGAACAAAAATGGATATTTTCACAATTTGTAAACGGTGTGGAAAGGAAGATTCAACTGAATTTTGACATACCATCCAAGACTCCACCCTTGACTTATGCTCTTCATCCCAATTGCAACAAGATGTGAGCAAATTTGCTTATCGGCTAATTGATTGAAGGATTAGGCAGAGCTTGGACATTTCCAATTAACTGACAAATTGAACTGGCCAACTGTTCAACAGCCAATCCAAAACCATGTATGGGGAAATTCGGTCCAACAACGCATGGATACAGCCTCTTGTCATTCAATTCGGTTGTCAGCATGTGGAGTGCGTTGTTACCAGACATTGGCAATCCTCATGAGGAGTGTTATCTGATTGTTTACGCCTGCTATTGCTATCCTATCATTAATTAAATGGATGGGTTTCTTCGGAGTGTTGTGCTTACCAAGCTGAATTGATTACAGGTTGTCCGTTCAATTAGCATAACAACATGCAAACTGGAATCAAAGCTTAACAGATTAGCTGCATTTGAAACGGAGAACATGAGACAGCAACTATTTTCAAGGCTTACTCTGTGCACCTTATCTTTTGAGCAAATGCGATGTCGGCAAATCCATACCAGAGTTTCAGAACCGATTAATACACGTGTGTGGCATACCCAGGTCATTGGCGGGTCTAAAAATGCCACAGAGGCAGTTGGATGATGGCAAAAACGGCCAAACCACACAACACATCGAACCAATTTCCACGATTTTTCCTCGATACACAGCCGTTTACAACTAATTAGAAACGCTGGAAAAAAAATAAGAAAAATGTAAGATAATTTTCACTAATACTGCCGAAACTTACTATAGTGTCTTACTACGCCTAGTACTAAGTCGGAAGGCTCCTTTGCTTTAACACAGCTCCGCAACGATTCTGCATCAATCTGATTAGGCCTCGGCATCTCTCCACTGGTATCGCGTACCCCGCTTCCTTCACATTTTCATACAAAAGATCCAAATTGGAAATGCTTTGAGTATTGACGGCATTCATAACATCAATCCAAAGCTGATCTATAGGACGGACTTTGTCTGTCGTAAGTAAGTCAAGTACACACATGGAGTTCTGCTCAAAAAATGCTTTTGTGAGCTTTGCGATATGTTTAGGGTAATTGTCTTGCTGGAATGACCAAATAATCGGCATAAATTCCTCCGCCCATAGGTTTGGTTAAGTTATGGTGGCTGACTGCTAAGGGCAGTCACATTTAGGCCATAGTAGGCCCATCGTGATACCACGCGGATTGACTTCTTCTAACACGCACCGGATTCCATTATGCATCCATACTTCTTCCACCACTGGAACCAGTTGGTGCTTCTAGTGAAGCGATTTAGATGGCCTATGCTGGCGCTGTTTAGCTCATTGAGGTTATTGAAGTAGTAGGTGTAGGAACCTACGAATAGCCAGAGTGCTGCACGACCAGAGTAGGTGATGTGCGCTTTCTTCCTCCTCTTCATCCATGCAGGTTCTGCAGAAATCATTATATGGGGCAGCCTTCCTGCGAGCATGTGTGCCAATTGCACAGTGCCCGGTTATGACTCCTAGGAGTGTCCTTACTGAGTCTAAGTAGCCTGAGTGACCGTTTTAGGCTGTCATAGCCAGATTTATTTTGTTTTGAGGCAAGTGGTGCCTTCTAGTCATTTGTCATTGGTGGTTTTAATTGTGAGAAGGTGGTACCCCTGCCAGGGATGAGGTTGTACCACACCTCTAGACTTCATTGTCTTTGCAGTTTCCTGGGATGTTACAGCGCCCCGGCACCCACATGAAGTGAAAGTTAAAATGCTCAGTCATCTCGTTAAGAGACAGCCTGCAATTAAGGGATGTTTTTGAGTAGATCGTGACATTGTCCAGGGATTTCATAGCAAGCCGACTGTCCGAACAGAGAGTGATAATCCTTTTTAATATCACGTTGTTTTTGAGCCACGACAAAGCCTCTTCTGCACTTTTTTGCTGCAAAAAGGCCATTGGATGCAAATGGGGCCTACAACCTCGCATCGCTCACTGGATTTACACCTCTATTGTCAGACCGACACTTTTGTATGGTGTCTCAGTTTGGTGGACAGCACTAAACAAGGCTATAAACTGCAATGCACTCAACCGAGTACAAAGACTGGCCTGCCTGTGTATCTGCGGGGCACTGAGAAGTACTCCGTCAGACGCACTGAATATTCTCCTCCATCTCCCACCTCTGGAAATATTCGGGAAACAAGCAGCAGCAAGTACAGCCATGAGACTCAAAACACTTCGATTGTGGTCCGAACTCAACACTGGCCACTCAACCATTCTCAAGGAATTTAACTTCCTACCTAGCGACACCGACCGCCTACTACCCCAGGCCATCTTTGAAAAGAAATTCTCAATCAGTATTCCCTCCAGATCGGACTGGATGACTGATACGCAAACACTGAAAGATCCTCTGCGCATCTGGTGTCTATTCACAAGACCTCAACATTGCTATCTACGTGAAGCTCCCTGATCACTGTAGCGTTTTTCAGGCAGAAACCATAGCGATTAAAGAGGCGCTGTCCTGGCTTAAAATCAATGTGATATCAAAAAGGGATATCACCATCTGTTCCGATAGTCAGGCCGCCATAAAATCCCTGGACAATGTCATGTTCTACTCTAAAACATCCCTTAATTGCAGGCTGTCTCTTAACGAGATGGCCGAGCATTTTAACATTCACCTCATGTGGGTGCCGGGACACTGTGACATACCAGGAAACTGCAAAGCCGACGAACTCGCTAGGTGTGCTACAACCTCATCCCTCTCGATAGAAGGGGTACCACCTTCCATGCCGATAGCTACAGCCTATCATCTTTTAAAGATTCATCCAATCAAAACCACCAATGACAAATGGCTAGAAGGCACCACCTGCCTTAAAGCAAAAGAAATCTGGCCATCACTTAACCTAAAACGGTCACTCAGTCTACTTGGACTTAGCAAGCCCTCAGTAAGGACCCTTGTAGGAGTCATAACCGGGCACTGTGCAATTGGCACACATGCTCGCAGGATGGATGCCCCATATAATGATTTCTGCAGAACCTGCATGGATGAAGAGGAGGAAGAGAACACTCATCACCTTCTCTGCTCCTGCAGTGCTCTTGCCAGTCGTAGGTTCCTGCACCTAGGAGCCTACTACTTCAGCAGCCGTAACGAGCTAAAAAGTGCCAGCATTAGCCAACTAAATCGGTTCATCAGCAGCACCAACTGGTTCCAGCGTTAGGAGAAGTCAATCCGCGTGGTATCACAATGGGCCTATTCTGGCCTAAGTGTGACTGCTCTGCAGCAGTCAGCCACTACAACCTAACCTAACCTAACGCCTCTTTAATCGCTATGGTTTCTGCCTGAAAAACGCTACAGTGATCAGGGAGCTTCACGGAGATGGCAATGTTGAGGTCAATGGGAATAGACACTAGCACCCACACCTTTAAAAATACGTAGAGGATCATCCAACGTCGGCCGATCAGACATCCAGTCCGATCTGGAGGGAATGCTGATCGAGAATTTGTTCCCGTAGATAACCTGGGGTATTAAGCGATCAGTGTAGCTTGGAAGGAAGTGGAATTCCTTGAGAGTGCTTGAGTGGCCGTGTTGAGTTCGGTATACAATCCGAGTGTTTTGAGTCTCAAGGCTGAGCTGGCTGCTGTTTGTTTTTCGAATAGATCCAGTGGTGGAAGATGGAGGAGGATATTTAGTTCGTCGGAGTACTTCTCAGTGCCCCGCAGATACACAGGCAGGCCAGTCTTTGTACTCGGTTGAGTGCATTGCAGTTTATAGCCTTGTTTAGTGCTGTCCACCAAACTGATACTCCATACAGAAGTGTCGGTCTCAGGATAGCGATGCGTGGTTGCAGGCCCCATTTACATCCAGTGGCCCTTTTGCAGCTAAAAAAGGCAGAAGAGGCTTTTTTACCATATCCCTGTTGTTGAGCTTCCAATTTAGCTTGCTATCGATCGCGAGACCCAGAATTTGCGCACTGGTAGTTAGGTGTAATGTTGTGCCACATGGCAGTGGGGCGTCAAACTGGGGGATTTTGTAAGAGTACAATCTTTCCGTCGTTTGTGGGTTAAGGCCACGTCCGCATTTTTGTATCCAGGCTTCCAGCTTGTCGAAGGCATTCTGCCATTATGTCTCTTAGAGTAGAGACGAGTTTGCCGGATGTCGGCAATAACTTTGCATCCCACCACTTCCAGTATTAATAGAAGTTCATTTACCGCTACGTTGCAAAAAAGGGGAGCGAAAACACCTTCCTGTTTGTTGCCCCTGTTAACTCCTCTATGGATCTTAGCGTCTCATTAAACTCGCTCGAACATCGACGTACCGTATCTTCTTTGTCCGTGTTTTATCGTTACTTTAACGAACGATGCTTAAGTGACCTAGCCAACTGCATTCCTCCTCTCCTTGAATTCACTCGCAATACACGTCTCGCCAGGAACGAACATCAGTTTACTCTTAAGCCTGCTTTCGGACGCACAGTGAAATTTAGAGATGCGAATATGGAATGCTCTTCCCAGCACCAATATTCACTGGTGCCTCTTCTCCCTCTCTACCACTAAACATTCGGCTGGGCTGTGTCTTAATCCCGGACAATTAAGGGTATTAATAAGCCTTGGATGGAAAACAAAGTACATGCTGTCATCACGAAAGGACGCACAACACCGACGTCTCGGACAGAGCGTCATATTGGGCAGCAGAAACTTTGAGGTAGTCAAGGACTTCGTCTACCTAGGCTCCGGAGTAAATAGGGACAACAACACCAGTACCGAGATCAAGCGCAGAATTACTCTTGCCAATCGCTGTTTCTTTGGGCTCAAGAGGCAATTGAGTAACAGAGCCATCTCTCGAAACACCAAATCGGCCTTGTATAAAACCCTGATCATCCCAGTCCTGCTCTATGGCACAGAGACATGGACGCTATTGAAAGCGGATGAAGAAGCTCTTGGTTGCTTTGAAAGAAAAGTTCTGCGTACGATCTTTGGTCCTGTTTGCGTTGATGGCGTTTGGAGGAGAAGGTTCAACCACGAACTATACGGGCTGTACAGCGGCATGCACCTAGTTAAGCGTCTTCGGATCCAACGCTTAAGATGGCTAGGTCATGTAGAGCGGATGGACACCACAGCTCCGGCCCGAAGAGTCTTCGACACCGACCCATTGGGACAGCGCAACAGAGGACGTCCTCGCACTAGATGGCGCACGCAAGTTGAAAAGGACCTCAACCAACTTGGTGTGCGCAAATGGAGGCAGCTGGCGAAAGATCGTGCTGGCTGGAGAGGCATGTTAGTTGAGGCCCAGGTCCACCCCGGACTGTAGCGCCAATCAAGAAGAAGAAGAATAAGCCTTGGATATTAATGATATGATTCTGTTTTAATTTCTTTTCCACTTCTAACGAAATAATCATTCGATTTTCGTCATTCTCTGTCACCGTAGTCAGCCATGTTGCAAGAATATGACACATACGTAGAACGAGGCCGAAGTAATTGCGTTGAGTATATTGCATGTACACGTGATAACCTTGTTCACAGTCTTCCGGTCACTTTACTTCACTGTTGGTCCTTCCACGTGAACCCAGTCTATCAACATGTTCAGTAAGTTTGTCTGATCCAACTTATTGTTCGTCCTCGAGGGGTAGTCGAGTATGGTGTTGACTACCCATCATTCCACAACCAGTGAGCAATGTCTTTGTTCATATTTAACATGGTTTCTTAGCCAAACACAAATTCACTAAGATTCATAGCAAACTGCAGCCACAAAACAAACAGAGAATTTTCTCGTAGAGCCCACTGCGGACGTTTAACAGCCCATAAATTAGCTCTGGTGCATGCCTGGAGACGCACTGCAATTCATAACTATTGTCTTAACTCAGTCAACATTTCTCGTTGAATTCCCCAACCCCCACATAGGCAAACAAAGATATCAGAGTATTTGATTGCGCTGCAAGATTGCAACCATCTTCTGACATTTTGAACCCAACTTGTGATGAATAAATTATTCTGCCTTCGTTGGCAAATTTTATTTCCGACGTCGGCCACGCTTACGACGCCTACAACCGCAAGGGAATGCATGACGTCTGGGAATTGCTGGAAAGCTCAATTTATCTCCAATTCCGTGACCATGACCTTTGATTTAGTTTGAAAAACAAACAACAAGGAACATTCATGCTGAGGACAACAGCTTGGTCTCTATGGACTACAAGCACCACAGTGGGCGGCGCTTACCATTGGGCGAAACTTTAGACGAACGTCTGAATCGGGGTTGAGATATAGGTATCCAACACACGTGGCGATTTTTTTCTTTGCTTGGACTTTTACAACATCACTGAGGTTCTTAAGGGCAAAATGGTGCGTTGATGAATATTTGTTATTTAGCTGTTCTATTGATATGGCTCTCCGTTAGATAGCGCTATTGCACGGAGACGATCTGGGCATCAATCGTTTGGCCTTGTCTTATTTTGTTGGCGGTGTTTAGTCAGTTACCGTGGCGTGGACGACCATCTTCTACCTGACAACAGAAACACTATTGCATATGGCTACAGCTCAAGACTGGAAATGGATGATCAAAGAGGGTATAGGAATAATGCTTCAAATTAAAGCGTCCCAAGCTGTACAGATGTTGTAGCCAGTGGCGTCGTAGGTTCAATCCATGGTCTGAGCGACAAGAAATAATTTTCAAGTCCCCACCTCTTCCGAGTCATCGACAATGCCCAAAGAGTATTTCCTGTCTAGAAAAAGCTTCTCAAACTTGGACGTTCGGAGTCGACATTAAACTGTAGGTCCCGTCCACTCACAGCACGACTGGTCTCTGCGAAGCTAGGTTCAGTATCTCTATGAAATCAGAAACCATACTCAATGTAGAGCTGCTTTAACAATCCAAATATAAGTCAGAGTAGCACAAATATTCGAAAAGGAAGAAAGGATTTGCCGCCTCCCTCCAAAGAACACCAAACCACTTGATTTTCCTGGAAACAGGCTTTATCCCTTCTCTTCTTAAAAAATGCTCTGAATGCAGGCCAACAATGTACCGAGGGTAATGAAAATGCCAGACAGCCGATTCAGAAAATTTGTTGCCATATGAACAATTAGGAGCAAAGGTGTAGAGAGTGGTTTGATTTAGCATTTAGAGCTGAATGCAGAAGATAGGAACTGGAAAAATTCCCTCCTACCAGCTGATAGGAGAAGTCACCAGGCAGGCCAGAGGAAGTGGCGCGATCACTTCATCGTAGTATGTACAGCAGATTGAATCACAACCTCGAGGCTAGAAACTGTTTTAAGGACACGCGTAGCATACAGGAAATAGTGACAATGTTCAAACTCTGTGCAGAAAGCCTCAGGCTTAATTTCGTTCGTCATAGCGAACAACTTCTGATAATCTGCAGCCTGTGTAATTGTCTCTGAAAGGGACTTTACATTGGAGACAGAAATGATATCGTGGATGTGAAGAAGCTATGTCAATACTGTAATACTGCATTAAGTTCTAGAGAGCATATATTGCCAGTAAGCAAATAGAAGTGCTTATATTCGTGGTGGCCCGTGGCGTTGTGGGTATGTGCGTCGACCAAAACCTTGACGTCGTAAGTTTGATCCTTGGTCTGTACGACAAAATTAATTTTCACGGCTATAGAGTCACTGACAATGCCCAAAGAGTTCTTCTGTCTAGAAAAACTTCTCAAACTTTGCCGTTCGGAGTAGGTATAAAACTGTAGGAACCTTACATTATAATAAATAAAATGCGGTTACATAAATTCTACGCTTGCAGCTACCACACTTAGGGCAGCGCCCAGAACCATTGCTGTACAATACAATCCGACCATAAATAATATACACGTGTGTAACGCTAAGAGGCACAGGCTCTAGCATTTTCTTCTATTTATTAGAGAGGTGATGCTTCACTGCAACAAAAGTGCAGGCTGTCAACTGGCTATGAAAACATTTTCGGCAATAGCTGTCAAGTTCGAGCTGGTCGCATTTCGCCGCGAAGAGTCTAAGGTACGCAGCAGAACACAGCACTGGGTCACAAGTGGATGTAGCAGCACCTCAAGGACATCAAGTAAAAAATGGACGTCACAATCATTTTTACAAATGTCTCTCACGAACTATGTATTCTTACAGCAGCAAGTGTACAGCATCGTAGGACTTTTTATGCAGAAACCCCAGCTAAAATCGGTCTAAAAAGGAGTGTGCTACCGTCTGGGAACATTACACGTTCAGATGGTGGTCATTTCGGAGTCGCGGTCGTCAGGTGGTGGCTGAATTTTGATGTTAATATTATGATTGCAATATTTTGTGCAGGTCATGGTTAGAAAAGCTATAGGAAAGTTTTCCAAAAAAAAAAACACACAAAATTCATGAAATCTTTATTTGAAGCGATAGTACGCTAAATATAATTTAATGTTTGAAGATCATTTCATGCAAATGTTGACCTTGACTGCGCCTCAAATGGTTCATCGGCTACCAATGTATGCAGAAAAGTCCAATTTTGGCATACTCTCTCCAACATTTCGGCCGGTGTCTCACGAATAAATACTTCAATGTTGTCTTCCAATGCGTCAATTGAAGCGGCCTTGTCTGTCTACACATGAGCTTTAACATAGCCCCACAAAAAATAGTCTAAAGGCGTTAAATCGCACGATCTAGGCGGCCAATTGACCGGTCCCGAACGTGAAATAAAATGTTGACCGAATTCGCCTCTCAGGCCTCGCGGTCTGTGTGGCATGTGGCACCGTCTTGTTGGAACCACATGTCATGGAAGTCAAGCTCTTGCATTTTGGGCAAAAAAAGTTAGATATCATCTCACGGCAGTGCTCACCATTCACAGTTACGTTACGATTCGCATCATCTTTGAAGAAGTACGGCCCAATGATGCCATCAGCCCACAAACCGCACCAAACTGTGACTGGATACATTGGTAGCTCTTGCAATGCTTCTGGCTGATATTCACTCCAAAATCGACAATTTTGCTTATTTACTTTAGTTGGGAGTGGTGAAGTGCAGCTAACTGAACCTCTTCGTCAACTACTCTCGTTTCAATGTCATTAAACTCGACCTCACTAACGCCTCATCGATGTCTTACTTCTCGTTCAGGTGAATACTCCTCGGCGTGCTTGCAATTATCTCTTAAGTCCCGGACAGTATTTACCAGGTGTACCAGTATGAAGTGAGCGTCAATATACAAATGTCTCGATAGGGCACATTTGTTGTGAACGAGCCCTTATTTTTTTTTTTTTGTATGCTATGACATCTGTGAAAAATATTTAGTATACATCAAGTCATTGAACAGACAAAATCATATTTTTTCATCGTATTAAAAATGTCGAATTTTGTACCAGATAGTGATGATTTGCGGAAAGCGTTAATTTTTTGTTTTCAATTGAAGAAAAGCTCTACAGAGTTGCATGGAATGCTTGTCGAGGCATATGGTGATCATGCTCTATCAGAAGCAACATGCAAATGTTCAGAAATAATGACTTTGATGTGAGAAATGAAGAACGTGGAAGACCACCAAAAAAGTTTGAAGACGCCGAATTGCAAACGATATTGGATGGAGATGACACTTTGAGTCAAAATCAAATGGCAGCAAAATTAAATGCTGCACAACAAACAATTCCTGACCGTTTTTACTTTCCCATTAATAATTAGTGTCTTATTTTCAAAAAAAACATTTCTTACCGGTACCCCTAGGATATCAGCGTCACAATCCCTTTCTCTGAGGTTTTGTCGTACAAGGTCTACTAGTTCATCCTCCCGTGACCAGTCCTCCGCCTTATGACAACATCTCGAATGTCGCGGAAGTAGTGGTCGAAAGTCTCTTGGGGCCGTTGTCGTCTTTGGTGTTTCGCAATATCTCATGGTCCCTTTTTGCGTCCTTAGACTGGGGGATTCTCCTCCTTTAGGTCGTTGAGGACCATCTTTCTGCAGACCAGTCAATGACTAGTAAACCTTTTTGAAAATGCTCTTCGGTGGATTCACTTCTAGCAAGATGTAAACCCTGGAGATGAAGGGGTCCACGAACACTGTAAACATGGTGTCACTTCCCATATTTTTGGCAGCTTTTTTTGCTTTCCAAGATCTGATGACATGTCCAAGCAAAATGGTCGACGGGGCATTTAGATTGGACGTGGTAACTATTCGAATTTTTACATGTTTTCTTTACAGATCTTGAAGCGGTGACGGCTTCGAACCTTGCCCGTTATACATTTTTTTTATAAAGTCATCGATTTATAATAAGACTTTATATATGGTACAAACGTATCCACTAAACAATTGGATCCTGTTCTCATTATTCCGAGTTCCAGCTCCTTCTCCGTGTGGTGCTCGCACAGAAATCCAAATGAAACCATTTCTTCCATGTTTCAATAAAAGCAGTTTACCCCATCGTTATTGCCCGCATAAAAAAGATCAATTTCGGTTACATGGTCTTGTCCAGTGTATGGGGCGTGCTCCTTCATAGCACCTTCATCTGCTGGTATTCGTTCTACTTTACTCTACATTAGAAACATTCCTCCCAACAACAAGCGAGCCCTTGCTGTGATAAACGGAATAGTTGGCAACAATATCTGAGGTAAGCCATATACGCTACATGCAACTCATATGATATCCTTTTTTTTACTCCTTGACGGGCATAATGTACATTTTCAGACAAACTATCAGCCCATTCCTCGTTTGTCGGCGGGCAACACACACACACACACGGACCAGGGATATATTTGGAATTCCTTTGTGTGAGCACAAGATATATCCCCTATTAGCAAGGGATATTGCATTCCCCAGCCGACGACCGGACGGGTCGAGCTTGTATGTATAGCCAGGCCACACAATAGTTGAGTGGATATCGGAGCTAACCTTTGGTAAAAGAAATTCCTATTACTTTACTATGCTGACCATGGTACTGGCATGGAGTATGCAGAATATATGATTTACAAAAGTTCTAGTGGGAGATACGGGTAGTTGGACAAAGAAATTTGAATGTGAACCTGTGCGTTGAGTGTGCTGCGCCTTAAAGTAATTTAAAAATGAATTGAAGGGTGTGCTGAAAGAGCCAGCATTAAGGGGATGCTTCCTGCATCTCAAAGAAAGAACGTTGTTCTTGTCGGAATTGTTGTGAAACGCAAAGGTTGTTGATTTATTATGATGTAAGAGAAAAAAAGGAGAATTTCTGAATTGAAAGTGGTATTTCTCACAAAGGGTTGGTGAACATTTTTTCGGCTCGTGTCAGCCAACATTCTCGATTGAACCCAAATTCACTTTACAATCAATCATTGCACGGAAGTGAGGAACCGAAAGTACATGAAGACAAGTTGTTTTTACCAGGTTCCTTGTCAAGGATGATGGCGGGCTATTTTTTAAGAGGTCTCCTTTGCATTACTGGTCCTAGCTTTTTATTAAATTTAATTTTTCCTCTATTTGCTAATAAAGTGGTATTTTCTTATGTAAATTTAAAAAAATAAAAACACAAAAATAAAAATAATTTCTGTTGGATTCTTAATCCATTCAAACTTTACCAAATAACACTTCTTGTTCTTCGACGTCATCACTGTTTGCAAGGTCGCACGCAGAAGTTTTCTCTCAAAACAACCAACAGCTTTCTCATCCGCTTTCAAAAGCCTCCATGTCTCTACTAGGTCAGGAAAGGGATGATCAGAGTTCTGTACAAAGTCAATTTGTTGTTTCGAGAGATGGCTCAGTTACTCATTTGCCTCTTGAGCCCAAAGAAGCAGCGATTGGCAAGAGTAATTCTGGGCATGATCTTGGTACTGGCGTTGTTGTCCCTATTTACTCCAGAGCCTAGGTAGACGAAGTCCTTGTCTACCTCAAAGTTTCTGCTACCCATTATGACGCTCTGTCCGAGACGTCCATGTTGTGCATCCTTTGGTGATGACAGCATGTACTTAGTTTTGCCCTGGTTTATCGCAAGACCCATTTTAGCCGCTCTTGCTTCAATGCGAGCACACGCCTCATTGACGGCTCGCTGTGTTCGTCCATTCACGTCAATGTCGTCCGTGTAAGCAAGCAGTTGGACGGACTTTTGGAAGATCGTGCCTCGGGTGATAACGCTTGAGTTTCGCACTATTTTCTCAAGCATGACATTAAAGAAGCCACATGATAGCGTGTCGCTTTGCCTAAAACTTTTTTTGATATAAATGCCTCGGTGAGTTCGTTACCGATCTTGATGGAGCAGCGAGAGTTCTCCATCGTCATCCTACGAGCTTGGCAGCAATGTCAAGACTCGACATGACACTGTGTAGCTCGTCTACATATACGCTGCCATATGTGGCCTTGAAATCGATGAACAGTTGGTGAGTGTCGATTTGCATTTCTTGGGTCTTTTCCAAGATCTGTCGTGGTGTAAATGTTCGGGCGATAGTGGACCTCCCAGGTCTGAAATCGCACTGAGACGCACATGGACCTATCAGGTTGTTGACAAAGGGCTTCAGGCGTTCACACAGAACTTGTACGCGATGTTAAGGAGGCTGATTCTTCGATAGTTGGGTCTCCTTTCTTGGGGATAGGGCAAACGATACTGAGATTCCACTGGTCGGGCATGCTTTCCTCAGACCATAGCTTCCAGATGAGCTGGTGCATGCACCCAACCAGGCCCATGACCCTCTTCTCTGGTAGACGTCTTATGGTAAACATAAGACGTCTTTGACGTCTCGCACCTAGCTTTGAAGAAGTCGGTACAGTCATTAAAGTGCTGAAGAACAGCAAAGCCGCAGGCTCAGATGGCTTACCATCGGAGCCTTTCAAAGCTGAATGAATTTGGGAAGATGAAAGCATGCCCGACGACTGGAATATCAGCTCCATATGCCACATCTACAAAAAAGGCGATCCTACCTCCTGTAAGAACTATAGAGGTTAATCGTTTTGCATCGCACCAATCGGCACGTACCATTACGGCTTCAGCCCCGGCAGGACAAATCTTGAAGTAGAACAGCATAAGTACCCACCATCATCGAGTTCAAAGACGCATACGAGCACATTTCTAGCAAAAATACATTCAAAGCGATGGCCGAATTCGGGATCTCGGGAAAATGGAATCGGTTGTGCCGCCCCACGCTAACACACATGCGATGCACCGTGCAATTTGGTTCAAAAGCCTCTGAAGCCTTAGAAAGCTGCATCGGATTTCGGAAAAGAGATGCGCTGTCGTGTGATTTCTTCAATTTTGTACTGGAGAGGATAGTGCAGCGGGCAATAGTCAACATGGAAGGCACTATCTTCTACGAGTCAGTCCAGCTGTTGGGATACGCTGATGACATCGACATTGTCGCGCGGTCCCAACGTGCCATCGTGGAAGCTTTCACGGCAATTGAGGAACATTGGAAACGAGCTGATCTTAAGGTGAACGAGGACAAGACAAAACATATGCTGTCGAGCAAAAAACGATCCGCCACACACCACCTAGGCCAAAACGTTACAATCGTTATAATCACGTAAACTCCACGAATGACATCGTAGTGGAAATCGCCCTTGGCAACCGATGCTACTTCGCTCTGTCAAAACAACTTGGCTCGAAACCACTGACCCGAAGGACCAAAGTCATACTCTACAAAACCCTTATTCTTCCAGTCCTGCTTTATGGAGCCGAAAGCTGGACATTAAGTAAGGCTGCAGAACTGATTCTTGGTGCGTTTGACAGACAAATTCTACGTCGGATATATGGTCCCGTCTGCGAGGAAGGCGAATGGAGGAGAAGACACAACCGCGAACTCTACGAGCTGTACAAGGATGTGGATGTAGTCCGGAAGGCAAGAATCCGTCGACTACACTGCCTCGGCCACATCGAGCGAATGGACAACAACGCTCCAGCAAAGAGAGTCTTCGAATCCGAGCCTCCTGGTTCGAGAAGGAGAGGAAGACCGAACCTCTGGTACAAAGACCAAGTCATCGCGGATGCAAGACAGCTTGGTCTTGATAACTGGAAGCAGCTTTCCCAGGACCGTCACCGATGGAAGGCAGCAATTGCTCAGGCTCAGACCCTTCATGGTTCGTCTGCCTGATAAGTAATAAAGTATTAGTTTCCAAAGCCAATTTAAGATCACAAGATCTCTTTGTTCTTACATCAGAAAAAAAGGAATTTGGACAAGCAGAACTGAATTAAATCCTCCCTTCAAACCCATTGAAACGTTTGCTTTTCACTTCTTATTCATCAGAGGAACGCATGGCAAATTAGGCTCAAGACATAGGTATTAAAACGTTTTCACCACAATAAGCCATTCATAGCCTTAAACTATCGCCCATCATTCTTGGGATTTCGACACCCTCTGCCACTTAAACTGATAAAGTTTTGGTGCACATTCCAATGCAATAAACTGAGTTGCAACTCAAGTCTGTGTCCATTCCTTATACAATCAGCATTAATGCAATCTCTACCGTCGTTCCACTCTTCAATGTGATAAGCACCCTAGAGGGACACAGCCAAGACATCTAGGAATCACTTAAAAGGTATTCGAAATGCATGACAAACCAAAGACAAAATAGTCCCTCAACCACCTTAAGAAATGTCAGTCAGCCTTGGAGGAGGAGCAATCCTGCAGCAGAGCTGCCGGTATGAATGCGAATAAACAGAATAAACATCAGACAAGTTCAGGTAATGAATAGAGATTGTTTAAAGGAAAATGTTGACACAAATGGTGTTTCATTTCATTGAAGTGGTTTCATTACGCTCTTGCTGGGCATTCCTCTCAACGAAAGGACTCCTCCAGCATACTTCCCGTCACGGTTTCGAATATCTCTCAGACACAGACTCTTTGTAATCATATGCAGAGGACTGACAACTGCTGCTTCCCACAACAGACAGAACTCACTCCAACTGTGGGATCATGCGATTATGAACTCAACAAAGAAAATGATTTCTATGTGGGGAAAAGTAAAAAGTAATTCCTCGGGTGTCAGACTTTCTCGAACTTTAGGCGAAGACCTGCTTTGGGGCCACACAATCTGGGTACACAATTCTTTGAATGCGACGCAGGTACGTTTTACTTTTAATCACCTTAAAAGGATTTCCCAAATGTCGTGTGTGCACGAAATTATGTATGTGCCCTCCCTGGTGACAGTGGAATCACTTATGAAGTGATTTCGATCTACCATGAGAGGCAACCTCTCCCCTTGGCCTGTTGCTGCGAGTGGAAGGATTAAAGTGCACATTTTGAAACGTTGGCATTAAGGTCACAATACCCGAAGTTGTGCGGCAGAAGGAGAAAATGCAATGAGATTGTGGGTTCAGCTGGAGATGGATTTCACGAGTGGATGGACCAACAATCTGCAGTTTTTCGCTTTTAAGCCCCACTCACTGAATATCAGGTTTAACTTGATGTTCAACCAAACCACACCTGACTGAAGAACCAAAGACGAGGACACTTGCCGATTAGCCCCGTAGCCCCGAATACCGAAGGCCAGACTGTGCAGCCAGCGCAACATGTTGTCGAGTCAAGTTATTAAGAAAGTTTTCTATCCAGTTCAATTTTGCTGTTGCTGGTTGCAAGGAATCTCGTTTATTCTTGTCCCAATGAGGAATCTGTGCTTGAGCAACAGCTGCTTCCCATGGAGGACAGGGACGCTGCTCCCAGTCATCGAAATCAAGCACGGTTTACGCCCGCCTTTAATGCGTTTCGGTCATCATCTTCTTCTACCTCCTGTCCACCTTTCTTCATCTTCTTGTGGTGCTACAGCCTCGGGTGAACCTGGGCCTCAGTCAATAATCCTCTCCAGCTGGCACCATCCTTAGTCAGCTGCCTCCAATTTTGCACTCCAAGTTGGGTAAGGTCCTTATCCACATGAGTGCGCCATCGGCTTCGTGGTCGTCCTCTATTGCGTTGTCCCACTGACTCGAAGGCGAAGGCTCTTCGGGCTGGAGCAGTCTTGTCCATGCGCTCAACATGGCCTAGTCATCTTAGGCGTTGAATCCTAGACTCATGTCGCTGTACAGCCCGTACAGTTCATGGTTGAATCTTCTTCTCCAGGAACCTTCAACGCAAACAGGACTAAGGATTGAACGCAGAACTTTTCTCTGGAAGAGACCAAGTGCGTCTTCATCCGCTCTTGAGAAAGCCCAGGCTTAAGGTGTTATATAATGTGAGCTTGGTCTTTCGAGAGGGCTCTCTACTACTCAATTGCCTGTTGAGCCCAAAGAAAGAGCGAATGGCAAAAGTTATTCTGCGTTTCATCTCGGTACTGATGTTGTTCGCACTATTAACTTGGGAGCCAAGGTAGTCGATATTGTGTGTCCTTTCTTGAAGACAGCATACACTTTGTTTTGCCCTCATTCACCGCCAGACCCATTTTTACCGCCTCCGATTCAATACAAGCAAACGTTTCTCGGGCAATCACGTCCATGTCGTTCGCGTATGCTAGCAATTGCACGGATTTTGATATCGAATTTGATGATCGTTGTTGACGCATGGATACAGGCGCTCACCCAATACGGCAGAGAAGATCTTGTAGGCGATGTTAAGGAGACTGTTCCCTCTATAGTTTGGCGGAGTCAAAGAGGTCTCCTTTCTTGTGGAACGATACTAAGATTCCACTTGTCGGGCATGTAAAGGTTTCGCCCCTTCACGAAGTCCAACAGCCTGAGTCCATTGTCGGACGTGGTGTCATGCGGGCTGTGTTTTCCGACGACTCTAGCAAAGGCGTCTTCCTTGTCCAGTTTTGCATTAAAATCTCCTAGAACGATCTTGGTGTCGTAGCTGGGGCATTGATCGTATGTTCGTTCTATGAGATCAAAGAAGTCATCCTTGCTATCGTATCGGAGATATATTGTCCTCCGGCTGTAGGCTGATGTTGCCGGATGTCTGGAGGCTGTATGTCAACTTGATCTGTGCATTCACAGGGATCGTTGCTGACATCTCACCAAGTTGCGAGCAATCGACAACTTTGCCCTGAAAACACAGGCCCATGCCCTCCCCTGTCCACCTTTGCTTTCTTTAATATTTTTGCTTATAAAAGTTGTGTAGAGAACAATTTTGGTCAGTCAAGTGGTGAGACTGAACTTAATTGTTTCGACACACCAAATTACAGAGCTGTTCTGCTTCGCATTTCAAATGTGGAGCTCACTCTTATTCCGAGCTTCATAGACTCCTTCTCCACATCGAACATCTAACAGCCGGCAATAAAATCTGTCATATGCTCATTGACGGAAGACATGTGTTAAAAAATATCTCGAATGTGCGAACATTGAGGGGGGGCAACCGTTGACTCTGATCACTTTCTCGTGG
Source organism: Eristalis arbustorum (assembly GCA_916610145.1). Classification (NCBI taxonomy): domain Eukaryota; kingdom Metazoa; phylum Arthropoda; class Insecta; order Diptera; family Syrphidae; genus Eristalis; species Eristalis arbustorum. Next base: position 63,945,442 of record OU744316.1, read on the forward strand.
CAGCGAGATTCAGAGCTCGACTGACCAATGTTAGTAAGCTGCACAAGCCGGAGATTGCCAGATTGCCAGCCTACGAAGAGCAATTAAACGAGAAACTATCCAGTATGCCTACGTCAAGCACAATCACCAATGAGTTGTGGTTGCATTCCCGCTGGGCCATCAAAGAGATAGCAGAGACTACCTTAGGCTAGGTCTGCTTTATATAGCTGAAAGCTGGCCCCGACAAGACTGCAGAGCTAATACTTTCTGCGAGGAAGGCGAATGGAGGAGAAGACACAACCGCGAACTGTACGGAACGCAATATCGTCGACTGAACTGAGTCAGCCACATCGAGCGCATTGGACAACAACGCTTCAGCAAAGAGGGTCTTCGAATCCGAGCCTCCTGGTTCGAGAAGGAGAGGAACACCGAACCTCCGATACAAGGACCAAGTCATCGCGGATGTAAGACAGCTTGGCCTTGATGACTGGAAGCAGTGTGCCCATGACCGTCACCGATGGAAGGCAGCAATTGCTGTTGGCCTGATGAGCAGTTCTGAGCATTTTTGAATCGCATTTTCGGAGTTCCTCGAATTAAGCACCGTTGTGCCCAAATACAACGCATCCAAGTAGTCTCACAAGTGGGTAGTATATTTTTACCGCACATGTGCTGTTCCAACTATCCCATCATTCTGCTAATGGAGGGTGAATGTTTAGAATTGCTTGGGGTGGATCGATTTTGGGACAGCTCATCTGCTACTTCGGCTAAGTCCCTATGATCTGGGATCCATCATAGAGTAATTGAGTGCTAGTACTAGCCAAGTACCCTTATTTCTTCACGGCAGCTTGCGACCAGCTAGGACTTGATTTCTATAGCCGACATTCCTTCCATCTCAACGCCGGGGTAGTACAATGTGCTCTCTTAACATCTAGGCATACTAGTCGCTGTATTTTGGTTAGCAGATTACGTTTAGTGAATTTCAGGGTGGCATACCCCCACACTTCTTTGCCATGCATCCACATGATTATCTTGGGGGATGGACCCCACCTTTTGCTGAATATCCTGTTGCTCAGGTATCCAATTTCTTGACTCTTTCAGCGTTTTCTTTCCGCCTTGTTCCCTGTCTAGGGCTACCCCGTACTTTGGAAACTCGCGATGATGTTGACGACAACAGGACCGACTTATGGAAGATGAAGCTTGCCGCGTTAACTGCTATCTGCAATACCCGATTAGGTTAGAGCTCTTGCGGTTGGCCAACTAAGACGCAAGTCATAATAGCGTCAGTCTAGAGACTCTGTGCAATCAGGATAATCAGCGTACTTAGAACTTTTGCAGATGAAGCCATGGTGGCGCGTGGAGTTGTGGGTATGTGCGTTGGCCCATATGGACTTGACTATCGGCGTCAAGGTTCTATCTCTGGTCTGAGCAACCGAAAATTTTCACGTCCCCACCTCCTCGAGTCACTGACAAAGTTGAAAGTGTACTTCCTGTCGAGAAAAAGCTTCTCAAACTTGGACGTTCGAAGTCGGTGAAAGACTGTAGTCTTCCCACAATACGAGCGGTTGCTGAGGGAATGCTAGGCCCAGGCCCTCGCCACCCATAGCAGAAATACCCGTCGACATTCTGGCAGACGAGCTTAAGAGGTTGTATCCCAGACAGTGTTCGGATCGACAGCAGGCCAAACTTATCAAGATGGAAGAACGGGCGTAGGCTCATTTCTGTTATCGAGACTTATCTTCATAAGTGTGGACATGATAGTTCGCCGCTGTGACGTGTATTTTCAATTGGAATAAGCTTTGCAAGTACATAAGCCGCATTCCGGAATATAGCGTAAGCTGCTAACCATTCCCGTGAAGTAATAGATATTAGTGATGGGCGCATTCGAATGATATCTCGAGTGATAATCGATTATTATAACATCTCGAGAACATCTCGATTCTCAATCAATCCCTCGAATGAGTACTAATCTCTCGAAAGACTACTAATCCCTCGAGTGACTACTAACCACTCGCATGGCTTCTAACTACTAACACAAGAGAACTCGATTGACGTATCAACAGTGCGAGATCAAGTAACAAAAAATTCTTTTGAGAGCTACTGATCATGGAACATGAGGAGATTGAAAGTGATTTGCGACAAGTTGTGTTTAAACGATTTGGAAACAAATAAAGCGGCTTCGAAAGCAACACTTCTGGACCCACTGTTGTTGTTTAAGTTTTTTATGAACTTGATTTATTTTTCTTTGCATTTTTCTTTCATTCTGATGTTCATTCTACGTTTCTAATGACTACCTTGTCTTAGGTTAGGTTAGGTTGTAGTGGCTGACTGCTGCAGAGCAGTCACACTTAGGCCAGAGTAGGCCCATTGTGATACCACGCGGATTAACTTCTCCTAACACTGGAACCAGTTGGTGCTGCTAATGAACCGATTTAGTTGGCTAATGCTGCACTTTTTAGCTCGTTACGGCTGCTGAAGTAGTAGGCTCCTAGGTGCAGGAACCTACGACTGGCAAGAGCACTGCAGGAGCAGAGAAGGTAATGAGTGTTCTCTTCCTCCTCTTCATCCATGCAGCTTCTGCAAAAATCATTATATGGGGCATCCATCCTGCGAGCATGAGTGCCAATTACACAGTGCCCGGTTATGACTCCTACAAGGGTCCTTACTGAGGGCTTGCTGAGTCCAAGTAGACTGAGTGACCGTTTTAGGTTAAGTGATGGCCAGATTTCTTTTGTTTTAAGGCAGGTGGTGCCTTCTAGCCATTTGTCATTGGTGGTTTTGATTGTATGAATCTTTAAAAGATGATAGGCTGTAGCGATCGGCATGGAAGGTGGTACCCCTTCTATCGATAGGGATGAGGTTGTACCACACCTAGCGAGCTCGTCGGCTTTGCAGTTTCCTGGTATGTCACAATGTCCCGGCACCCACATGAGGTAAAATGCTCGGCCATCTCGTTAAGAGACAGCCTGCAATTAAGGGATGTTTTAGAGTAGAACATGACATTGTCCAGGGATTTTATGGCGGCCTGACTATCGGAACAGATGGTGATATCCCTTTTTGATATCACATTGTTTTTAAGCTAAGACAGCGCCTCTTTAATCGCTATGGTTTCTGCCTGAAAAACGCTACAGTGATCAGGGAGCTTCACGTAGATAGCAATGTTGAGGTCTTGTGAATAGACACCAGATGCGCAGAGGATCTTTCAGTGTTTGCGTATCAGTCATCCAGTCCGATCTGGAGGGAATACTGATTGAGAATTTCTTTTCAAAGATGGCCTGGGGTAGTAGGCGGTCGGTGTCGCTAGGTAGGAAGTTGAATTCCTTGAGAATGGTTGAGTGGCCAGTGTTGAGTTCGGACCACAATCGAAGTGTTTTGAGTCTCATGGCTGTACTTGCTGCTGCTTGTTTCCCGAATATTTCCAGAGGTGGGAGATGGAGGAGAATATTCAGTGCGTCTGACGGAGTACTTCTCAGTGCCCCGCAGATACACAGGGAGGCCAGTCTTTGTACTCGGTTGAGTGCATTGCAGTTTATAGCCTTGTTTAGTGCTGTCCACCAAACTGAGACACCATACAAAAGTGTCGGTCTGACAATAGAGGTGTAAATCCAGTGAGCGATGCGAGGTTGTAGGCCCCATTTGCATCCAATGGCCTTTTTGCAGCGAAAAAGTGCAGAAGAGGCTTTTTTTACCCCTTCCTGGATATTGAGCTTCCAGTTTAGCTTGCTGTCGAGAGTGAGACCCAGAAATTTCGCACTGGTGGTTAGCTGTAATGTGGTGCCGCACAGCAGTGGGGGGTCGAATTGGGGGATTTTGTATCTTTTGGTGAAGAGTACGATATCCGTTTTTTGTGGATTGACGCCTACCTTGTCTTAGTAGGTTGTAATTAGTTAGTAGTCACTCGAGTGGTTAGTAGTCATTCGAGTGATCATTCGATCATTAAAATATCTCGATTACTAAAGTCTCGATTCTTAAAATCATTCGAATATGCCCAGAGTGCAGAAGTGTGGCTAAGGACGTAGCGGCGTGGAACAGGCAGACTAATATTCGGTGAATCCTCCTAGCCGGCAGCACCTTGAAGAAGATTCCACATCCATAAAAAACAACAGCACAGTGTATACCTGTGATGCGACACAGCCAGCACTTCTAATAGTTCCATGCGATAAAAACTGTCGTATGAACTAAAAATCGATACAATTGTGGCGTGTATCGATATGAAACTTGCCGAGTCCGAGAACCGAGTCGAAATCAGCAACGACATCGATGAACGTGGTGGACTTGAGTACAGGGATGACTGCAGCGATCCAGGAACTCAACATTGTGTAGACTCCCATAACAAATCAGTTTGTGGTTGTGTAGACAATGCGGCCTGATGAAAAATCAGCAACTATCCGGAGTGGCAAGATAGTAGGCTAGATACCCAGAGACAACTAAACAGACAAGGATTTCTCGAAATGGGTGAACTCTTCTCCTAGAAATCTAATGAAACTACTAGGATTGACAAGACGGCTTCCAAACGGCCCAAAGGTATGCCTACACAGGGTGGTCCTAATGTGAGTCCCTACAAATCGAACGTTGAAATAACTGAGTCCGAGTAGACAAGTACCACAAGACTGGAGATGACGAGATGCGCGGATTTGGTGTACCGCACCTACTTAGTCTGAGGAGACGTTTTTCCGAGCTTGCGTGGTGCCACTGTACACTTGTTTTTATCTGTTTGCCTTGCTATTACCAACAAAAACTTTTCCCAGACACAATTTCCGAAATTTCCAAAACGAAAACCCGATGTCTAGAACCCATTTTGTGAGACCGTTGCATGTTCACTTTCTTTTGAACTCCCTTTCCGCAAAATTCAAACGTCACTTGTCTTAACCGATAATCGCATCCCTTCTCTTTCTATCCAAAGTTCAACGAAAGACCCAAGAAAAACATAAAAGCAATTTGCATCGCACACCCATTTCCAAAACAGACTACTTTCCCCGGTCAGCAAGAAGAAAAAAAAAAGAACACGTTTCTGAGGCAGCCACCCCATGTGAAGACTAATCGAATATTCCACCCCGGCATTTAGGGAATATACGCTTGGCCAGCGATTTTCGTCCTTGTCAACTAGACATGTACGTTCATTTGATTGTCTACCTCACACACGACACTCGATTAACTCAGGTCAGCGCAAAAGTGAAATCAAAAGTCCCATCCGAAGGCCGGGGCAGACTGTCAAAATCGTTACACACGTGAGCAGACTTGATTTATATTAACATTTCCATTTGACAAGGATACGGCGTGGAGTATGACACATCATGCAGGCTTTTCCTTCGTGTTGTCCGGTGTGCCCACTTGATGTTCTTATTTGAATTCGTTTCAATTTCGTTTCAAGTTACTGGTCCGAGGGATTAGTTCACTGTGAGCATGTCTTTGTGTCTAAGCTGCCAAATGCACCGAGAGGTTATTATTTCACAAGGGCTTACGTTCGGATTATTTTTTCTCGTTTCAGAAACTACTTTTGTTCGTTTCCTCTGAACGCCTGACAGCTAAGACGCACTAGGGTATCAACTCAAGGGGCTTTTGTTGTTCTTGTTATACCCAAACAATGTGCCAGTACTTCATATCTATTCTTTGGTAAGCAGCGCACTAGTAAAGTGTTTCCTTTCATCACAAGAACGTTTACGAAATGTCCTCATTCATTCTTCTCTGATTAAGGAACCACAATGACGAACAGGAAATGGACAAGGATAACAAGAAACATATCGACCGCGGACTGAGCTTGGAACAACAGTAAAGTGTTGGTAGAACAATAAGGCTGCCCTTTCTGTTTTGAAAAGGTATTTGAATTGAAGTGTGTATTCTTAAAGTTCCTCAACGCATGACACGATGCAGCAGTATTTTAATGTCTGTTGCATAAGGAAGCTATGTTCAAATTGTCACTGTTTATTCATCCGGCACGTCATGGGTGCGGATCGGTGTAGTCGTGGCCAAGCCATCGAGACACAACCTTTTCGTTCAGGGAAGCAGCTACTCAGCATAACACGCTCTGTCGTGTGATCTGCTCATCGTTCTACGGTGAGGCAGGAAGAAATGCCATCTCGGCAGCTTGCATCTTCTTCTTCTTCTTTGCTTGGCGCTACAGTCAGGAGCGGACCAGAGCCTCAACCAACAAGCTTCTGCAGCCAGCACCATATTTCGCCAGCTGCCCACACCAATTTGGTTGAGGTCCTGCTCCACTTGCGTGGGCCATCTCGATCGAGGATGTCCACAGGTTTGGATTCGAAGACTCTTCGCGTCGGAGCTGCGATGTCCATACGTTCTACATGGTCCAGCAAACTTAGGCGTTGGACTAGGCTCATGTTGCTGTACAGCCCGTACAGTTCGTGGTTGAATCTTCTCCACCAGAGCCCGTCAACACAAACAGGATCAAAGATCGCGATCGAGGAGACCGAGGCCTTCTTCATCTGCTTTTGGGATTGTCCGTGCCTCATCGCGGTAAAGCAGGACTGGCGTGACCAGTCTCTTATAGAGAGTCCACTTGCTCCTTCGAGAGTGGGCTCCATTACTTAATTGCCTCTTGAGCCCAAAGAAACAGCGGTTGGCTACGCTGATGTTATTTGTTTTGGGGCTGAGGTATGTAGGTGAAGTCCTTTATTACCTCGTAGTTATAGCTGCCCATTGTAACGCTTTGTTTGAATGGTGCGTGCCAACTTGCGCTTCTTATGTCTTTTCCAGGATCTGCTTTAGTGTGATTAAATGGCCTATTGTGGACTTTCCCGGACTGCAGCCACTCTCATAGGGACCTATCAGATTATAAATGAACGGCTTCAGGCGGGTACACAAAACGGCAGAGAAGATCTTTTACGCGATGTAAAGGATCTCCTTTCTTGTGGATCGGGCAAATGCTACTAAGACTCCACTCGTCGGGCATGCTTTCCTCAGACCATATCTTGCAGATGAGCTGATGCATACGCCCTACCATTACAATTGACAGCGAAGCGATCTTTCCAGTCTCTCAGTAACGACTGCGACTCTACTACCAGCTGTCAATTTTCATCCCGAGAGGGATCTGTCCGAACCTTGTATCCACTGAATAATTGTTTCACGCTCTCGCAAAATATTCGGACGTCATTCCTGTTATAACACCTCTTCATCTGCTCGACCGTGCGCTTCTCTTGCTCTTCCTCTTTCCTTCTAAGAAGCCGGTTCTTTTCCCTTCTCTGCACTAACAGCCCTCGTTGTTCGATGCAGCGTTGCCTTGTAAGCCTCCTGCTTGGCTGCATGTGCCTGCCAGCACTCGTCTTCAAACCATGGGTTCCGTCTAGGTGGTGTCCTCACACCTAGCACCTCTGTGGCAGCTTCCTTGATGGCTTCTTGACAACGACTCCATTCTTCTTCGATGGTTTGTGCAGGTGGCGTCGAACTTACAGAGAGTTTCTAGTAGACTCGCCGGAAAAGATCTAGCAGTCCGTTGCGATTGTAGCTTTCCGACGTCAAACCGTAGTGTTTTTTCTCGACTCCCTACTTCTCTCGATATCCTCATCCTTGCCTTGGCTACAACAAGGAAATGATCCGAGTCGATGCTAGCACCTCGGAAATACACGGACATCGAGTATATTGGAGGTGTATCTGACGTCGATCGCTTTGGCGGTTGATTGATCAGGGGACCGCCAGATCCCTTTGTCGATGTGAGGGAACAGGGTACTGCCTAAAGAAAGGTTTCGCCCCGCCACGAAGTCCAACAGGCGGTGTCCACTCTCGGACGTGTTGTCATGTACGCTGTGTTTTCCGACGACTCTAGCAAAGATGTTCTCCTTGCCCAGCCCTGCATTAAAATCTCCTGGAACGTTCTGGGTGTCTTAGCTGGGGCATCGATCGTATGTTCTTTCTAGGAGATCATAGAAGTCATCCTTGCTATCGTCATCCTTCTCCTCCGTCGGTGCGTGTGCGCAAATCAGGCTAATGTTCCCGAATTTTGCTTTGATGCGGATTGTTATGTGGCGTTCGCTTTTACAGTCAAAGCTTAAGACTTTTTGCCTAAGTCTGCCTCGGACAACAAATCGAAAGAAGGGCCTCTCTCTGCTGCAATCGCCGTAGTAGATGTCGCAGTTTTTTATCCTCTTCGTGCCCGGCCCATTCCACCGCATTTCCTGGATGGCGGTGATACCTCACTATCAATAGCGCTGCAGCCTATCATCTTTTGAAGATTCACAAAATTAAAACCACCTTAAACTTAAGGCTAAAACAAAAGAAATCTGGCCATCACTTAGCCTAAAACGGTCACTCAGGCTACTTGGACTTAGTAAGTACTCAAAAATGACTCTCATATGAGTCCTAATCAGGCACTGTACAATTGGCACTCAAGCTCCCAGGATGGGTGCCCCATACAATGATTTTTGCAGAAGCTGCATGGATGAAGAGGACGAAGAAAGCACTTATCTCCTACACCTAGGGGCCTACCACTTCAGCGGCCTCAATGAGCTAAACAGCGCCAGCATAGGCTAGCTAAATCAGCTCACTACAGTCGCCTAATCATCAAACAAAACTCGTATCACTTCCAGCTCCATCATCAACCTTTCATGCGCTGAATCATCAGTCACCACAATCGCCCACCATGGCAACTAGGCCCATTTAGTTCGCTTAATGCCCTCATATGCCTCCGCATAACAGGCAATAATTAGCATTCATTAAAAAACGAAGCAGACAACCTTGCTTTCCCTCCAATTGAAATATTCAAAATACCATGAAACAATTGAAACATTAGTCCGGCTTACAGCGAACATCGTGACAACTCAACAAAATGCCCACGTAGTGCTGATGGAATGCTTTCAATTGTCCCGCATTAGACCTGCTTCGTTCTTCAGTTACGACAAGTCATTACCGACTAATTAGAGCCGAAATGCTAATTGCTTACGCATCCTCGTTCCTGTTCGTCCTCTCGTCTCGCGGCAACCTTGTCTCTTATCTCCTGTCTCCCCCCCACAGATATGTGCCACAGGTTTGGTAATTACTTCGACTAATATCAGTTACCCTTCTGGTGGGGAGTGAACGAAATTGAGGCCCGGACACAGCGAGGCGATGAAAGGGAACTCACTTAACGGGTCTGGATAAAGCGGGACATAAACATGACTGATGAGTGGCATCTGCCGAACGGAACCTAATTACCGTCAAGACGACGGGAATGCCGTGCCGTGACAGTGCCATTCGTATGTGCGTTGCGCTTCGGCAGAACGACATCTCAGGCGGCATGGTTCAGCTTGCGTAACCCTTGGAAGAGGTTTAAGTTCAAGGGGATGTTTCATCAACGTTTCGCAAAATCGAACGTTAACTGAAATGTACACGCCGGCAGGGGAAGCGTGTCGCGTTGTCACATTGGAGTGTGACTTGGATGAAGGAGCGTCTTTTTCAGGTTTCAGTGATGCTTCCGATTTATTGGACTCGTTGAGGATTGGACGTGAGGATGTACTTCCAGGCATGTCTGCAGCAGATTTGCATTGAGAGGACGGTTAAGAGGGGTTGTAAGGCAAAGGTCGGGGATGGCGTTGAAATGGCTGCTCATAGTTTGGGAAAACTTGACATTCGCCATTATCAAGGTGTCGGCTCCACTGGCTGTGGAAATGGAGACGTCACGGACAAGGTGGCTGAGCTCCATTCGAAGGGGAGTATAAATGCAATAGACTTTTCCTTGGCGAAGAGGAGGGAAGAGATGGAATTATTTGTGAATAGTGCTTCGAGCTTGATGTGGAGCTGCTTATCTCAGTAGCCGTCGGAGTCGTGGGATGGGTCTTGGAATGGATTCTATTCTGCGTTATACATGCGATTTACATCGCCTCGATGTCGGCATTGAATCCGTAGACGTCTAGTTCATGTTGCATGCAGTTCTTTTCGCAATTTTCTTCTCGAACAGGACCACAGATTTAATGCAAATACCAAGGGCAGCCGTGGAGCTAAGAGAAATGATCAAGGAGTTTTAAAATGCAAATGCTTCTTTTTTTGTTGCTACAGTCCGAGGTGAACCTGGGCCTCAGCCAGAAAGCCTCTCCCGCTGGCACGATCTTCTGCCAACTGCCTCCAATTTCGCACTCCAAGTTGGTTGAGATCCTTCTCCACCTGAGTGCGCTATAGGGTTCGTGGTCGTCCTCTATCGCGTCGCTCACTGGTTCGGAGTCGAATACTCTTCGGACTAGAGCAGTGTTGTCCATGCGCCCAACATAGCGTAGCCATTTTAGGCGTTGAATCCGTAGACGCTTGACTAGATCATGTCGCTGAGTTCGACCAATCACATCAATGTCGTCCGCAAGCAGTGGAACGGACTTTTTGAAGATCGTGCCTCGGGTGTTTACGTTTGAGTTTCACACGATCTTCGCAAGTATGACATTAAAGAAGTCACATGACAGCGTGTTGCCTTGCCTAAAGCCTTTTTGGACGGAGCAGTGAGAATTATCCATCTTCATCTGCACAACCTGGAGAGCTTACCAGGAATGTCAAAACTAGACATGGCGTTTTATACCTCGTCTCCATGCACGCCGTCATATGCGGCCTTGAAATCGACGAACCAATGGTGGGTGCCAATCCGCATGTCTTGAAACTTTTGCAGGATCTGCCGTAGTTGGAAAATTGTGTCGATTGTGAGAAATGCTCAGGAAGAGGCATGCGAAGTGGTTTATGTGTGTAGTGTACCAGTATGAAGTGAGCGTCAAGATGCAAATGTCTCGATAGGGCACATTTGTTGTGAACGAGCCCCCAATTTGTTTGTTTGTTTGCTATGACATCTGTGAAAAAAATTTAGTATACATCAAGTCATTGAACAGGCAAAATCATATTTTTTCATCGTGTTAAAAATGTCGAATTTGTTACCAGAAAGTGATGATTTGCGGAAAGCATTAATTTTTTGTTTTCATATGAAGAAAAGTGCTGCAGAGTCGCAACGAATGCTTGTCGTGGCATATGGTGATCATGCTCTATCAGAAGCAACATTCAAAAAATGGGTTCAACGGTTCAGAAATAATGACTTTGATGTGAGAAATGAAGAACGTGGAAGACCACCAAAAAAGTTTGAAGACGCCGAATTGCAAACGATATTGGGTGGAGATGACACTTTGAGTCAAAAGCAAATGGCAGCAATGTTAAATGTTGCACAACAAACAATTTCTGAACGTTTAGAGGCTATGGGAAAGATCCAAAATTGTGGAAAATGGCTGCCACATGAATTGAATGAAAGAGAGATGGAAAACCGAAAAAACACGTGTGAAATTTTGCTTCAAAGACACGAAAGAAAATCGGTTTTGCATCGCATTGTTACTGGCGATGAAAAATGGATTTATTTTAAGAATCCTAAACGAAAAAAAGCATGGGTTAATCCGGGACAACCGGATCAACATCGACTGCAAAACCAGATCGATTCGGCAAGACGACAAGGCTGTGTGTTTGGTGGGACCAGAAAGGTGTGGTGTTCCACGAGCTCCTAAAACCTGGGGAAACCGTTAATACTGATCGCTACCGCCAACAAATGATCAATTTGAACCATACATTAATCGAGAAACGACCAGAATTGGCCAGAAGACACGGCAAGGTAATTTTGCTGCATGACAATGCACCTGCACACAAAGCAAAACCGGTTCAGGATACAATCAAAACACTTGGCTGGGAGCAGGCTGTGTAGAAAACAATGGCCAATACTTTGAATAAAATGTTTTTACTTTCCCATTAATAATTAGTGTTTTATTTTCAAAAAAACGCTAATTTCATACCGATGTAGCGGAGACCTATACTCAACGCATCGCTCAATAATGATCTGAAGGGTGTTTATTTGGTCCATGCAGGAGGATCCAGCGCGGAAACCCGCCTGTTCGACATCGAGAGTTGAATTTAAATGCTCTCTTATCCGTTCCAGAACTATCCCAGGTATTATTTTCCATACTCGACACCCACCACCTATTTGTCGATTTCAAGGCCGCATATGACAGCGTGCATAGAGACGAGCTGTACAGCGCCATGTCTAGTTTTGACATTCCTGCCAAACTCGTCACGTTGTGCAGGATGACGATGGAGAACTCTCGCTGCTCCATCAAGGTCGGTAACGAACTCACCGAGACCTTCAATGTCAAAAAAGGTTTTAGGCAAGGCGACACGCTGTCATGTGGCTTCTTTAACAACATACTTGAGAAGATCGTGCGAAACTCAAACGTAAACACCAGAGGCACGATCTTCCAAAAGTCCGTTCAACTGCTTGCTTACACGGACGACATTGACGTGACGTGGCGAACACAGCGAGCCGCCAATGAGGCGTTTGCTGGCATTGAAGCGGAAGCGGCTAAAATGGGTTTAGCGATAAACGAGGACAAAACAAAGTGCATGCTGTGATCACGGAAGGACGCACAACAACATCGACGTCTCGGACAAAGCGTCATATTGGGCGGCAGAAACTTTGAGATAGTCAAGGACTTCGTCTACCTAGGCTCTGGAGTAAATAGGGACAACAACACCAGTACCGATATCAAGCGCAGAATTACTCTTGCCAATCGCTGCTTCTTTGGGCTCCGGAGGCAGTTGAGTAACACAGTCATCTCTGGAAACACCAAGTTGACTTTGTATAAACACTGATCATTCCAGTCCTGCTCTATGGCGCAGAAACATGGACGCTATTGAAAGCGGATGAAGAAGTTCTTGGTTGTTTTGAGAGAAAAGTTCTGCGTACGATCTTTGGTCCTGTTTGCGATGATGGCGTTTGGAGGAGGAGGTTCAACCACGAACTATACGGGCTGTACACCGGCATGCACCTAGTTAAGCGTCTTCGGATCCAACGCTTAAGATGGCTAGGTCATGTAGAGCGGATGGACACCACAGCTCCGGCCCGAAGAATCTTCGACACCGAGCCATTGGGACAGCGCAACAGAGGACGTCCTCGCACTAGATGGCGCACACAAGTGGAAAAGGACCTCAACCAAGTTGGTGGCGCAACTGGAGGCAGCTGGCTAAAGATCGTGCTGGCTGGAGAGTCATATTGGTTGAGGCCCAGGTCCACCCCGGAGATTTTCGATACTACTAGGACAACGCAAATACCTCTCCAGTTTCCGCATTCCAGAAAGTTTCCCTTTTTCAAAAGCTTGATGATCACCCCCCTTTCCACTTCTGCGGCAATTGTTGCTTTCACCCAAGCTATGTGTATCACAGCATGCAGCAGGTCTGCTGACACATTCGGCGCAGCTTGAAATAATCCAGCATGGATGACATCATACAAACAAAGTTGAATTTGAATTTGAATTTGAAAAGGTAACTCGGTAGGAATTCTTAAAATAAAAATATCATTAATTTATTAAGTGTTTTCCTTCCAAAATGATCTTTCCTTTCACTCCACATCATTCAACTTTTCGCCAGTGAGTGCTAAGAATGTAAAGTTTCCCATTATATTCATCAGTTTATCTATCCCCCTTCACCTCAGGCGACATGTCAGCAGCACTATCTGAGGTACACAAAAAACACCACACATGAGAAACTATTGAAATTTTTACCATTTTGAAAGTGACGCGATAACGCCTCTTATGTATGCACACTGACGATGGTCCCTCAACCTGCAGAAGGTGCACTTTGTGAAAAAAAATTGTGGATGTATCCAAAATGTTTGCATACGCCCAACAGGACTGCACCCCTGGCAGGTGCATCGCAGGAGCTTGCATCAAAGCTGGTCACATCGTTGAACCCTCTCACAGGCGCATTGATCGGTAACCGATACACCGGAGCATCATGCTCCCATACTGAAGGTGACAAAGACGTGTTCGCACTTGACGATGCACATACAGTGCTCCTTGTGTGGGGACGGATGTGTAAAGCACTTCGTCGCACCAAAGGTAGACGTGGCAAAATGATAATGCATTTATTATGTACTCGCTCGGATAATGTCCCCAAAGGTGCGAGAGGGAAAAAAATGCTGAAAAAGGAGCCACATCCTGCGTCAATTTCGCACAAAGGTTCATGGAATTTTCATTGCTTAAGGTCAGGAGCCGCTGGCTTGTGTACATCATTCGCTGCACCGCTTTTTTTCTTGCCCACCATCACGTTGCCATTTCTTCACCTTTCCATTCACTGAATTGAATTTTTTCAGCTTTAATTTCATTCCTCCTACGTTCCGGCGTAATTTTCCAAATTGAATGGCCATTTTGTCGGTGGAAGGTACGGCCGACATGGCAGAGAGAGACGTTTGATTTTTGTTTCTCCTTTTCACACGAACCACGACAAGAGGGATCGAGAAATGAGTTTAGCTGCAGCAGGAGAAATTTAAATGCTCTTCGGGAGCAGTTACACGAAGAACCGTTGTACCTGTGTTACACACACTACCTGAGAATGTGCAGGGGGTTGGGCGAGCTCCCCATGGGCTTAGGCGAAGCCGGAGGGAGAATCCAAATGGGATTACTTTTGGCCATTATTCTGCGTGTATTTTTTAATTCAAATTTTCTTTTATTTTTAATCTCTCTGAAGGCGTCAGAGATGCTCCGTGAAAGTTGCTTTGTGTGCATTTCGATTTGATGCTGCTGGATGAGGTCGTAAAAATAAATGTTACGAGGCACCGTCGTTTACACTCAATACTGTTCGTAAAATGGCGATGGAAAGGGGCGTTTGTACTGAGCTGATATGCGTACATTCATGTGCAAACTGTGTGTGCAGTGCTTAGATGGAGGTCCATACACTGGACGGAACGCGTTGCATGGACCTTGCTCGCTTGGATGAACCCCACTTCCTTGGCGGCTAAAGAAGAATTGAGACTTCCACGGTAGCATATTATCCCAGACAGAATAAGAAGTTTCTTAGAAGACAAATTGGGCGGCTTTAAAATAAACCCCCTTTAATTTGTGATGCGTGCTGCGGTGTTGCTTTGGCGTCCTCCGACGGGAGATCTTTAACCTCTTCTGCCGACGAACTCATAGATGGGTTAGGAATTCAGAAAATGCTCTAGTGGCTCAATCCTGGAGGCGGGAAAAGTGTTGTCCCATTGTGTCACTACTTCTTTGCTGATGCCGGTATTGCGTAGCTCGTACGAAGAAGTGTGCCCCTAGCTGGTGTCTTCTACAAGAGGTTTAGGGATTAACTGAGGTCCATCACCTGTCTTTCAAATCAGAAGTGGGATAGAGAACACCAACGGAAGAACGAGCGCGCATCGCCAATTCTCGCACACGTTGTAGACAGTACGGTGATCTGTTTTTCTTTGCCCTCGCTTTGTGAATGAACGTGGCTGAGTGCTGGACTAGACCATCGATCGCGAAGAACGTACAACACATGCGAGCGGCCATCTCGAATAGGGCATTTTTTGCCTGCTTTCGCATCGTAAACGGCGCGGTGTAGACGTGACCACTAAAAAAAGGGACGATCGGTGCACGAGAGCAGCGACGTCTGTTACACCTCGCAAATATTTTCTGAGATAGACCAGCTGATTGTGAAGTTGCCGTAAATCAGTATTGTTCTTGGTGCTGTGTCCTCGTTCACTGCCACTGTATATATGGAAGGGAAATACGACGCGCTGAGCCTGAACGTGCTCCGCTAAGTGCCAACGTACGGTACGAAGGACGGTGACTCTATACAAAACACTGATCATCCCACTCCTGCTAAACGGCGCGGAAGCATGGACAATCTCGAAAGCGGATAAAGAAGTCCTCGGTGTCTTTGAGAGAAAAGTTCTGTGTTCGATCTTTGGTCCTGTTTGTGTTGACGGGTTCTGGCGGAGAAGATTCAACCACGAAATGTACGGGCTTTACAGCGACATGAGTCTAGTCAGGCGTCTGCGGATTCAACGAATAAGATGGCTAGGCCATGTTGAGCGCATGAACAACACTACTCCAGCCCGAAGAGTCTTCGAACCAATGGGACAACGCGAAATTGGAGGCAGCTGACTAATTATCGTGACAGCAGTCTGGCCTTCGGTATTCGGGGCATACGGTGGCTAGATCATGTAGAGCGGATGGACACCGCAGCTCCGGCCCGAAGAATCTTCCAATCCAAACCTGTCGGGCAACGCAACAGAGGACGCCAGCGCTTAAGGTGGCGCGCCCAAGTGGAGAAGGACTTCAACTAACTTCTTGTGCGAAACTGGAGACAGCTAGCCAGAGATCGTGCCAGCTGGAGAGTATTGTTGACTGAGGCCCAGGTTCACCCGGGACTCTAGCGCCACAAGAAGAAGAAGATGTCATCAAAACAAACCACTGAATCGTTAGCGCACCATATCCGCTCTCAATTACTCCCCAAGTCACTGAATCAAATAAAGGTCCATCAAATATTCATCGCGCCCAAGACCCGGACAACAAACTATCAACTGTCAGCAGACCCAGACGTCAATTTACTCCACGAAGTTCATAAAAAATTAACCACAAGGAACTTATCACGGGCACAAGCACAAGCTAAAAATCCAGTAATTTACTTAAGTGCTCGCCCACACAGCATCCGGCATGGCATTCGTCGTCGACCGCCCGACAAGTCGGAAGCACACTCCCCCTGCCATACACTGGCGGTACGTCGCATACTAATTGAGGCAAACGAATGAGTCACACATCGAATACATTTTCATTAGGAAACTTTTCAACTGTCAGTCACTTGCCCACCAAGGGAATTGTCAACATTGACATTTGCTGTCTGCAACTTCTTGGTCCTGTCACGTACACCCTGTTGACTTCTTCTCGTAAACTGAACCCACGCGGCGAGTCGGATGCAGTCGTCGTGTCTGTGCTCTGTTTTTTGACAGTCAAAACATAAGCAAACATGGAGAATGGAAGAAACTGCTGCATGGCATCCAGTATCCAGGCATGTCTAACATGCTAGACAATCTGCTGATTTTGCGCTGCCCCGCCATAGCCACCATCAGTCAAGGCGGCTAGAGATGGATGCGAAACTTTTGAACTCCTTGTGGCTGTAAACACGAAACCAATTGACTGGATGCCATCTTTGGGAGTAATGTATGTGCGAGGCAGATAGGATTTATGGTCCTGTCATCGCCGGAGATTAATGATTCGCAGCGCACACACATGTGAAACGCCTCGGGTTGACTGGAAAGAATATTTGCCTTCAGTGGTGAGGAAAGTACGATATGAATACTTCATAAATATTCGGATGACACGGTTGGCTGCTCTGGCACATGGCC